>CM051503.1:18641006-18663101 GCA_028031935.1 Paedocypris micromegethes
ATACAGTATACATATTTATATGATGTACATCGTTCCCTGGCCAGCCGGGAGACATAGTCTCTCCAGCGGGTCCTGGGTCTGCCCCTGGGTCTTCTCCCGGTGGGACATGCCCGGAACACCTCAGCAGCAAGGCGTCCGGAACCACCCCATCTGGCCCCTCTCGACCCGGAGGAGCAGCGGAGTGGCCGAGCTCCTCACCCTATCTCTGAGTGAGAGCCCAGCCACCCTGCGGAAGAAGTTCATTTCCGCCGCTTGTATCCGGGATCTCGTTCTTTCGGTCACCACCCACAATCGGTGGCCATAGGTGAGGGTAGGAACTTAGATCGACTGGTAAATCGAGAGTTTTGCTTTTTGGCTCAGCTCTCTCTTCACCATGACGGACCGATGCAGGGTCCTAATTATCGCGGACGCAGCACCGATCCGTCTGTCGATCTCCCGCTCCATCCTCCCCCCACTCGTGAACAAAACCCCGAGATACTTAAACTCCTCCACTTGGGGAAGAACCCCATCTCTGACCTGCAGGGGGAACTCCACCCTTTTCCGGTCGAGAACCATGGTCTCGGACTTGGAGGCGCTGATTCCCATCCCGGCCGCTTCACACTCGGCAGCAAATCGATCCAGTGAGAGCTGGAGATCACGTCCCGACGAAGCCAACAGGACCACATCATCCGCAAAAAGCAGCGACTCGATCCTGAGGTCACCGAACCGGAACCCCTCTCCGCCTCGACTGCACCTAGAAATTCTGTCCATAAATGTTATGAACAGAATCTGTATTATATAGTATATATTTTATATATATATATATTTATATTATATATATTTATATATTCAATTAAAAAGATAATTCTCTCTATTGTAATTTGCATTCCATTGCAGTGAAACCTGAAAGAAAGTGCTATATAGCTATATATATGTTTTTTTTTAAATATACTCTCTCTATATATAGTTATTTCATATACTGTATGTGCATACATATATACATATAAATGCTCTACATATACTATGAATGCTCCACATATAAATTTTTTATGTGTACTGTATACTCTCAGCATTGAAAAAAAAGCTTCAAAGAGGAACTTTCAAAAGTCAGCAAAGCTTGAAAATGTCAAGCATAACTTTTTAACTTTTGGGCATTGGCTAATGTTCATGGTATAGTGTCATTTATCAATCTGAAAGGCTGAAACCCAGAGTAAATACCCAGAGATGAGTGTGAACACAAAGGTTAGCAGCAGATATTGAGAAGCTTAATGCCGTCATTGGTCTTTTTCCCAAAAGTCAGAAGCCGGTTCCTCTGACCGTGAGCATGTGGAGACATGGTGATGAATGAGAGACCGTGAACTTAAACCCAGAGGAGGTGAAACCACATCTGTTAGATTATTGTGAAAAAACTTACAAAACAACGACAACACATTAGTTTTAAATTTGACTCTGAAAGGATGAATGTGTGAAGCTGTCAGGGTGATCAAGAATGTATGGAGACCCTCCAACCTGAAACAACTGAAGCTTATCACTAATATATATATATTTATATATTTATAGATATATGTTAGTGCTGTCAATCAAATAATTAATTTAACTAATTGATCGCATCCCCATTCAAATGAATGGTGATTATTCACAATTAAACGACTGAAGCTTGTTATTTTGGATATTATGTGTAAAATATAGGTAAAAATAACTAAGTGTAAAACACAGTCATGTCAATTAAACTTCAAAACAATCAATGGCAATGAAAAGAACATTTTCCAGTTCAAGTGGATTCCAAAAAAGTCCACAGTATAGGCATGGCAAATATAAAATATAATGTAGAAACAAGTCATCTTAATACTCCCTTACATTCAGGCCGTTGCTGAGACAGATTGGTCAGTTGAATGATGTGACCTCAGGTTTTTTCTAGCTACATGGAACTCTCTGTTATTGATCGCTGGCTGGACGGTGATGACCGTGCATGACAATCTTGAGACATTTTGCAACATCAAATTCTCGGTCTTGAATGAAAACTGTAAAAGTTTGCTGTAAACTGTTTGTGGTGCGAGCACATGTAAAAATAACTGTGTTACGGTTGGTACCCTCGGTACCTCATTCTTAGGCGTTGTCCAAAAAATGATCGGCACACTAGCAGTCTTTTGAGAGGTAGAGCGAATGAACATTTTCTCTTTTTTATTAACGTCGTGCATTGTGTCTAGCTTTGCAAAATACATTTGGCAAAGTTTTAAAAAAAGTTCTCTCTGTCTAAAAAGTCCTTCCTTGCTCTTATTCTGTGCACACCTAACACGGCTAATGACGGCCACCACAGGAAGTGAAAAAAACTGTACCCGCGTCACTGAGTTATTATTTGTATCGAGATTAATTTTTTTAATTAATCGCATGCCTTAACACACAAATTTATATATATGTATATAACAGCTGCATATATATTAAAACGAGAGAAAAAGATATATACCACTTTAACAGTCAGTGACTCTTTCAGTGGCATTTACTCGACAAACCTGAACATCTAAAACTCTCAGTCAATCAAGTTTTACACGTTTCTGTGTTTTAAAGATGAGATGTTTTTTGATGGGAAAAAGGAATACGAGCGTAAATGTCACACACTGAATATCAAGAGTTGGATTGCGGAATTTGTTGCTTTTGCTGAAATCGCTTGTCAGAGTGGCAGAAAAGGCCAGGATACATATTGTAATAGAAGGAATATTTTGTGGCAGAATAATGAATCGCGGAGATAAGTGACTAAAACAGCTTCCTTATCTTCTCTATAAAATCAAGATGCTTCTCTGCGCACTTAGGATATTTTGTTTCTCTCCTGAATTGCTTTGGAGAACACTGGAACAGGAAATCAATTATTTGATTGAGTCTCTCTCTCTCTCTCTCTCTCTCTCTCTCTCTCTCTCAGAGGAATCTCTTCGAATAGAGGAAAAGAATAACAATTGAAAGCCATTAAAGTCAATTGTTTTAGGTCTGTCTTTTAACTCTAGCAGTTGCTGCTAATATGTTTTCTTCTCAACACTTTGTCGGCTTTGTATATTTAAAATATACGTACACTGAATTGCGCATAGTATTTATAAAATATTTTGACATGGTTTCTCTTTTTCTGTCTCGTTCTCTAAGGCTGGAGTCTCCGACGAGGACACTGACTTTAGAAGCTCCCAAAGGCGTTGAAGTGAACGCAGGCGTAGGAGAATTTAAAGCATCTTGTCGGAAAGATCTCACTTTAGAGTCTTCAGAAGGAGAGGTGAGTCTAAATTATTTCCCTTTTAAATCATATACGACTGTGTCCAAAGCACAGGATCTTGAAATGTCTTGAAATGCAAGGTCCAAAGCTGTATTGTCAATTCTTCCATATTTACAGGCCATACAGTACATTCAATTGACATTCTATTTTACTCACACAAATGAAAGAAAAAGCTTCAATTCAACATTTGTGTGTTATTGTGTCTATTGTGAGGATAGTTAACTCTCTCTTTTCTTGTGAGCATGAGTGAAACAAAATGTACTATATATGTACTATACACAATGGTCATTCTATCATCTTAATGTCATTTTAAAACATGTTGTTTTTTTATTTTTTATTAGACTTTTTTTTTCAATAAATGAATTTTTGTTCACAAATTCATTTTGCATTCTGCAATAACCCAAATAATGTGTGAGTGAGTGTGTCTAGCACATTCGTTGCAAAGAGCGAGATTCTCTTAATTTAATTGACAATAAAAGGCATTTGTTTCTATTTTTTTGCTGTCCAAATAGATGTGCCCATCTTATTTGACCTTACATCCTATAGACTTCCAAAGCCTCTTAACTTTCTTTAGCTTTCACTTTCTTTTGGTGTCTTTGTCTTCATGAACACACTCAGTAAATTAGAACAATTGCTCATATCAGCTCAAGTCCATCCTGTTTGGCCCGTCTCTCCCTGTAACTCTCCAGAGGGAACAGACGCCGAGAATAGATGCCTCTTGTCAATTCGAAGAACAGAATCAAGCGAATTAGACAGCTCAGATGAGAAATCAAATCAATGTTGTCAGCGACGGACTCTTAAGAGCCTGATGTTAAAAAGTCTGGAGTGAGAGAATTAAAGGTGAATCTGTCTTTTCTCTTGCTGGCCATTAGGATCAAGGAAGATAAGAAGTGACGGGTATTTGTGCTCTGATGGCTTTTCTGGATGAGAGAAAGAATGTGAAATGCAGTGTGAGTGAAGTCAGTGAAACTTTGTTTTGTGAAAGCTTTGTTATTACTGTTCTATATTATTCTTATGTGCATGTGTTTGTGTGTATACAGACATTTATCTAGGTAAATAGACAGACATGTGGATGAATGGAAGACAGAGAGAGACAGAGTTAGATATACGTAAATGACTGGGGTATACAGTTTTTTATATAAGATCATAACAGACAACTAGATAGACTGAGTAAATAGACAGATGGATGGATGTACAGAGAGATTGATAGCTACATGCACAGAGGGATGTACAGAACACGAGACTCTAGCACAGAGATCCCTACATTTGTGTACTTTATGTGCCCTGAATCAAATTAATATTTTGCAACCATACACACGTTTTAATTCTGCTTCACATCATCACACCGTCTTCATCCGTGAAATGAAATGCCTGTTTTATTGTAATGGCTGTGTTTCATAGCAGCCGTGGAACCTGTAAAGTTCTTTCCAGCATAACATTCAGGCCACCACAGATAAAGATACATATGGTGTCGGCAAGCTAAAGAGACGGGGGAACTGAAGCGAGCATATGTACACTAATGTTTCATTTGTTTGTGCAAGACTCCAATATGGTGGCCATTTGAGGGCAACTCTTAAGCTCATGCATCTTAATAAAGTCGCTAGGGTGTGTGATGGGAATAAAGTAATGAGAGCGATTCCTTTAACCAGCCCTGTATGGGTGGAAAAATAAAGCATAGATATCTTAGAGCAGTGGTTCCTAACCTGGTTTCAATCAAGCCCATAGGGTTTGACGAATGACAAGACACACACCCGCCCTGCTTGTTCATCATTGGCTGAAGGTGATGATACAACATCACTGCCTCGGACTATTATTGCTTCAGGTAATTTGGCGCGCCCCGTAGTCACATTGTAAATATATTTCTTCATGTTTTAATCCCTTCATACTATGTCGAGCCAAAAAGAAAAGTGGTCTCACAAATATCGACTTGTCTGTATAACAGAACGTGATGGGGTCAGCTTCCTAACTGAGTCATTTGCAATGCGGAGTTGAACAATTATAGTCTAACACATGTAAAACTAAGAGAACACTTACCTAAGACAAGTAAAGTGGGTGAGTGTCAATATGGCAACTAGGGACCATGTTGAAATTGTGCTCTGCATTTATCAAGTGCGAAAAAATCCTGGAGCAGTGGGCAGCATGAGCTGTGGCACCCAGGAGGCAGGTTGAGCCCAATGAAACCCAATGAAGTTACACATTTTGTGGAACATATAGTCTAATGAATTGTAAATATATGGCCACTCTGCATTCAACACACCCAGTGACACTATGCCCACAAACCTGGAGAAGTGGACAGCCTTAAGCTGTGGCACTTGCGGGTTTCAGTCACCCAGTTATGCAAACACCAGATGAGAAGACTTTGCAACACCTCTGTAGCAAGTCCAACACCCAACCACAAGGCCACAACTTACTTGTGCCACCAACAGTAGTTATGCACAGCTTTCAGAAAATGAACTTGAGCGATCACTTGTATGCATGAGATGTTAATGTACCTAGATCCAGGTTTAAAAGTAGATGTGGGCACATTGAAGTGGCACTGGACAAATTATAATGTTAGGTAAAATCTGACTTATTGATCACAGAGGAGGTGGTGGAGGTGGATTAGACCTCACAGTAATATTATGAGAATCACTTTGATTGAAGGAATCTGTAAGCCCATCCAGATCAAGTAGAGAAAAGCTGCCATCATCTTGACTTGTGGTGCCGTTGTCTGGAGCTGATCTTCTGGTCATGTTGAGCGCATCATTTTGAATTGTGGTTCCGTTGTCTGGAGCGGATCTTCTGGTCATGTTGAGCGCATCATTTTGACTTGTGGTGCTGTTGTCTGGAGCGGATCTTCTGGTCATGTTGAGAGCATCATTTTGACTTGTGGTGCCGTTGTCTGGAACGTCTCTTCTGGTCATGTTGACAGCATCATTTTGACTTGTGGTGCCGTTGTTTGGAGCGGATCTTCTGGTCATGTTGAGTGCATCATTTTGACTTGTGGTGCCGTTGTCTGGAGCGGATCTTCTGGTCATGTTGAGCGCATCATTTTGACTTGTGGTGCCGTTGTCTGGAGCTGATCTTCTGGTCATGTTGAGCGCATCATTTTGGCTTGTGGTGCCGTTGTTTGGAGCGGATCTTCTGGTCATGTTGAGCGCATCATTTTGACTTGTGGTGCCGTTGTCTGGAGCGGATCTTCTGGTCATGTTGAGCGCATCATTTTGACTTGTGGTGCCGTTGTCTGCAACGTCTCTTCTGGTCATGTTGACAGCATAATTTTGACTTGTGGTGCTGTTGTCTGGAGCGGATCTTCTGGTCATGTTGAGCGCATCATATTGACTTGTGGTGCCGTTGTCTGGTGCGGATCTTCTGGTCATGATGAGCGCATCATTTTGACTTGTGGTGCTGTTGTCTGGAGCAGATCTTCTGGTCATGTTGACAGCATCATCTTGACTGAAGGACCTGTTGATTATCTGGTTTGGATCATCCTGGTGATATTGGCTGCTGTTTTGGTTGTCTGATGGTGCTAAACTTGCATTACCTTTAAAGACAACATAATTTAGTCACAAGTGCACAGATTAAAAAAAAAAAAAAAAAACTGCCTTCCATTGGAGAGCAGTGCAGCAAACACACCTGGATCCTCAGCTACACCATTCCACACCAACTGAAGAAAAAGCAACACAAAAAACAACATGTTATCCCAACAGGCTACTCCACTAGATCCTACTCATCTGGAGATGCCACTTAACACATGCACTGAGCAGAAACAACAGCTCTTTTAAAGCCTGAAACATAATCACCTGTTGATTGATTAGTAAACATGTGAACTCAATTAGATTAATTTTTAAAGATCTCAGTATGAGCTAATGAGATAAGTGGGCTAATTTTAACTGTTGATGTGTGAATGTTTTGTAAGTTTTTTTAATCAAAATAAATTGCCATTTTTTTGGGAATGACCAACTAAAAGCACATTTTTATAAAACACAAATCTACTTTGTGCAATGTATGAATACAGATTAGGCATTTACTTTACAATTTCATATAAAAAATTGTAAAAAATAAAAACAGCACTTGATCTGTTAAATGTTAAGCAAACATCAATATCATATCACTCTGGTGTATCAGAAGATTGAGAAAAGCCGTGGGAGGCATCATTGGCTGCCCGGCCGAACACGGATCTAAAGAAGACCCTGGAGGTGCTGATTGTGCGGACATCGGGATGACATCAGTGATTTGGCTCGGTTCGATGGATTAAATAGTAACATCTTAGCCACGCCGAGGAAGGACGGAGATGTACGGACAACATCAGGAAACAGAGTGAACGTCGGCTGGCTCTGACGGTTGGACTTTTTCTGCAGGATTACAGGAGATGTCCACACTTCTCCACATTGTCAGGAGTGATTGCCCTCAGTGACTATCATCATTGATTATGATTCTGAAATTAACCATGAATCTGAAATTGTCTTTATTGGCTTTGAATTGTCTGTAATCCACCCCCCACACCCACCCCAACCGTGGCTGGAGAACGCAGGATCAGCTCGGGCTTCTCTTCCAAGGCCATCCTGACAGTCTGTTATGTCTGTTGGGAGAATGACGGCAACATTTGACAAATACTGATAAGTGCACGCCTCACACGCCTGCTCTCAACATTGTCTTTTCTGTCAAATTCCTCGTGTGTCTCAAGAAAAAAAGTTTCCAGCGCACGTGACCTGTGCGTAACGTAGTCAAATGTTTTCTAACGTAGTCGTGTTTTTAACGTAGTAACAAAACCTTTTTGTTAACCTGTTTGTCTGGAATGCTCTGCTCTCGCTGTTTTCTTCCAAGAAGATAGTGGCGGCGCGCTGCATGTGCTGCGGCCCTCTCTCATAATTTCGTTACAATGTTGTACCCCAATGCTGTAATGACAATAAACTACTACTACTACTACTACTACTACTGCTTGCTGTACTAGAACTAGCTTGGTATTGATGGGATAAAAATGAAAATGCAAAAAAACACTGAATAGTATTGTCCATCAAGTTTTACAATCTGGAATATCTCAAAGAGCAAGTAACTTGAATTGTCATAGCTTTAGTTGGAAGAAAAGGTTTGTGGTTCAGTAATAAAGCATTCAATGTTAGTGGGTTAGTCTAGTGTGCTGGTGGCTGAATTGTCCAAGCCGTTCATCCAGGTTGGAGGCCTGCAGCCTCTGCTCCACACACTGTTTTGTGTCATCACTTTACTGAGTGTGCAGCCTTAAGCTGCGGAGCCCCAAGTTTGTATATTACCCAAAAACACCTACCTCTGGACCACAGCTGCAGACTGACTTGTATATGCAAGACATGCATTAATGTACCGTACATGCAGTGACAATGAACAAATATAACCACAATGGTTATGTAAAACTCAAACTTTTCAAAGAATCTCTTTGAAATAATCAGTAATCTGGTTACCAAGTACACATCTGATTTTATAACAATGTTATAATTTTTCTGACTGAAATCGCCATTTTTCAGTAAAGGGGAAGTCTCTGAGGTAGTTGCCTGAGAGAAAATGATTCCTTTGACATGTGCATTCTACGGGTTACTCATGAATTGTCAGAGCTGTTCCTGGCGGCGTCCGCCCAAAGGCCAGGAGCGGTCCCGTTCCCAGTTGCATCTGCCCAGAGGCGTTTAGGGCCAGTGTTACCAGCAACGTCCGCTACCAGGCCCATTGGATTGTTACCTTGACTTGAAGTGTTCTGGTTAAAATCATGTTGAATGACTCCGCTGCCATTCTGGCTAGTTGAAGCAGAAACACTATAATTCTCTAAACACGGGAACACAGACAAAATATTACACATAACTTACAGATTGCAAATATTGTTCATTGTTAAAACAATTTTAACTTGAGAATGCTACACACCTGTAATTGCACGGACACTAGCCCACGACAAATGAAAACAAATGGAAATCAAAACTCCAAACCAAACTAACTTCATCTTCAGCAGGGAACAAATACCAGTCCTGGTTCAACAGTTCAACCAAAACACACAAGCTGAGCAACAGTGCAAACCTGACCTAATATAGTGAAACAATCATTTGAACCAGCTGATGATCATTAATGAAGATGCTAGTTAATTCTGAAAACTAAAACTTGTTAACAATTAACAAAAATGTGTATTCTTCATGATACATTTAAATAAATACATCTTTTTTTTTGAAAAAGAAAAAAATAATTGTCATTTTTTTCTTTCTATACATTTGCAAAAACTCTGCATATAGGTAAACTTGCTGTAAGTAGAACGTACAGTAATATACACTAAGTAAATAAGACCTTTTTTCAAGATAAAAGTTAAATTAATTCTTTACATTAAGTCTTTACATGAGTCTTAACTGTGAGTAGACAATCACTATTGCACATGTCAGGTGATACTGAGTTGTGGTGATTTTGTAGATATCCAAATTGATCTAGACTGATATGAAACATACAATCATTTTGTTTCACAATTCAGAAAACCACATGAGTCTGATGATATGAAAGTAATGTCACAAGATGCATGTAAATGTGAAGCAACAGTGATACTGTAATTACACAGGATATTGTATTCAAGCAGCACTGAATTCAAAGAAAAATCCAGAGTGCAAATTTTGTGACCACCATTTGAGGTTTTAACAGCAGTAGATTGATGGTGGTGGGGTGAGGTTAATGACCTGTCTTTGAAAAAGTTACAAACTAATTTTACATCGGTAGAATACAGATTGGAAATTGTAGAGGTGGTTACCAGAACAATTAACTTACATAACCGTAATAATTGTTGACTTTGTGAGAACATTTGTATCTTATGACAGTGTTTTTGTGCAGCTTAAGGGTAAATGGTCATTTAACATCAAGTACTTCAGAAAGTGAATTTGTGTGAATATGTTGGTAGAAGAATGTTGGAGATGGAGCTGCCAGGCAAGAGGACGACCTAGGAGGAGATATGTATGTTGTAAGAGAGGACACCAGGGTTGGCCGGGGTCATGGAGGAAGATACTCAGGATAGAATGAGGTTGAAAGGGATGACTCGATGTGGTGACCCCTGATAAGAGAAAATCCGAAAGAGAAGTAGTAGATACATGGTTAGTCAGCAATTTTCTTTGACCTCAGTACAAACACGGAAATGAAGCAGCACAGCACAGACAGTATACAAAGCTTAGTGAGGGACTGCTAGTGTACAATTTAGCCTAAAGCACAAATTGAGAACTAGCTTCAGGTCCACTCGTTTCAAACAAGTCGGATAGAATTCCAATTAGACAAGACTTGAGATTATCGGTCCCATCCTCGGCAACGTCTGCCCACAGGCCAGCAGCGGTCCCGTTGACCTAATGATTACCATCTTGACTTACATGTACTCCCATGGTTCTGGTGTGAACCATGTTGAAGGATTCTGCTGTCAATCTTGCTAGTAGCACAAAATGCAAATATTGTTCATTATTATAAAGCCCTGTTTGAGAAAGTAACAAACCTGTACTGACCTGAACGCTAATCCACGAGAAACAAACAAACAGAATTGGATAAGTTCTCATGTCCATTTGAACAAATAGCAAGTGCAGAGTATGCAACCAACAGATGATTATCGGTTGGTTTAACAGCACGACTGATAGCATGGTATGGAAACACTCTTACAAGTGTGAATGAAGTGAGACAGTAGTAAAAAGAATGCAAACTAATTTGGTACAATATGAATTGGTCTTTTCAGAAGGGTTTGGTTGTGCCAATCGGGAAACACGTGTTGTACGTGGCTAGATTGAGGTACTTTGGGACTTGACAATGGCAATCAACTTTGCAGAGAGTTTGTGAGCATGCATTTTAAAAAGCGGTTCAAATTCAAGTACTTTTTATTTGACCTCAGCAAAAACACTTGATATGGCAAATGTCTACAGAGGTTGAGGGACAGCCCGTGTAAAGTACAAGCTAAAGAACAATGAGAACCAGCTTACGTACTAGCTTGAATTCAAGTGCTGGTAAACAAGTCAGGCCAGATATCATTCAAAGTGGAATCAAGACTGTCGCCAATGTAAACCAAATATTTTAAAGTCACAATCTCTTGGGAGAATTCCTACTTAGCAGAATGTTTGGTGGTCGTCGCGTGCTCGCGACTCGTGCCCTTGGCCAGAGGCGACTGGGTGGTGGTGGTGGTCGTGCTCGCGACGTCTTCGCCCTTGGCCAGAGGCGACTGGGTGGTGGTGGTGGTCGTGCTCGCGACGTCTTCGCCCTTGGCCAGAGGCGACTGGGTGTGGTGGTGGTGGTCGTGCTCGCGACGTCTTCGCCCTTGGCCAGAGGCGACTGGGTGGTGGTGGGTGGTGGTCGTGCTCGCGACGTCTTCGCCTTGGCCAGAGGCGACTGGGTGGGTGGTGGTGGTGGTGGTCGTGCTCGCGACGTCTTCGCCCTTGGCCAGAGGCGACTGGGTGGTGGTGGTGGTGGTCGTGCTCGCGACGTCGTCGCCCTTGGCCAGAGGCGACTGGGTGGTGGTGGTGGTGGTCGTGCTCGCGACGTCGTCGCCCTTGGCCAGAGGCGACTGGGTGGTGGTGGTCGTGCTCGCGACGTCGTCGCCCTTGGCCAGAGGCGACTGGGTGATGGTGGTCGTGCTCGCGACGTCGTCGCCCTTGGCCAGAGGCGACTGGGTGATGGTGGTCGTGCTCGCGACGTCGTCGCCCTTGGCCAGAGGCGACTGGGTGATGGTGGTCGTGCTCGCGACGTCGTCGCCCTTGGCCAGAGGCGACTGGGTGATGGTGGTCGTGCTCGCGACGTCGTCGCCCTGGCCAGAGGCGACTGGGTGATGGTGGTCGTGCTCGCGACGTCGTCGCCCTTGGCCAGAGGCGACTGGGTGATGGTGGTCGTGCTCGCGACGTCGTCGCCCTTGGCCAGAGGCGACTGGGTGATGGTGGTCGTGCTCGCGACGTCGTCGCCCTTGGCCAGAGGCGACTGGGTGATGGTGGTCGTGCTCGCGACGTCGTCGCCCTTGGCCAGAGGCGACTGGGTGATGGTGGTCGTGCTCGCGACGTCGTCGCCCTTGGCCAGAGGCGACTGGGTGATGGTGGTCGTGCTCGCGACGTCGTCGCCCTTGGCCAGAGGCGACTGGGTGATGGTGGTCGTGCTCGCGACGTCGTCGCCCTTGGCCAGAGGCGACTGGGTGATGGTGGTCGTGCTCGCGACGTCGTCGCCCTTGGCCAGAGGCGACTGGGTGATGGTGGTCGTGCTCGCGACGTCGTCGCCCTTGGCCAGAGGCGACTGGGTGATGGTGGTCGTGCTCGCGACGTCGTCGCCCTTGGCCAGAGGCGACTGGGTGATGGTGGTCGTGCTCGCGACGTCGTCGCCCTTGGCCAGAGGCGACTGGGTGATGGTGGTCGTGCTCGCGACGTCGTCGCCCTTGCCAGAGGCGACTGGGTGATGGTGGTCGTGCTCGCGACTCGTCGCCTTGCCAGAGGCGACTGGGTGATGGTGGTCGTGCTCGCGACGTCTTCGCCCTTGACGTCTTCCCCTTGCCGAGGCGACTGGGTGGTGGTGGTCGTGCTCGCGACATCTTCGCCCTTGACGTCTTCGCCCTTAGCCGGTGGCGACTGTGTGGTGGTTGTCGTGCTCAAGTTGCCAGAATCATCTGCACTCAGCCAAGCCAATTTTAAAATTCAGGGAACGTTTGCCATCAGACTGCCACTGTTGTGACTCATTAAAGCAGAATTACCTGTGAGAGCGGCGGTCTCATTCCTCATGTCATCCGCCCACAGGCCGGAGGAAGTCCCGTTGTTTACAGCATCCGCCCAGAGGCGATTAGAGCCAGTGTGGTTACCAGCAAAGTCCGCAACCAGGCCCATTGAATTGTTACCTTGACTCGAAATGTTCTGGTTTGAATCATATTGAAGGACTCCGCTGCTGTTCTGGCTAGTTGATACACTGAAATTACCTTAACACAGAATCACAGAATTTAGATGCATAATTATAAATAGGCCATTATTGTTCATAGTTACAAACCTGTAGTTGCACAGACACATATCCATGACAAATGAAAACAAACAGAAAACAAAATTCCACACCAAATTAGCCCCATCTTTGGTAGAGCAGAGACCGATCTTGGTTGCCTGAACAGTTTGAGCTTGACACACACACTCACCTTACTGACAACCAGACCTTTTATAGTAAAACACTCATTTGAACCAGCTGATGACAATCATTATTGATAATCAGACTGATTAACACAATTCTTTACCAGAAAAGATTTCTTCTTTAGATTGAAATCTAAAGAAAAAAAAAAAGATTGTTTTGATGTTCTGTATCCCTAACCCAAAAAACACTTTGATTAAAAAAATTAGTTTTAAAGCAACGTTGTTCAGATGTTCAGATGCACAATAACGAACTAACTTTCAGTATATTGCAATGTTTAAGTGTTTTTTTAAACAGCAGGTCAAAAGGATGTGTCTTGACATGAATTTTAACAGTGAGAAAAAAATTACTATTGCAGATGTTAAGTTGAACAGAGTCTTTGTTGTGGGAATATTGTAAAATATTCTATAAATGTGGGAGTACATGTAAACTTTATAAAAATAGATTATACAATAAATGTGGTTCATTTTCCAGAAAATAACGGGTCTGAGAAAATAGAAGTAATGGCAAAAAAAGTGTGTGAATGGGAAGCAAAATGGTAATACCAGTTCATTCATGTCCAATTGAACTAATAGCAAGTGCAGAGAATGCAACCAACACACTATTGTTATTGTTTTTTTGCAGCTTAAGGTAAATGGTCACTTAATATCAAGTACTTCAGAAAGTTAATTTGTGACAACAGCATCGATGCTTGGGCTGCATAAAGGGTATAAATCAAGCATTTTCTTAGTCCTCAGTAGACACATGTCAATGAAGCGGCAAACAGACAGACAGTCTACAAGCTTAGTGAGGGACTGCTAGTGTACATTTAACCTAAAGCACAAATTGAGAACTAGCTTCAGGTCCACTCGTTGCAAACAAATGGACAGAACTCCAATTGGACAAGACTTGAGATCTTCGGCCCACAGGCCAGCAGCGGTCCCGTTGACCATTGATTGCATCTTGACTTTAAATGTTCTGGTTGAACATGTTAAGGATTCCGCTGTCATTCTTGCTAGTTGTCCAAAATCAAATATTGTTCATTATTAAAAACCTGTTTGAGAAAGTAACAAACCTGTACTGACTGAACGCCAATCCACAAGAAACAAACAACAGAATCGGTTAAGTTCTCATGTCCATTTGAACAAACAGCAAGTGCAGAGTATGCAGCCAACAGACGATTATTGGTTGGTTTAACAGCAGACTGATGACATGGTATGGACA
This sequence comes from Paedocypris micromegethes, assembly GCA_028031935.1. Classification (NCBI taxonomy): domain Eukaryota; kingdom Metazoa; phylum Chordata; class Actinopteri; order Cypriniformes; genus Paedocypris; species Paedocypris micromegethes. The sequence continues at coordinate 18,655,522 of CM051503.1, forward strand.
AACTCTACAAGTGTGAATGAAGAAGACAGTAGTAAAAGAATGCAAACTAATTTGATGTCAGCACAATATGAATTGGTCTTTTCAGAAGGGTTTGGTTGTGCCAATCGGGAAACACGTGTTGTAGTGGCTAGATTGAGGTACTTTGGGACATGACAATGGCAATCAACTTTGCAGAGAGTTTGGAGCATGCATTTTAAAAAGCGGTTCAAATTCAAGTACTTTTTATTTGACCTCAGCAAAAACACTTGATATGGCAAATGTCTACAGAGGTTGAGGGACAGCCCGTGTAAAGTACAAGCTAAAGAACAATGAGAACCAGCTTACGTACTAGCTTGAATTCAAGTGCTGGTAAACAAGTCAGGCCAGATATCATTCAAAGTGGAATCAAGACTGTCCCAATGTAAACCAAATATTTTAAAGTCACAATCTCTTGGGAGAATTCCTACTTAGCAGAATGTTTGGTGGTCGTCGCCGTGCTCGCGACGTCGTCGCCCTTGGCCGAGGCGACTGGGTGGTGGTGGTGGTCGTGCTCGCGACGTCTTCGCCCTTGACATCTTCGCCCTTGGCCGAGGCGACTGGGTGGGGGTGGTGGTCGTGCTCGCGACGTCTTCGCCCTTGGCCAGAGGCGACTGGGTGGTGGTGGTGGTGGTCGTGCTCGCGACGTCTTCGCCCTTGACATCTTCGCCTGGCCAGAGGCGACTGGGTGGTGGTGGTGGTCGTGCTCGCACGTCTTCGCCCTTGGCCAGAGGCGACTGGGTGGTGGTGGTGGTGGTGGTCGTGCTCGCGACGTCTTCGCCCTTGGCCAGAGGCGACTGGGTGGTGGTGGGTGGTCGTGCTCGCGACGTCTTCGCCCTTGGCCAGAGGCGACTGGGTGGTGGTGGTGGTGGTCGTGCTCGCGACGTCTTCGCCCTTGGCCAGAGGCGACTGGGTGGTGGTGGTGTGGTGGTCGTGCTCGCGACGTCTTCGCCCTTGGCCAGAGGCGACTGGGTGGTGGTGGTGGTGGTGGTCGTGCTCGCGACGTCGTCGCCCTTGGCCAGAGGCGACTGGGTGGTGGTGGTGGTCGTGCTCGCGACGTCGTCGCCCTTGGCCAGAGGCGACTGTGGTGGTGGTGGTCGTGCTCGCGACGTCGTCGCCCTTGGCCAGAGGCGACTGGGTGGTGTGGTGGTCGTGCTCGCGACGTCGTCGCCCTTGGCCAGAGGCGACTGGGTGGTGTGGTGGTCGTGCTCGCGACGTCGTCGCCCTTGGCCAGAGGCGACTGGGTGATGGTGGTCGTGCTCGCGACGTCGTCGCCCTTGGCCAGAGGCGACTGGGTGATGGTGGTCGTGCTCGCGACGTCGTCGCCCTTGGCCAGAGGCGACTGGGTGATGGTGGTCGTGCTCGCGACGTCGTCGCCCTTGGCCAGAGGCGACTGGGTGATGGTGGTCGTGCTCGCGACGTCGTCGCCCTTGGCCAGAGGCGACTGGGTGATGGTGGTCGTGCTCGCGACGTCGTCGCCCTTGGCCAGAGGCGACTGGGTGATGGTGGTCGTGCTCGCGACGTCGTCGCCCTTGGCCAGAGGCGACTGGGTGATGGTGGTCGTGCTCGCGACGTCGTCGCCCTTGGCCAGAGGCGACTGGGTGATGGTGGTCGTGCTCGCGACGTCGTCGCCCTTGGCCAGAGGCGACTGGGTGATGGTGGTCGTGCTCGCGACGTCTTCGCCCTTGGCCAGAGGCGACTGGGTGATGGTGGTCGTGCTCGGCGACGTCTCTCGCCCTTAGCCGGAGGTGACTGGGTGGTGGTGGTCGTGCTCGCGACATCTTCGCCCTTGACGTCTTCGCCCTTAGCTGGTGGCGACTGGGTGGTGGTGGTCGTGCTCAAGTTGCCAGAATCATCTGCACTCAGCCAAGCCAATTTTAAAATTCAGGGAACGTTTGCCATCAGACTGCCACTGTTGTGACTCATTAAAGCAGAATTACCTGTGAGAGCGGCGGTCTCATTCCTCATGTCATCCGCCCACAGGCCGGAGGAAGTCCCGTTGTTTACAACATCCGCCCAGAGGCGATTAGAGCCAGTGTGGTTACCAGCAAAGTCCGCAACCAGGCCCATTGAATTGTTACCTTGACTCGAAATGTTCTGGTTTGAATCATATTGAAGGACTCCGCTGCTGTTTTGGCTAGTTGATACACTGAAATTACCTTAACACAGAATCACAGAATGTAGATGCATAATTATAAATAGGCCATTATTGTTCATAGTTACAAACCTGTAGTTGCACAGACATCAATCCATGACAAATGAAAACAAACAGAAAACAAAATTCCACACCAAACTAGCCCCATCTTTGGTAGAGCAGAGACCGATCTTGGTTGCCTGAACAGTTTGAGCTTGACACACACACTCACCTTACTGACAACCAGACCTTTTATAGTAAAACACTCATTTGAACCAGCTGATGACAATCATTATTGATAATCAGACTGATTAACACAATTCTTTACCAGAAAAGATTTCTTCTTTAGATTGATTTCTAAAGAAAAAAAAAAGATTGTTTTGATGTTCTGTATCCCTAACCCAAAAAACACTTTGATTAAAAAAATTAGTTTTAAAGCAACGTTGTTCAGATGTTCAGATGCACAATAACGAACTAACTTTCAGTATATTGCAATGTTTAAGTGTTTTTTTAAACAGCAGGTCAAAAGGATGTGTCTTGACATGAATTTTAACAGTGAGAAAAAAATTACTATTGCAGATGTTAAGTTGAACAGAGTCTTTGTTGTGGGAATATTGTAAAATATTCTATAAATGTGGGAGTACATGTAAACTTTATAAAAATAGATTATACAATAAATGTGGTTCATTTTCCAGAAAATAACGGGTCTGAGAAAATAGAAGTAATGGCAAAAAAAGTGTGTGAATGGGAAGCAAAATGGTAATACCAGTTCATTCATGTCCAATTGAACTAATAACAAGTGCAGAGAATGCAACCAACACACTATTGTTATTGTTTTTTTGCAGCTTAAGGTAAATGGTCACTTAATATCAAGTACTTCAGAAAGTTAATTTGTGACAACAGCATCGATGCTTGGGCTGCATAAAGGGTATAAATCAAGCATTTTCTTAGCCCTCAGTAGACACATGTCAATGAAGCGGCAAACAGTACAGACAGTCTACAGAGCTTAGTGAGGGACTGCTAGTGTACAGTTTAACCTAAAGCACAAATTGAGAACTAGCTTCAGGTCCACTCGTTGCAAACAAATAGGACAGAACTCCAATTGGACAAGACTTGAGATCTTCGGCCCACAGGCCAGCAGCGGTCCCGTTGACCATTTGATTGGCATCTTGACTTTAAATGTTCTGGTTAGAATCATGTTAAAGGATTCCGCTGTCATTCTTGCTAGTTGTCCAAAATACAAATAGTTCATTATTAGAAAACTCTGTTTGAGAAAGTAACAAACCTGTACTGACATGGAACGCCAATCCACAAGAAACAAACGAACAGAATCGGTTAAGTTCTCATGTCCATTTGAACAAACAGCAAGTGCAGAGTATGCAGCCAACAGACGATTATTGGTTGGTTTAACAGCATGACTGATGACATGGTATGGACAAACTCGTACAAGTGTGAATGAAGCAAGACAGTAGTAAATAGAATGCAAACTAATTTGATGTCAGCACAATATGAATTGGTCTTTTCAGAAGGGTTTGGTTGTGCCAATCGGGAAACACGTGTTGTATGTGGCTAGATTGAGGTACTTTGGGACATGACAATGGCAATCAACTTTGCAGAGAGTTTGAGAGCATGCATTTTAAAAAGCGGTTCAAATTAAAGTACTTTTTATTTGACCTCAGCAAAAACACTTATTATGGCAAATGTCTACAGAGGTTGAAAGACAGCCCGTGTAAAGTACAAGCTAAAGAACAATGAGAACCAGCTTACGTACTAGCTTGAATTCAAGTGCTGGTAAACAAGTCAGGCCAGATATCATTCAAAGTGGAATCAAGACTGTCGCCAATGTAAACCAAATATTTTAAAGTCACAATCTCTTGGGAGAATTCCTACTTAGCAGAATGTTTGGTGGTCGTCGCCGTGCTCGCGACGTCGTCGCCCTTGGCCGGAGGCGACTGTGGTGGTGGTGGTGGTGGTCGTGCTCGCGACGTCTTCACCCTTGGCCAGAGGCGACTGGGGGTGGTGGTGGTGGTGGTCGTGCTCGCGACGTCTTCACCCTTGGCCAGAGGCGACTGGGTGGTGGTGGTGGTGGTGGTCGTGCTCGCGACGTCTTCACCCTTGGCCAGAGGCGACTGGGTGGTGGTGGTGGTGGTGGTCGTGCTCGCGACGTCTTCACCCTTGGCCAGAGGCGACTGGGTGGTGGTGGTGGTGGTCGTGCTCGCGACGTCTTCACCCTTGGCCAGAGGCGACTGTGGTGGTGGTGGTGGTGGTGGTCGTGCTCGCGACGTCTTCACCCTTGGCCAGAGGCGACGGTGGTGGTGGTGGTGCTCGCGACGTCTTCGCCCTTGGCCAGAGGCGACTGGGTGGTGGTCGTGCTGCGTCTCGCGACATCTTCGCCTTGACATCTTCGCCCTTGGCCGGAGGCGACTGGGTGGTGGTGGTGGTCGTGCTCGCGACGTCTTCCCCTTGACGTCTTCGCCCTTGGCCGGAGGCGACTGGGTGGTGTGGTGGTGGTCGTGCTCGCGACGTCTTCGCCCTTGACGTCTTCGCCCTTGGCCGGAGGCGACTGGGTGGTGGTGTGGTGGTGGTGGTCGTGCTCGCGACGTCTCGCCCTTGACGTCGTCGCCCTTGGCCAGGAGGCGACTGGGTGGTGGTGGTGGTGGTGGTCGTGCTCGCGACGTCGTCGCCCTTGACGTCGTCGCCCTTGGCCGGAGGCGACTGGGGGTGGTGGTGGTGGTGGTGGTCGTGCTCGCTTGACGTCGTCGCCCTTGGCCGGAGGCGACTGGGTGTGGTGGTGGTGGTGGTCGTGCTCGCGACGTCGTCGCCCTTGGCCGGAGGCGACCGGGTGGTGGTGGTGGTCGTGCTCGCGACGTCGTCGCCCTTGGCCGGAGGCGACTGGGTGGTGGTTGTGGTGGTCTGCTCGCGACGTCTTGGCCCTTGGCCGGAGGCCGACTGGGTGGCGGTCGCCGTGCTCGCGACGTCTTGGCCCTTGGGCGGAGGCGACTGGGTGGCGGCCGTGCTCGCGACGTCTTGGCCCTTGGCCGGAGGCGACTGGGTGGCGGTCGCGTGCTCGCGACGTCTTGGCCCTTGGCCGGAGGCGACTGGGTGGGCGGTCGCCGTGCTCGCGACGTCTTGGCCCTTGGCCGGAGGCGACTGGGTGGCGGTCGCCGTGCTCGCGACGTCTTGGCCCTTGGCCGGAGGCGACTGGGTGGCGGTCGCCGTGCTCGCGACGTCTTGGCCCTTGGCCGGAGGCGACTGGGTGGCGGTCGCCGTGCTCGCGACGTCTTGGCCCTTGGCCGGAGGCGACTGGGTGGCGGTCGCCGTGCTCGCGACGTCTTGGCCCTTGGCCGGAGGCGACTGGGTGGCGGTCGCCGTGCTCGCGACGTCTTGGCCCTTGGCCGGAGGCGACTGGGTGGCGGTCGCCGTGCTCGCGACGTCTTGGCCCTTGGCCGGAGGCGACTGGGTGGCGGTCGCCGTGCTCGCGACGTCTTGGCCCTTGGCCAGAGGCGACTGGGTGGCGGTCGTCGTGCTCAAGTTGCCAGAATCATCTGCACTCAGCCAAGCCAATTTTAAAATTCAGGGAACGTTTGCCATCAGACTGCCACTGTTGTGACTCATTAAAGCAGATTTACCTGTGAGAGCGGCGGTCTCATTCCTCATGTCAGCCGCCCACAGGCCAGAGGAAGTCCCGTTGTTTACAGCATCCGCCCAGAGGCGATTAAAGCCAGTGTGGTTACCAGCAAAGTCCGCAACCAGGCCCATTGAATTGTTACCTTGACTCAAAATGTTCTGGTTTGAATCAAATTGAAGGACTCCGCTGCTGTTCTGGCTAGTTGATACACTGAAATTACCTTAACACAGAATCCAAAAAATTAGATACATAATTATAAATAGGCCAATACTGTTCATAGTTACAAACCTGTACTTGCACAGACATCAATCCATGACAAATTAAAACAAACGGAAATCAAAATTCCACACCAAATTAGCCCCATCTTTGGTAGAGCAGAGACCGATCTTGGTTGCCTGAACAGTTTGCGCTTGACACACACACACACTCACTCACCTTACTGACAACCAGACCTTTTATAGTAAAACACTCATTTGAACCAGCTGGTGACAATCATTATTGATGATTAGACTGATTAACACAATTCTTAACCAGAAAATATTTCTTCTTCAGATTGATTTCTAAGAAAAAGAAAAAAAAAAGATTGTTTTGATGTTTTGTACCCCTAACTTAAAATACACTTTGTTTTGTATATTGGTTATCAAAAAAAATAAAATTAAATTAAAAAAAAAAAAAAAAAAAAAAAAAAAAAAAATATATATATATATATATATATATATTATTATATATATATTATGTTTAGATGCACAATAAAAAAAACTAACTTTGAGTAACGTGCAATGTGTAATTTTTGAACAGCAGGTCATAATAATGTTAATTATATACATACATATATATATATTTATATGCATAATAATGTGTCTTGACATTTTAAAAGTGAGCAGTCACTATTGCTGATGTTAGATTGAACATGTGTCAGTTGTGGGAATGTTCTAGATATATTCGAGAAACAGAAATTCAGACCGAGTGCAATCATTATGGTTCGTATTCAGAAAACAATAGTCGGAGGATATGGAATGGCAACAGTAGGACAGTTATTTTTTACTGGAATAAGTTTGGGACCAACAGATGATTGTTGGTCGTTTTAACCATAGTGACAGACAGCAGTCGTGTGTTAAACGTTGAAAATTTTGCTCAAACTTACAAGCGTAGATTAAGTGAAACTATGAGTGAACCAGCCATTAACTCATTTGATGTTGGTACATGAATTGGTCGTTTCAGAGGTGGTGGGTTGCCATGTAATCGTTGATGACTGAGAAAGAGAGTTTTTGATAAATTCAATTTTATTTGTGGCACCTTTTGAGACCCCTAAGATCACCTTACAGGAGGACACAGAGCATTCACACGCACACCAATTGCGCGGGAGAGCAGCAGCAGCCAAACTGCACAAGCAAGCACTCTGATCTGGACACACACCACAGACGACCAAATTAACCTGAACCGCACGTTTTTCAGATTGTGGGGGAAACCAGAGCACCCGGACTTTAAGGTTCTAGAAGTTAATGACTTGCCTTAAATGACTAAAGTGCAGCAGACACTTTGGCAGAAAATATTTTATTTCACTGCAGTACAAACACTGATAAATCAGACAGTCAAGCTTGAGGGACTGCTAATGTACAGTACAAGCCAAACAAAATGAAACCGCTTGTCATCAAGTCAGATAGAGAAGACAAGATAAGATCACAGGAATCATTGTAAAAAACTTGAGATCCTAATTAGCAGGTTGTTTTGTGGTTGCACCCTTGGTTGTAGTGGACGAGGTGGTCGACACACTGTCATGGCCGCTCCCGGTCGTAGTGGACG
>CM051503.1:18663201-18717209 GCA_028031935.1 Paedocypris micromegethes
GAAACTTAAAATAAAATATAATACAATATAAAAATATATAATATAATAATATAAATAAAAAATAATATAATATAAAATAAAATAAAAAAAAATAAAAACACGAGCAGAATCATAGAATATTTACAATATAAATACAGTTTAAAGATATATAAAGCTGTGGTCCCCAACGCCCGGCACCACAAATTTCTATATATATATATATAAACTGTTTGATTCACTGTGGGTTTTTGTGTGGTTTTTATTACTATTATTATCATCGTTCACATTTTCATCGGGCAGCACATTGACCAGTAAGGCTGCGTTTTGGTTCTAAATGGGAAGCTTTTCTTCTTCACTTCCTCTGTAACAGCGACTTTACACATCTGACGCGATCAGCGGTTTATTTTCCTCTTAGTACAGTTCAGTAAAACATTACGCTTCAGCAGTTTCTTTCTCTGAATGTAGTGCGTATTTGAGTATATAAGCTCAATAAGTGTCATTGACCAATAGAAACGCTTTATTATGAAGCACATTGTGTTTGTAGTTCATGTGCCAGAACAACAACGTGACAGTTAATGTTTGTAATGTTTCTTGTGTCGCGCACACGCAGCTGAAGAAGAAGAGATGCTTCTGATTCTGAGGAGGAAAACGCAGCCTTTTACCTTCCTAAGCTGTAGAACTTTCCTTGTTCATGTATAAACAAGGAAATATAATCACGTCTAGATTTAAAAAAGTGTATGGCTTTTCTGAAAAAGAAGCATCTTAAACTATAAAGCCGTCCTCACTGGTTCCAGTTAAAATGTTAAATCAATTGACATTCATATTTGGGTGTAACAGGTTTTTTTTGTTTGTTTGTTTTTGAATGCATGTTTAAATACAAATAAATAAAGTTATATGTTACACACTAAATAAAATACTCCAGGTTTGCAGAAAATGTATCGAATGTCGACCGGTCCATGATGACAATTTTTTTTATCGTGTTTTATCTGATGACGACATTACACCTGTGCAGGTACCAGAAGGTGGAGGAAGCAAAAGATGAACTGCAGAGGATGTCTGAGGATCTGAATACAATAACTGAGCTACTGAAAGAGCCCATCTGAGCCTCCGACACCTTCTACTCGGTGTGTGTAGCGCTTTATCTCTCACACTCCTGCTTTACACTGACGGCTGACTCTCTTCTCTTCTCTTATCTACTCTACTCTACTCTACTCTTTACTCTACTCTACTCTACTCTTCTCTTTACTCTACTGTACTCTACTCTTTTCTCTTCTCTTCCAGATGTCCTTTGGTTCTGTTGGACGTTACAAGTTATAAGTGTTTGTTCTTTGTCGTTATAATTGCGTGTTTCAATTTTGCATGCTTGAAAAGAACAGCCTCGACTGTGATAAAAGCAAAACTTTTATTGTACCTTTCTCTTGTCAATAAAAATGTTCCAGATGCTGAAAATAAAAACAACATCATTAAAATCTTGACAGAACATCATGTCTACAGTCATGTGAAAAAATTAGGACACCCTTTGAAAGCATGTGGTTTTTTGTAACATTTTTAATAAATGGTTATTTCTTCTCCGTTTCAACAATACAGAGAGATTAAAGTAATCAAACTAAACAATGAAAACTGAAGAAAAGTCTTTTCAAGATCTTCTGTAAATGTCATTCTACAAAAATGCCTATTCTAACTGAGGAAAAAGATAGGACACCCTCACATGTATTCCCTCTTAAATTGGCTCAGATCTCACACAGGTATATCACACCATTACACATAATTAGTATATTGTTACTCTGCATGTTGAATGAGGCTTGCCCTATTTAAACATCAGACATTTAGTTTGGTGTGCTCCAGACTGTTGAAGTGAGAGTGAGCACCATGGTGAGAGCAAAAGAGCTGTCAGAGGACTTCAGAAAAAAGATTGTAGCAGCCTATGAGTCTGGGAAGGGATTTAAAAAGAAGAAAAAGAAGAAAGATAAAGTTGACCAGGACTTCTGGAATAATGTTCTTTGGACAGATAGTCAGAAATTGAATTATTTGGACACAACAGCAGAGGACATGTTTGGCATAAACCAAACACAGCATTCCAAGAAAAGAACCTCATACCAACTGTGAAGCATGGAGGTGGAAGTGTCATGGTTTGGGGCTGCTTTGCTGCAGCAGGACCTGGTGACACGGGGGTCACGGCTCTGAGGCGTTGGACCCACATGCACAGATGGAGACGAAGCGGCGGGTTTTATTCAAAAGGCTTTAATCGGAACTGCCGCCGAAACATGGTGAAAGTCAAACTTAAATACATTGGCTGATGAACTAATAATTACAAAACACAGAACACCTGATCACAACATAAACGATGGGTCAAGATGGCGGCGACGTGGCGAGGTTCAAAGTAAGAGTCCAGAAGTGAATCAAAATAAAAGTCCATGACGTCACGCGCCGAGACCCGTGACACCTGGTCAGCTCACCATCATAGAATCCACCATGAATTCTACTGTGTATCAGAAGGTGCTTGAAGAACATGTGCTTGAAGGTGCTTGAGACCATCAGTTAGAAAATTAAAGCTGAAGCGGAACTGGACCATGCAACATGAGTAGTAATTATATAGCCACTGTGTGTCAAAATTTGATTGATTGCTTTTTAATGACTTCCAGATGTCCATGTGTGTGTGTGTGTGGGGGGGGGGGTGATGGGGGTGTGCTTTTGGGTGTCTGGTACGCCCAATACATGAAGTTGAGGAGGGGTGGTGGCGATGTGGGGTGATGAAAAGGTCACGGTGATTTATTGATGAACTTTGGATCAGTGTGTGTGTGTGTGTGTGTGTGTGTGTATGTGCGTGTGTGTGTGGTGTGTGCGTGTGTGTGTGTGTGGTGTGGTGTGTTGTAGTCTGGTTGAGTTTGTGAAAATAGGAAAATAAGACTTTGTGAAAAAGCTTTTGCTTTGTACGTATGTGTGTGTGTGTGTGTGGTGGTGTGTTGTGCGTGCGTGTGTGTGTGTGTGTGTGTGTGTATGCGTGTGTGTGTGTGTGTATTACCTTTTCTCGCAAATAGGATGAAATTGATGTTTTTCAGAGCGTACAACAGCAAAATGTTCAAGAGGAAAAAACGAGAGTTTGCGTCGAGGTCCGGAGGAGATGTGAGCTATTGGAGATGAAAACACGAAATGAGACTTTTCCGATGTGTCTTGGGGGCGGGTCCGTGCGCGTGGGGGCCGGCTAGCACCGCCCTCGCTCCCGTGTGAGTGGAGGGGTGTGGAGCGGAGGCGTGGAACGCTACCGGCGGGAAAAATGAACTTCCAAAATGTTTCCGAGACATTTTAGCAAAAACCTCTGCAATCTTTCTGTAATCGACACGCTCAGAATGGATGACTGCAGTTCACCCGAACAGGTCTTTGAAAAATGTTTCCGCGAGAATTTTGCAGAACGCTGCAAACTTTCTACAGACGACTTTTGGCCAGTTTCTACCACGTGTAGTCTCGCATATCCTTCTGCTTCGAGAAAACCGAAGTTACCTGTCTCAAGGGTGAAATTCATGCAAGAGGAAGACCCGGTAATCACCAGAGATGTGAACATCTTTGGACAAACCCTGAGGTGAGGCGTTTGAGTCTTGGATATTATTACTGTGTAGGATAATGCGTGTCATTGAGAAGAAAAAAAAAACGTGAGCATAACACTTATAATTTTGTTTTTCAGATACAAGTTCCACAAAATCGAGCGCTGGGTCGCTATGAGATTGAGTAGTGCAAATGATCCGGAGGAGGACCAAGATGACACGATTTGCTTTCATGAGACTGAATGGAATGCCTTTAGAACTGTTCTCAGACGCATCCGAATCCAGCCGGATCAGCCCTTAAACGCTCGTTGGGTGGGAGGAGAAGACGGTGTCTACCTGGCAAGCAATGATCCGATAAAATTTCCCGGCGACCCCCAATATATATTCATACATAGCGGTGCAAGCGAAATCACACAAACACCTCTGAAAATGCTGCTTCCGCTCGACGAATATCGCGAATTTGACAATCAGTTTGAACACATCGACACGTTCTTTCGATGGTGTTCAGAGTTCGAACGTTATTCGGAGGTCAGAAAGACATTATTTTCTTCCGAAACCACGATCGTAGAATACGTCCCGTATTGAGTTTTGTATGTTTTTTGGAAGCAAACTGTGTACAATGTTTGGTCATAATAAACTACGTATTCAAAACATCTTCCTGCTGAGTGTGTGTTTTTATAGTTTCATCGCTCGTAAAATAGAAGCAGCATAAGTATTGCGACATTACAATAACTGCTTTTTTGTTGAATCCTTACATGAGAAGTCATTATAAGTATTGAGAGATGACAATACGACTTCAGGATATGTTGTAATAAAAAAGAAAAAAAAACACCATAAATGAAACACGTTTTTTAAATAACTGTGTGTAAAAAAACCCTGGGTAGAACGGGTGATAGAAAAAACTAGAAGATAGAAAAAGACTCCACGTATAACAAACGTCTTTTATTCGTAATAGATTTCTTGAGCGAATCGATGTAGAATCGGATGATAGAACAGGATGATAGAAAAAGTTAAAAGATAGAAAAAACTCCTGGTATTTAGCATAAACCGCAATCACTGTGGCAGCATTCGTCAAACGCGTCGCTTTTTCAGGCGTGCGAGTGGCTTGACCTACGATTGACCCTAGCCTATACTTTTATTCGTAATAGATCTTTGCATGAATAAAACGCTACATCGAGACATTCCTCCGTCTATATGTTAACAGACAATGTACGATTAAGAAAAAACATAACTAGATTGGGTTAGTTTTAACATTAATCAACGCTCACTGTACGAACATTTTATTTAAGAGAAGATCATTTTAAAATGAGAAACTATTCTTTTTACACTATGAAAAACCAGATTTACGGAGAGTGATTGTCTTACGTTTTTCACACGCTCAATTGTTATTTGTTTTTAAGTTTCATTTTAGTTTAATACGTGTAATCTGCAGATGCTTTGAACGTAATAAACTCAAGTAGTCATCAGTAGTGGATCTGGTGACCCCATACTGTGGGTTATCATGGAGAAAATCCCAGGGCCGGCCATGCTCGTAAAACATTCTAGACCTTTGTTACGGTCTGGTCGTTGCTTGTACACCGTCACGATAAACTTCAGTGCTTGAAAAAAAACATTACTTTAGCTTTTTCCCCGCTATTTTTTGCAAAACTATATGATTTTTAAACAAATACGCATTTTTCGTCTTTTTCAAAACTATCGGACGAGATAAAAACTAATGTCGATAAAACTAGATATTATAAACCACAACATACTACTAGCTTATCGCACCGTAAGCTTATACAAGTAAATATGTGAAGGTTTTCACCAAACACGTTAATCTTTTTTTTTTTTCTTAAAACTATATATTTTTACCGATAAAATCTTCGTCATTACGGATTTTACAAAAAAAAAAAATACCCGTTGAAAAGAACTAAATATGATATGTTAAATAAACGGTTATGTCACAAACACATTTCAGTTTTTTTCTTGAGTAAAGTTGTAGCAATTTAGGGAATCAAAGATTAACACTCCTGATAAAACATTCAGCTGAATTTATATACTGTATATTTCCATATGTACGTATGCGTGTCTGATGCATCTTTCAAACTACAACTACACCTTGTCACCAATCGTTAATGCCAATTCTAGCTTCAGTCTGTTTCAATCCTGTTGAATTGTAGCCATCAGCGGCTCATACTCACACTATCATCCTCGCACTATTCATTTGATTTGCCATATCACAATATTTCTCAATCATGACTCATGTTCTCCATCTGTATCTGTCCTCTGTGTAAGTGAAGATCTCTTGATCTCATACTTTCTTCATTCTCTCCTGATTTAAAATTAAAAGATGAATAGTAAACAACAGCGTACTAATTGTAAACAACACAAGACATCTGTAAGGAAAATGATCATTTAGTCACACGTGACAAATAAAAAATGTATCATCATAAAAACCCATGCATCCAAGAAAACCCTGGAAAAAAAGACAATCCGTGTATTGTCAATCAATTCTAAAAACATCTTCATACAGTCATACATCTTTAAGTAGGGAAACATCATTGTGTGTCAGATTTCTTTCTACACCAGCGAATACTAAAATGAGTATACATTCACGTAAAAAGAGTGCGGCTAATACATGCGTTGTGCACATAGCTGACCTGATGATAAATTACTAACAAATCAAAATGATGAAACACTAACAGAGGGTGTTTACAAAACCACTGTTACGCTTGCTGAAGACACAGATGATGGCGAGGATCCAAACTCAGGGTTTTTAATTAAAATCCAAAAGAACTAGATGAAGAAGAACAAGAACTCAAATAGGAATACAAACATAAACGTGAGCCAGGCCGACGTGGCTCCACTCTGGACTCATAATCAAGTTTGATCGGCAGCTCATGCTCCCTCCGCGATCCCTTAAGAACCCTTCGGTGATGAGGCACACCTGTCGCGGAGGGAGATGAGCTGCAGATGACAGATTGTCTCAGGTAGTTCTCCTGCGCCGTCACCAGGGGGAGATAAACCCCAGGATCGTGACAGTACCCCCCCCCCTAGGGGCGGGCTCCGAACGCCCACAGAAGACCCCTGGAGGGCGACCGGAGTGCAAGTGAAGAGGCGGGCCGGACGGACAGCTCAGAGTCTCTGGAGGGCGGCCGGGCGGGCCGCTCGATGGCTCAGGAGGGCGGCCGGGCGGGCCGCTCGATGGCTCAGGAGGCCGCAGCGACGTCGTCTGGAGAGCGGCGTGCAGCCGCAGCGACGTCGTCTGGAGAGCGGGGTGTGCCCCCAGAGGCGTGCAGCCGCAGCGACGCCCTCTGGAGCGCGGCGTGCAGCCGCAGCGACGCCCTCTGGAGCGCGGCGTGCAGCCGCAGCGGCGTCAGCTGGATCGCGGCGTGCAGCCGCAGCGACGTCGGAGAGCGGGGAAGGTGGTCCGGGACCACCGATGCTCTGGAGTTGAGGAGGAGGTGGGCTTGGACCACCAAGGCTAGGATGAGGGGGGATGGGACCACCGAGGCTTGGATGAGGTGGCCCGGGACCACCGAGGCTTGAAGAGGTGGGCCGGGACCACCGCTGCGTGGACGAGGTGGGCCGGGACCACCGCTGCGTGGACGAGGTGGGCCGGGACCACCGCTGCGTGGACGAGGTGGGCCGGGACCACCGATGCGTGGACGAGGTGGGCCGGGACCACCGATGCGTGGACGAGGTGGGCCGGGACCACCGATGCGTGACGAGGTGGGCCGGGACCACCGATGCGTAGACGAGGTGGGCCGGGACCACCGATGCGTAGACGAGGTGGGCCGGGACCACCGATGCGTGGACGAGGTGGGCCGGGACCACCGATGCGTGGACGAGGTGGGCCGGGACCACCGAGTGCGACGAGGTGGGCCGGGACCACCGATGCGTGGACGAGGTGGGCCGGGACCACCGATGCGTGGACGAGGTGGGCCGGGACCACCGATGCGTAGACGAGGTGGGCCGGGACCACCGATGCGTAGACGAGGTGGGCCGGGACCTGCGGCGTGCAGCCGCAGCGACGTCGTCTGGAGAGCGGCGTGCAGCCGCAGCGACGTCGTCTGGAGAGCGGCGTGCAGCCGCAGCGACGCCGTCTGGAGGCGGCGTGCAGCCGCAGCGAGCCTCTGGAGCGCGGCGTGCAGCCGCAGCGACGCTCTGGAGCGCGGCGTGCAGCCGCAGCGGCGTCAGCTGGACGCGGCGTCGCAGCAGCGACGTCGGAGAGCGGGGAAGGTGGTCCGGGACCACCGATGCCTGGAGTTGAGGAGGAGGTGGGCTTGGACCACCAAGGCTAGGATGAGGTGGGCTGGGACCACCGAGGCTTGGATGAGGTGGCCCGGGACCACCGAGGCTTGAAGAGGTGGGCCGGGACCACCGAGCGTTGACGAGGTGGGCCGGGACCACCTGCGTGGACGAGGTGGCGGGAACCGAGGGCGAGGTGGGCCGGGACCACCGATGCGTGGACGAGGTGGGCGGGACCACCGATGCGAGACGAGGTGGGCTGGGACCACCGATGCGTAGACGAGGTGGGCTGGGACCACCGATGCGTGAGCGACGAGCGAGGTGGGCCGGGACCACCGATGCGTGGACGAGGGGGCCGGGACCACCGATGCGTGGACGATGCGTGGGGGGGCCGGGACCACCGATGTGACGAGTGGGCCGGGACCACGATGCGTGAGACGAGGGGGCCGGGACCACCGATGCGTAGACGAGGTGGGCCGGGACCTGCGGCGTGCAGCCGCAGCGACGTCATCTGGAGAGCGGCGTGCAGCCGCAGCGACGTCGTCTGGAGAGCGGCGTGCAGCCGCAGCGACGCCCTCTGGAGCGCGGCGTGCAGCCGCAGCGACGCCCTCTGGAGCGCGGCGTGCAGCCGCAGCGGCGTCAGCTGGATCGCGGCGTGCAGCCGCAGCGACGTCGGAGAGCGGGGAAGGTGGTCCGGGACCACCGATGCTCTGGAGTTGAGGAGGAGGTGGGCTTGGACCACCAAGGCTAGGATGAGGTGGGCTGGGACCACCGAGGCTTGGATGAGGTGGCCCGGGACCACCGAGGCTTGAAGAGGTGGCCCGGGACCACCGAGGCTTGAAGAGGTGGGCCGGGACCACCGCTGCGTGGACGAGGTGGGCCGGGACCACCGCTGCGTGGACGAGGTGGGCCGGGACCACCGCTGCGTGGACGAGGTGGGCTGGGACCACCGATGCGCAGACGAGGTGGGCTGGGACCACCGATGCGTAGACGAGGTGGGCTGGGACCACCGATGCGTGGATGAGGGGTGTCAGGATCAGCAGAGGAAGAGCGAGGATGAGGGAGAGGAGCGGAGGAAGAGCGAGGATGAGGAAGAGGGACGGAGGAGGAGCGATGGGCTGAGCGAGAGGCAGAGCGATAGAGAGAGCGAAAGAGAGAGCGATAGAGAGAGCGAGAGTGAGAGCGCGAGAGAGAGAGCGAGAACGAGAGCGAGAAAGAGGAGCGGAGGAGGAGCGAGGACGAGGAAGAGGAGCGGAGGAAGAGCGATGGGAAGAGCAAGAGCGAGGGAGAGAGAGAGCAAGAGCGTGAGCGAGAGAGAGAGCGAGAGAGAGAGCGAGAGAGAGAGCGAGAGAGAGAGCGAGAGAGAGAGCGAGAGAGAGAGCGAGAGAGAGAGCGAGAGAGAGAGCGAGAGAGAGAGCAAGGAAGAGAAGCGGATGAAGAGCGAGGATGAGGACGGGGGACGGAGGAGGAGCGATGGGCTGAGCGAGAGGCTAGAGCGATAGAGAGAGCGATAGAGAGAGCGATAGAGAGAGCGATAGAGAGAGCGATAGAGAGAGCGAGAGTGAGAGCGAGAGTGAGAGCGAGAGTGAGAGCGAGAGCGTGAGAGAGAGAGAAAGAAAGAGAGAGAGCGAGAGAGAGAGCGAGAACGAGAGCGAGAACGAGAGCGAGAAAGAGGAGCGGAGGAGGAACGAGGATGAGGAAGAGGAGCGGAGGAAGAGCGTGGAAGAGGAGCGGAGGAAGAGCGAGGATGAGGACGGGAAGCAGAGGAAGAGCGAGAGAGAGAGCTAGAGAGAGAGCTAGAGAGAGAGCTAGAGAGAGAGCTAGAGAGAGAGCTAGAGAGAGAGCTAGAGAGAGAGCTAGAGAGAGAGCTAGAGAGAGAGCTAGAGAGAGAAGCGGATGGAGAACGAGATGGAGGGAGAGAAGGAGGGAGAGAGAGAGAGGGAGAGAGAGAACAAGATGGAGTAGAGGAAGAAGGAGGAAGCGAAGAGCCAGCGCGTGAAACAAAACGCGGACGGCGAAAGAGAGAGCGAGAGGATTGAGAGCAAAAGACAGAGGACGAAAGAGAGAGAGAGCGGAAGGAGGGAGAGCGAGCCGAAAGAGAGCGAATACAGGGGCGTCGCCGCCGAGGGGAAGAGGCAGACCCCCCACGGGGGTTAGCAAAAGGAGCCAGAGGGGAGAGACTCTCCAGCGATGGAGAGACCCCGAGAGAGAGAGAAGAGAAAGGCAGAGAGAGAGCAGAAGGCAGCTGACCTGATCTGGAATCAGCCGAAGAGGGCTGAATACCCCAGTGTTGCGCCGGTAGCAGTGGTTCCGTGCATGGGTGGCTGGACTCCGGCGAGCTTTCCAACCACCAGGGCCATATAAGTGCCGCTGCTCTACAGCACTCACATGAGCGACGAGCCTTCGGGAACCTCCAGCTGATGGGCATATCCGAATAGATTGCCACCCAGGCATCTCGGATTCTCACAGCAGGAGACACCGGAGGTAAGGCACGGAACTCACATGGACACATCTCTTCGAACTGTTCCCACAAGCCTTCTGGAGGAAAGTGGCACGTCACTGGCAGGTTTTCCAGCAAGATGTCCAGCTGCTGCACGAAGTGCTCGTCCCGTTCCCATCTTGGGGCAGTGACTAGGACGGCAAACAGTTCGGATGCATCCATTCTTCAAGTTGCTAAGTCAAGGGAACAATAAATGCCGCTGTTGCCGTCCTTTGAGTCGGTTGGCTTCTCGGGGCTTGTTCCTCTTGTCGGTTTGCGGCCGATCAATCTGTTACGCTGCTGATGACAGAGATGATGGCGAGGCTTGAAACACAAGGGTTTTAATCACAAATCCAACGATCCATAAGAAGACGACGAACTCAAAGATAAACCGAACATAAACGTGAGCCAGGCCGACGTGGCTCTATTCCAACCTCATAACTGAGTTTGATCGGCAGCTCATGCTCCCTCCGCGATTCCTTAAGAATCCTTTGGTGATGAGGCACACCTGTCGCGGAGGGAGATGAGCTGCAGATGACGGATTGTCCCAATGAGTTCTCCTGGGCCGCCACCAGGGGGAGATAAACCCCAGGATCGTGACAATATATATATATATATATATATATATATATATATATATATATATAAATTTGCATACGATAGATATTTAGACACTAATCTGACTTCACACTTGGGCGGCTGGTGCCACTTCATTCACGGAGCCGTGCCGGGCGTTGGGGACCACGGCTTTATATATCTTTAAACCGTATTTATATTGTAAATACTCTTAATATTTTGCTCGTGTTTTTATTATTGTTGTGAAGTTGAATAAAGTTCTCCTCTGTGGGGACGAATAAAGAAGTTTCAATTTCAATTTGTTCCTCACGCCCTCGCGGGATCTTCTTCCCCGCCCCCAGCCGCTCCTCCACACCGCTCCAGAAGAGTGAAATCTAGTTGGTTGTATTTGTCAATGAGATCCATCATCTGGTCGTGTCTGTGGCAGAGGAACGTCACTCGCTGTCATCACTCGCTCTGCTGGAACCATCTCAGTTACTTACTTCTGCTTCCTCCTCTCTATGGCCCGACGCTGCTTCTTGATCTAATAAGAAAGTCAGTGATAATCAGTTAAACAGTGAGTTGAAAGCATTTTGAATGAAAAAACTCAGACCCTGAAGATGAAAACTACAGTCGACTCGGCTTCACTGGGCCACCGGTTAGAGAACAGTCGCTTAACTGGGACAAATCCTAAAGTCCAAAACATCTCATAACACAAACCTGTGTCGCTTTAGTGGGGCAAAATGATCGTGTCTGATGTGTCTCAATTAACAGCAGTCGACTGTATAAAGATAAAGATCAGGTCAATGATCATAAGGCGACAATCCTGCATGTTTATTCACTTGTTGTTGTGTATTATTATTGTATTGTTTGTGTGAATGTTCTCGATTCTTCTTTACAATCTTTCTGCTGTTGTGAGAAGCAGTTTCCCCACAGTGGGATGAATAATGTGTGTGTGTGTTGTTTTGTTTGTCTGTGTGATTCTGTGATTTTGTGTGTGGACAAAACGAACTGGAAACACGTGACTGCATTACAGCAATTTACCGTCTCAAGGATGTTTCTCTTCTTTTTCTCTATGTCCAGGGTCAAGTTGTTCACCTTCTGCGCCTGGCTCATGAGAACTATTCGGGCCATATTGGGGTCCACTGAGAAGAGACCGAGTATTAATCACATTCAGCAGCATCGCTCCGCATCATTCTACTGCACATTACAGGAGGAAATGTGAATCACAATTTTATTTGCTTGGTTTTTTTTTTATTAAATTGTATTTGCTGCAATAATTATGTAAAAAATCTATAGAGAATTCAACATAGAAATATTTATAAATATTACATTTTAAATTTAAAACGTGCAGTTAAATGAACTGCATTCAGTTAGTCACATGTGTCAAACTCAAGGCCCGTGGGCCAGACGTGGCCCGCCATGTTATTATATGTGGCCCGCGAGAGCTTGAACGTTTCTAAAAAAATAAATACCCAAGACAAAATTAGAAGCATGCTTTAAACAAAACACTACATTTCTCACAATGCCTGTTGACTACGCTAGCCACAGCAGTGTTTCCACATCTATGCAAATGAGTGCAATTGAGATATAATGATCCCAAAATGTCCGGAAAGAGAAAAGTTGATGCAGACGGAGGATGGGAAGACAAATATGTGTTTGTGTTTCAAGGAGAAAGACCGGTGTGTGTCTGTTGTGTTATGAGGCCATGACGGTTGTCTAAGAGTACATTCTGAGTACAACCACAGCAAACACGCTAGCTACGTACGCTAAAGCTAGTCTTCAAGAAAAGCCGTTCAATTATTTCATGTTTGCAGGTCTTATGTGTGTGTGCAGACTAATTGTTGTCGTCAAACCATCAGTTGGATGCAAGACAGTGTGCAGCCGCTTTGTGTAAAATGCTACATGCGTCATTCATGTTCTCTGCAGTTCAGTTTGATGTTATTTTTCATTATTCACTTGGACAGTTTGATCCTTCATTAATGGAGTTATGTTGGTTTTCATGAGCTGACAATCAAACAATTAGGTTTTCTACGCAACTGCAATTGTCACTTGAATAAGACATAATAATAAAACGAGTTATTTGACATCAAGGAGTAGTTACATTTATTTACTTTACATTCGAGTGAGATTGTGGTATTCTGTTTAGACTCGCTTATAAGACGGGGGAAAGAAATGAGAGAAAAGTTAATAGATAGAAATGAGTAGAAACCCAATTTTGTGTTTCATATAAAGTAAAATTCGGTTATTTGGGGTTCATCGGGATAGTAAAGCGGCGCCGGGCACGCACCCCCTTCCGAAACAAGACAAGAACTAATCCTTATAAAATCATCAATCTATTTTTTCAAAACTTAAACGACCTGTTCAGATGCTCTTTACTTCTATAGAAATGATAAAACTATTCAGACATTCTTGGTGGTAAAAGAAGCATGAAATCAAAGCAACCCTGTTTATTTAGGTTGATATTCATTTAAGTTGTTGTTAGTTATGTTTAAGGTTTAATTTGTTATTGGTATGTTTGCATTATAATTTGCAAGATTTGTGGGAATAGTGCCCTGCCCCTTTAAGAGAAAGGTCTGCTGACTCGTGTTTTGTGAATAAATACTAGTTTGAATTCCACTGTGACTCGTATTATTGTGACTAGAGTCAGAAGAGCCACCAGGGAGAAACATGTTTTTCTTTTTTAAAGAAAAACGTTTTAGTAGTTATGAATTGATTGAAATTAAGAATTAAAACTGAAATAGTAGAGTAATTTTTAAGTGAGTGAGATTGTCAATTCGTAACACAATCGAAATTTGTGCTCTACTCTCTCTCTCTCTCTCTTTATATTATGTTATGTCCCGGAACTCTTGTAGACACTTTAAAGGACGTAACAGAATTACATTTGTCAATATCTGCTGGTCACACTGGAGTCCCCTGAGAAGAAAGAGAATAGTGATCACATTCAGCAGCACCTCCATCATTCTACTCCAAATTACAGCTGCATGATTGTGGATGAAGTGGGAATCGCATTTTTTTTTTGCTTAGATTAAAGATCAAGATTATGGATTATTTCTTTTATTTTAAAGATTTAACCATGGACATCAGATTGTCAAACAGCAATAGAATAACACGTACTCTTTGCTTTAAATGAAAATAAATGTAAGGAAATATTATTTAATTTAATGTAAAAGTAATGATGTCAACAAAAAATCTTTTCTCTCTTTTATAATCTTTTTTATATTTGCAAAATCTTTATACCCATTTGAGTTTTAGGGGCGGTGCTGGTGGGCGGAGACCGCAGGGATCTGCTTTGCGATGGGTTCGTTTTGACCAATCAGAGCAAGGAGTCAGAAAAGTCCCAGAATGATGTGTGTTCAAGCAGAAGAGATTTGCAGACACACCCGGTTGCTCACGGAAAACTCTTTGTGCCACTAGTTGGATCCAATAGAAACACTGCGTGCGTGTTATTATCTGAGATCAGACGAGTCGATGGCGAGGGGCTCGAATCAAGATTGTTGTTTCGATTGTATTACGAGTCTGAAGCCGACATCAGTTTTGTGCCGCCGCAAAGTCACTGAAAACACAATAGAACAGAACCGAACTCACAAATTGCATCGCAATTATAATAAAAATAATAAACCATATACAATTAAAAATATGTGAAAACTTGTAACAAAATAATAGTATTTTAGACTTTTGAAAATAAATAAATAATAATAATAATAATACACAATTATATATACATATATATAACAATGTATTTTTTTTCAAGTCTGAAATACTACTTTTCTATCTTTAATATAATATCTTTATATCTTTATATTTTTTGAAGTTTATAATGCTTAAATTGTGCAAAATTAACTCCAATACAATACAATACAAATACATCTGTAAAAACATGTACAAAAAATTTGTCTTAGACTCCTTTTAAATAAATCAATACTATTATAGAATCATGTTCTAAATATCAACTCTTCTGTTAGAAAATCCAGCTTCAACAATATCTCTTGATGAAAAGAAGAATAATAATAGAAGAGTTTCACAAAGATGAGAGTAGATGTTTATAATGTGAGCTTAGACTTGGAGTCTCCAGCCCCTGAAACGAGACTTTACACTTGTACCGACCTGGACGTACGTGAGTTTGTGTGTGTGCGCGCGCGCGTGTGTGTGTGCCTGCGCAGCCGCAGACTCGCGCAGACCCGTCCACACAAGGAAGGCAACATCTGGGTCATTTCATCAGGGGTGTAAAGAGTACCGGACAGCCATGCTTGAGTAAAAGTTACAGATACTTACTGTAAAAACTACTCCATTACAAGTAACAAGTCACCAATTTCCAAAAGACTTGAGTCAAAGTAGCAAAGTATCCCATTTTAAAAGAACTTAAGTATTTTATTCGTACTCAATGTATGCACCCAAAAAAAGAAATGTCAAAACAAAATATTGTTTTCTAATACAGAAACAGAATTTAACATCTATGTTTGAAAAATGGTAGAACAAAGTAGATAAAAATAACAAAAAGTCAGTCTCAATCACTTAAATTTGCAAGTAGATATAAAATACAATTCTGATTAGTAAATTAGTAAAAAAATTTATTAAATAAAGTTATATATTATATAATAACATTTGTAAAGCACATTCTTCCTCTTCCGAGTATTACAGGTCTATAGTTTGAGTTGCTTCTCAAGTGATTAGAACGGTTTCTCTGCATTACAAATAGACAAAAAGATGCAGTGCACTTAAACTACGTATAAATTCAAAGAAAATCACTTTATCGCCCCGTCCGCCCAAGAAATTAACCGCGGTATAAATCGATGCCGGTTTGTCCCGCACAATAAAAATGTAACGAGTAAGTGTCAATTCAAATGTAGTGGAGTGAAAAGTACTGCTACTTAATCACAAATGCAGTGGAGTAGAGAGTAAAAGTTGCATATCTTTTTGATACTCAGTGCAAGTACGAAGTAGCCAGAAACATACTTAAGTAAAGTAATGAAGTACATTTACTCAAGTACCTCACAACCCCTGAATTTCATTGCGTAAAAAAGTAGTGCCTGTGTTCTGTGTGCAAAGCGCCGGCCAATTGACCTATACGCGGAATGATTCTGAACCCGCGTTATGAAAAAGAGTGAAACCCGGAAAAAAAATCGTCCCAACTCCCCGTACAAGATGTAAAAAGAGGACAAGTCCGGAGAAAAGACGACGCTTGGTCACCCTAAATAAACTGGTCTCAAGATTGAGACCGGTCAAAAATTGCTGCAATAATTATGTAAATACACTATAGTGAATACAATATGGAAGTATTTATAAATACCGGTTTTGGATTTTACATTTAAAATGTGAAGTTAAAGGAACTGCACTCAGTAAGGTCAACAGCGTTTGTCTCCACTAGGGGGTGCACATGAGAAAACGCACGCTTTTTTTTCCTTCAAAAGACAAGATTTTTTGTTTGTTTTTTTAAACTGCATTAAACAGCAGAGAGCATCTTTCTGTTCTGCATGTTCTTTGTGTTACACGTGATCAAACTCGTCTACTTTTAGCATCAACCAACAGTCTTGGGTGTGAGACACTAATCCGCGTCTTGATCTTCTTCTCATCTACACGAATGAAACACGACTAATACTGGACCAAAGGAGCTTTAGTACACGCAGAAGATGGAGAGAGAGAGGGAGAGGGAGAGAGAGAGGGAGAGAGAGAGAGAGAGAGGGAGAGAGAGGGGGAGAGAGGGAGAGAGAGAAAGAGAGAGAGAGGTAGTGTAGTATTATAAGAACAGTTTATAAAACAATGTGAATTTACAGAAACTGTAAAAATAAAAGACATTCGAGTGAATAAAGCAAAGTAGTAATTACACCAATTTTACTCATTTTATTTTTAAAAATTGCCAGTCAACTAAACACTTCCGGATAATAGAACAATATATAATGTAATAGAATACAACACCGAACAGAACGCCCATCACAGTTGCGTCAAACAGAACAAAAGGACAAAAACGACGATCACACACACACACACAAAGGGAACAATCGTTTGTGTTTTTGTGTGATTTTTGTGTGTTTTATTAGATCTACTGCAGCCAGTGGCGGTTTTATAACCTAATACTAATAGTAAGATATGTTCAGATATGTTTGTGTAAATATCTACTTGTGCACTGACGAGCGGGTGTAGTTTATGATAAAATGGTGGATAGGAAAGAATGATGGAACATTAGCACTTCAGTGTGATATATTGCGCACGTTGAGAAGAAGCAAAAAAGATGGGTACGATTTTTTTATTTATTCAGCATCACTAAGCGCATGCATCAGTCGAGAAGTTAATATTATTTACACTAACAAAATATGTCTGGTTATTGTCAAGAGTAATGTTTAAAAGTAAAAGTAAAAACTATTTGTGGGGGGAAAAGGAAAAAGAAATTACAGAACACCTATTCAGATGCTTCTTAATTCCATAAAACTGACAAGACTAATCAGACATTCTTAAAGACAACTTATCGATAAAGATAAGATGATAAAATACATCAGTGGAATCCTGATGGAGTGTTTAGAGGTTTGAAAACTTTGGGAACTGCGCAGGACTGAGCGCGTATATAAAGAGACAACGCAACAAGTACATGGAGAGAGTGATAATAAAATAAGAGTAGCTTGGGAGCCGGTTGGGAGTCAGAAGAGCCGATTCTTTTAAGAGACTAAAGGCCGGTGTTGCACGGGAGAATTTCCTGCATCCCGCTTTGCACATACATACATTCTTGCAATGACGGTAATTATGTTTCAAAAACTTTGTGCGATTATATATATATTTATTTTATAACAGTTATGATAGAACGCTACACTGTAAAAAGTGTCTCGTTGGATCAAAGTAAAAAAATTGAGTCGACAGATAACACCTAATCCGTTTACTTTGGTTCGACTTTATATTTTTACTTTGAAAGGAATGAACTATCCACTACTTAGCCAGTGCAAAAAACATTTTTGAATCTATTTAAGTTTTTAAGTTTAATGAAATCTCAAATGACATGTTTTCTTAATTGTTTTTACATTTTTCTTTAATTTCTTAATTTCTCATCGGAAGGGTTAAAAAAAGGACCACCACCATAATATATGGGTCAATTTGCATCTTCATTGATTGGGCCTTGTGTACTAACGAGTTAAATTTAAATAATACTAATGTTTATAAGAGAATCTAACATTATGTTATAAAGTCTGAACTGAACCCATGTGTGTTGACCACTGAGGTGTAATAACAACTTAATCAAATAAGCTGCCTTATAGAATACTTTATATCTGCATAATACATAATATCTAACACATAAGAACATAATATCTGCTCAGTTGGTCCATTTAACAGACAGACAGCAACAGCACCACCCAATGTGGAAATTTTAAACAGGTAAAAATGCAGCTGAGTCTCTGCTCACATAACGAGACACACTGATGGTTGTTTACATAATTACCTTATTAAAACATCTATTGTTTCCTTATAAGACAAATCGCTTCAATTGCTCCTTCGTACAAGTGAATAAGATCATGTTAATGTGTTTATGATGTATGTTAAAGTTTAAAAGAGTTTTAAAAATGCGTAAAGGAAATGCAAGCTTCTCATCGGCCAATCCAGGAAACAAGGTCTTCTCTTCTCATCACCATCTGGCTCCAAAGCTTATTTTTACTTTATTTCAAAGAAATTAATTTACTTTACACTAAAAGACTTACTTTTAATTTGGTAGAAGCACAAATTTTACATTAAACTGATGGAAGGGAGGAGCTGTGGTACAGTATGAGGTTGTCGGGAGTGGCAGAGAAGTATGTCAGAGTAGTCCAGGACATGTACGAGAGGAGTAAGACGATGGTGAGATGTGCTGTAGGCCAGACAGAAGAGTTCAGGGTGGAGGTGGGACTACACCAAGGATCAGCTTTGAGTCCCTTTTTGTTTGCTATGCTGATGGACAGGTTGACAGATGAGGTCAGGCAGAAATAAAGTAAAGACTTAAAAAGTTCAGCTTGTCTCAACTGATCCTGTAAAATAATCTACTGTGACACTGAGAAAGGAAATAATTTGCTGAATAAAACATTTACAAACCAAAAGATCCACTGAGATTATAGAATAAAAACTTCTGTACGATTGTTTCTTACAGAATCATCAAAACAATAAATGTTGAGTTTATCAAGCTTTAAATACATTTACAATGATTTATTTCTTTATCATTTTCTATCCACATGAGCCTGAATGAATGAAAGAAGCAATGTCATGCTGACATGCTGAGTGTCTGTAAATCTTTAACTTGGAAGCTTCACAGCTCTGATCTAATCATGTCTTCATAATGCTCCTCTATGTAAGCATTGTCTTTCAAAAAGTCTTTAAACTCATCTTGCAAGTTGGGCATCATGCAAATGAGCAACTCAATTATAAAATAAAGCCGGATTCTGGATGCCAGGACATTCTGGTTTGGTAAAACTTAGCTGAAGGTAACGAAGCTGAGCGAGAGCTTGAGGCACTTTCCTGAATCCAATTATGATTCCACAAACCCTGTGTTGAAGTCTTTTATTTCTAGAATAAGTTTCGGACAACAAGATCCATCTAGCGGCGAAGCGAGATAAGATTGAAAAGACCGCTTATAAACCTGACAATAAACAAAGATGATTATTGGTCAGGTGATTAATAATGTGATCGTCCATCAGAAATCGAATCATCAATGATGAAGGTGATTTGTAGTGTTTACAGTTTGTAAGAACTTTTCTCAGATTAAACTGAGTTTTTCTGTTGTTACAGAGATTTTAACTGGTAAAATCCTCAGAGGAAAAGTTTGACAAACCGTGTAAAAGAAAGGAAACACAGTTTCTGTGAATGTTGTTGTGAATGTTTCCAGACGTTTGTAAGTTACAGGATCCGAGAAAAACACTTTTCCTCCGTCATAATCCAGAAAAACTCTCACTCGCTCCAGCTTGTTCTCACAGATTAACTCTCTATAGCATTGCTCTGGTGATTCTGACCAGTATCTGTCTTTATAATATCTCACAGACCAGACGTGGTTGTCGAAGAAAACTTCTCCTTTTCTTTCATTTGATTCGGTGGTTATTCCAACAGTCCAATATGTGTTTCCAGCAACTTCTACGTCCCAGCAGTGTGTTCCTGAGTCAAACCCCTCAGAACCCACAACACACGTGTAATCGTCAAATCTCTCTGGATTATCTGGAACATTCTGATGTTCATCAGTGTCTCTGAGACTCATCAGATCTGGAGAAAGTTTCAGCCAAGGACCTGCAGAGTTTGGATCTAATGTCACTGGAGCTGCAACGACAATAACGTCAGTTTAGTAGAAGAAATAATGACACGTAAATCTGTGAATCACAACAGAACTTTCTAGAAAGACACTGAATCTTCATGCAATCTTTGATTGATTTATTTCATCAGAAAACTTTTCAAATCAAAACGTGTGTGTGCGCAATTGTGTATGTGTGTATGATGGTATGTGATGAGTGAGGTGAATTTGCGTTAGAGTGTGTTTGTGTGTGTGTGTGTGTGTGTGTGTGTTTGTGTGTCTATGAAAGTGTGCGTGAGGTGGATTTGTGTGAGTGTGTGTGAATGCTTGTGCGTGAAGTGAATTTGTGTGTGTCTGTGCAAGAGTTGAGTTTGTGTGTTTGTGAGGTGAGTTTGTGGGAGAAAGAGAGTGTGTGTGTGTGTGTGTAAGAGGAGAATTTGTGTGAGAGTGTGTGTGTGTGTGTGTGTGTGTGTGTGTGTGTGTGTTTCATATCATCCTGTGTCTTTATCAATTGTTTCTTTAGTTATCAAGTTTTTCCTACTTTTCTTCTTTTTTTGTCAGATGTTGATATTTTCTCTTCTTGGAGTCAGCGTGAGGAATGATGGGAACTATTAGAGACTGAGAGACTGAGCTGGGGACGGAAGGTTCTAGTGTGTGGTCAGCGTATTATTCTGCTTCTGCTGGTTTGTGGATCTATTGTGTGTCCTGTGATTGACGTCTGTGTCTCGCTGTCGGACCACCGGCCTCTGCTCTGACTAACGTTTCTGCCTCTCGGACTGAACAAACTCACACTGGAGCTGCACATGGATCACGAGCGACTCTCACTCACGACACACAAACCTGTGCTGAGATGATCACACCAGAAACGCTCAAACATCAACACTCAGATTCTGCTGAATCTTCTGAAGTTGTGCTGGAGACTCACTGTACTGAAGCGTTTCCTCCATCTTCTTCCAGACACTGAAGCGCAGGTTCTTCACGTGACGTGCCACATCAATTAAAGCTCCTGAAGGAACGTCTGGATCCGTCTGTGACGTCTGAACTCTGCAGCAACATCCAGGAGTCAGAATCACACACAATAATGATGAAGAACACAGAGGAACTCACTTCTCCATCAGAACCTGAAAGTTCTGGAAGAAATAATAAAGTCAGATCAGTGAATCATTTCCTCAGTTGTAGAAACCAGAGAGAAACACGAGTCCTGACCTTCAGAAGAGACGCGTCACTGTCCTTCATTCGCTCCTCCACGTCTTTGACTGTGTGTGTGAGATCTGACACGCGTCTGTTCATCTCCTCAAGCTTCTCCTTCATCCTCAGTCTCTTCTGCTCCTCTTCCTCTCTCACTGCAGTGATTCTGGCTTCTTCTTCATCTCTGAGGAACTGATGGATCTTCTCAAACTCGTCTTTAATCTGTTGTTCAGTCTGTTGAGCTTGAGTCTGAAATCAAACCGGCACTTTGAGTTTCGTCCTGAAGCTTCAGTCTGTCGACTGTCAAACTATTTCAGCTCTTTTTATTCTCACCTTGATGAACTCAACAGTTACTTCACATTTCTTCTTTATTTCCTCTGTGTGTTTTAGTTGTTCTTCTAGAGACGTCAGAGCTGATTTCAGCTTCTCCTGGAACAGAAAGTGTGTGAAGGTGATTGTCCTGCAGCTCAGCAGATCTCAGGGTTTGTGACACCACAGTTGTGGGTTTGAGTCAGTGAAACGTGAAGATGTTTCAGTGTCAAACTCGTCACAAATGTCCGTCACGTTTAATGGTGTTAGTGAGTCTCAGAGAAGTGAAAGTGTGAGTGTGTGTGACTGTGGTGAAACACACAGTGTCTCCTGATGGTGAAGCGTCTGGATTCTGATGTTCAGCTCCTGAAATGACAGAAAGTCTCTTACCTCGAAAGAGAAAACCTTCTCAGTAATGGGGCGGATATTATGACCGACATGTTTCTCTGAGTCTCTGCAGATCAAACACAAAGTCTCTTGATCCTCGAAACAGAAGAGTTTGAGCTTCTCATCGTGTAAACTGCAGATCTCCTCACGTCCTGATGAACGTCTCTCGTTTCTCTCCTGCAGATGTGATTCACACACGTTCTTTAAAGCCAGAATAAGAAGAGGCTCGTACTGTGAAGATCTTCTGCAGACTGGACAATTCTGAGTTTGACTGGTTTTCCAGAACTGCTGAAGACAATCTTTACAGAAACTGTGGCTGCAGGACAGAACAACAGGATCCTTGTAGATTTCACAGCAGAGGGAACAAGACAAATCATCTGAACACAGAGACGCCATCTCCTGCTTTACAGCTCCGACAAACCAAGTCTTCAGATTCACTTTCTTCTAATTTCTTACTAAAAAAGAATTAAAGAAAAAATTCACACAGAACAAATCAAACCGTTTTTTTTTATATTTGAAATAGATAAATAGAAGCACCATTCAAGTTTTGAAGCTTCTAAAATCTGACAAGAAGGTGCTTATAGTCGCATGAAAACAGTATATAATCTGACATGAATGGTAAAATCTCACCTCACAATGGCTTAGCTACCGCGTTCAGTACGATAATGTTCAGTCGAGGTGTCGAAGCTCTAAAATACTGAACAACATAAAATATTGCAGTCGCTTATAAAATACACAAAACACACCTACACAAAGATAGAGACTTGTGTGTGTGATTGATAATTACCTTGTGTGTTTCTCACTGTTCTTCTCTCTCCTAGAGTAACTAGATCTGATGATCAATGAGGTTCAGCTTCATTTACTGTTGAACAGTGGAACAGTCATGATGGTGTATTGCATCAGTAACTTACCAGTCACTGATAACCAATCAGAATGAGACGTGTGTGAGGAGTCTCTATGACAGCATGACGAGTAGAAACTGAATGTTTGTTTACTGTAGTGTTGGTTTTCTGCGGGGTCTCCGCTCTGCTCCAGTGAGAAAAGTCCTTCATCTCACTTCCAGTGTTTCTCTGACCGCAGACACTTCCTGTTCTGTGATGCAGACAAGGCTTTTCTTTTTGTTTTCTCCATTTCAACTGTTGCAAAACATTTTCATAGAACATTTTTTTTAAGCCTATGATTTCTTTGTACAATTTTCTGAAATTACGGTGATTTTCTGAAATCACACACACACACACACACACACACACACACACACACACACACACACACACACACACTAATATACAGTTGTGCTCAAAAGTTGACATACACTGGCAAAATGTATGATTTCTTGGCCATTTTTCAAAGAATATGAAGGATGAGACAAAAACCATTTCCCACTTATGGCTAGTGGTTGAATTAAGCCGTTTATTGTCAATAAATGGTGTTTACTCTTTTTAAATCATAATGACGAAACTTACCAAATGACCCTGATCAACAGTTCCCATACCCTGGTGATTTTGGCCTGATAGAGTAACATGCACACAAGCTGACACAATTCATGTCGTCACCATTTCAGTGGTTATTTTCCTCACGATTAAACTGCACAGACTGTAACTACGACATGTAATAAATAATGATAAAACGTCAAGAAGCTCAATGCTGTAAGATTTGTGTGTTTGTTTCGATTTCATTCACGGCTCCGAGGATCTCGGCTTGTTTTTGTCTGAGGTAAAATGTGAAGAAATAGAAAGATTTAAATTACTATTTCAGTTTTAATTCTTAAGTGCCATAAAAATCTCAATCTTTTACAAAGTCTGGTCTGAAAGTGATTGTTTTTCTTTGTCTACTATATGACGTACATATATTCTTCATCAAACTGGACTAGTTGGTTGGTTTAGTTGGTTGGTTTAAATCAGACCTGGCCAGTTTTGAGCCCGGCGGACACATGTGGCTCTTGAGTTTGACGTGCATTATAAACGATACAGAATTCATATTCTGTGTGTACGTACTGAAGCTCCTTCGTGTACATGCGTTGGCACTAGATTGATTGTCTAGTGTTTCACGTGTGTAACAGTAAGAGCAACGACACGGTTCATGTTGACTGAATATTTTTATATTTATTATTGTTCAGGGTTAAATCTTTAAAAAAAAACTCCACTATTGTGAAAGAAAATTGATCTTTATTCTAAGCACACACAAAAAATCATGATTCAATGATTCACATTTTTTCCCCAATCGTGCAGTAGAATGATGTCGGTGCTGCTGAATGTGAAGACTAGTCTGTCTCTTCTCAGTGGACTCCAGTACGGCCAACCTCTTGGTTAGAAGTCGGATTGAGACGTGGAAGAAGTGGACAAATTTTTTCTATGATTCAGGAGCAAACTTTTCTTCAACAGTTACAGTTCGCGAATGAATGAAAATGTCTTTATTTGTCGCAATGCAGGGAAATTTCTTCTCACAACAGCAGACAGAATGTAAAAAAAGAAATATTTACATTTCCCAACATTTACAATTACCCAGATTTCCCAAAGCATTCCAGTGGTTAATTTAAAGTCTTGTCTGGTTTAAGATGCTGGTGTTTAACCTTCCTCGGGGTCGAAACAGACCTGTTTTCATTTTGAAAGGCAAAATACTACCAAAAATATTATGTTGAGGCTTTTTGACTTTGTCAGTAACGCTTACTTTAACAAAATAAAAAATCTAATTAAAATGCTAATAACTAAAAATATAGCACTTGTCGTGTTAGGGTCGGTTCTGACCCGGTCCTAAACAGATAAGTAAAACAGAATGCTAACTGAATTTCCACGCAGAAAACTGACAACCAGCTCATCTTCCAATAATCTTCTGTGTTTAGCTGCCAAAAAACAAAACAAAAAACAAACAAAAGTGGGATTATTTAGACCAGCAACATCAATACAAAAGTAGAGACTCTGGTGTGTGTGTGTGTCTTGCATCTTCTTGACTATCTTGAGTATCTGCATCTCACAATTTCAAGCAAAAGGAAGAAAAAATTGACAAGTATCCCAAGATGTTTGGATTCAGATTCACTGAATGTTATTGTTCAAAAAAGAGAAGAAAAATAATGACAAAGTTATAATGATGAGCTGGTTTCTGAAGAGGAAGACAACGTGTATCATCCAGAGGAAACAGACACATCTTGGTGTGATGAGAAGGTCAGTGACCAGTACAAAAAATACACATATTGGGATATGGAGGAAATATATGATTTAATTCCAAAAAAAGTAGCCGGATTAAAGGTTTAACGGGGCGCGTGTGACCCCCGGGCCTTAGTTTGCCCATGCCTGCCCTAACACCATAAACTTAATAAATGATAAATGATATTAATACGTAATGATGATAAAGAAAAAAAATTGAAACAAAATTAATAAAGACCCGTGTTATAGTAATAGTAAGGTGACACAGCATCTTTTTTTGGTAAAATCATTTTTTTAAGATACATTTTGCCACATATCTCGAGTAAAAAATGAGGGTTGTGCTGTAAAAAAAAGCTAAATCCCTGAGAGTTAATTTCGCAAGAACAGAGACAAAATAAGTGTGTTCCGCCGGACTAAATAAAGTGTAACACCTACACTAAGACAAGCGCTATATAAATACATTTGAACTTGAACCTGAACTTGTGTGTGTATCGACTTTGCGTTGGTCTCGAACTAAGAAAAGCGCTATATAATTAAACTATAAAAAACTATAGCACATTTTATTGTAACTCGGGACGCATTAATGACGCATACATTACTCTGGATTTTTATTATTAAAGACATTTGTAAGACGAGGTATCACTGTATCTCGAAGGCTTTGCATCTATGTGAAATAAACCAGCATTTATACCTTTTAAACAAGAGAACATTTCTGTATTACGTATGAACAGTTGTTTTGGGTGGTGTGTGTGAGAGAAAGAGAGAGTGTGTGTGTGTGTGTGTGTGTTGGTTGGTGGGTGTGGTGCTTAGACTGGTTAAACTGGACTTACCGTTGGATTTTTGTTTCGGTGATATCTCTGATCTTCTAACCATTTATAATTTATTTAAAAAAAATTTTTTGGTTGTTTCTTTATTGTTCAGCCTAAAACAATTACATTTTGCCCGTGTTTTTTTTTTTTCACGATGTGTTAGAAAGAAACAGGAAGAGAGTAAAACTGAAGGTGAAAGTAAAGAGTGAAGAGTCTGAGATCTGCTGGAGCTGTAAAGCAGGAGATGGCGTCTCTGTGTGAAGATGATTTGTCTTGTTCCGTCTGCTGTGAAATCTACAAGGATCCTGTTGTTCTGTCCTGCAGCCACAGTTTCTGTAAAGATTGTCTTCAGCAGTTCTGGAAAACCAGTCAAACTCGGAATTGTCCAGTCTGCAGAAGATCTTCAAATGATTTCCCACCAGTTAGTCTGACTTTAAAGAACGTGTGTGAATCATATCTGAAGGAGAGAAACGAGAGACGTTCATCAGGACGTGAGGAGATCTGCAGTTTACACGATGAGAAGCTCAAACTTTTCTGTTTCAAGGATCAAGAGACTTTGTGTTTCATCTGCAGAGACTCAGAGAAACATGTCGGTCATAATATCCGCTTAATTACTGAGATTGTTTCCTCTTACAAGGTAAGAGACTTTCTGTCACTTCAGGATCTCAAAATTAGAATCCAGACGCTTCAAGGCTGTGTTTCACTCACACTTACACTTTCACTTCACTGAGACCATTTTCACCATTAAACGTGACAAGTTTGACACTGAAACATCTTCACGTTTCACTGACTCAAACCCACAACTGTGGTGTCACAAACCCTGAGATCTGCTGAGCTGCAGGACAATCACCTTCACACACTTTCTGTTCCAGGAGAAGCTGAAATCAGCTCTGACGTCTCTAGAAGAACAACTGAAACACACAGAGGAAATGAAGACGAAATTTGAAGGAACTTTTGAGTTCATCAAGGTGAGAATAAAAAGAGCTGAAATAGTTTGACAGTCGACAGACTGAAGCTTCAGGACGAAACTCAAAGTGCTGGTTTGATTTCAGACTCAAGCTCAACAGACTGAACAACAGATTAAAGACGAGTTTGAGAAGATCCATAAGTTCCTCAGAGATGAAGAAGAAGCCAGAATCACTGCAGTGAGAGAGGAAGAGGAGCAGAAGAGACTGAGGATGAAGGAGAAGCTTGAGGAGATGAACAGACGCGTGTCAGATCTCACACACACAGTCAAAGACGTGGAGGAGCGAATGAAGGACAGTGACGCGTCTCTTCTGAAGGTCAGAACTCGTGTTTCTCTCTGGAGAACTTTCTCTCTACAACTAAGGAAATGATTCACTGATCTGACTTTATTATTTCTTCCAGAACTTTAAGGTCCTGATGAAAAAGTGAGTTCCTCTGTGTTCTTCATCATTATTGTGTGTGATTCTGACTCCTGGATGTTGCTGCAGAGTTCAGACGTCACAGACGGATCCAGACGTTCCTTTAGGGGCTTTAATTGATGTGGCACGTCACGTGAAGAACCTGCGCTTCAGTGTCTGGAAGAAGATGGAGGAAACGCTTCAGTACAGTGAGTCTCCAGCACAACTTCAAAAGATTCAGCAGAATCTGAGTGTTGATGTTTGAGCGTTTCTGGTGTGATCATCTCAGCACAGGTTTGTGTGTCGTGAGTGAGAGTCGCTCGTGATCCATGTGCAGCTCCAGTGTGAGTTTGTTCAGTCCGAGAGGCAGAAACGTTAGTCAGAGCAGAGGCCGGTGGTCCGACAGCGAGACACAGACGTGAATCACAGGACAGACAATAGATCCACAAACCAGCAGAGTCCACCACACAGATCCAGAATCTTATGTTAAGACACTAGAACCTTCCGTCTCGAGCTCAGTCTCTCTTAGTTCCCATGATTCCTCACACTGATTTGGCACTCATTCGTAATCTGTGATCAAGCACATCACAAAAAATGTCAGGGAGAAAATCATCTAGAGAAGGAAACCAGAGAAAAGCATCTGCGTCTGAGAAAGAAGAAGAAGAAAAGAAGACTCACTAACTATAGAACATCTCGGTTACTACTGCAACCTCGATTCCCAGAATTGTCAGGGAAAACAGTAAGTGAAATAAGATGGATCTAATTTGATGCTTCAGCTCTACAAAGCGCCAATGAACGTTCATCACCTTAAAACGGAACTGGTACTATAAAAAAGTGTGGTCTTGCACAGTGTCCTCGCTGACTAAAGCTGGTCGGGCTATAAATATTGACTTCTCGTTCCTCATGACCGAGAGTCTGGAGTGCAGATCTTCCGCAGCGCAAAGATGGGCCTAGCATCTGTGTAGTGCCTCTTACCTTGCTATGCAACCATGGATCTAAAGGCTATCAACCCTTGCTCCAGAAGCACTAGGACACTTTACTTTATTTTACAGTCATTTGGCAGACGCTTTTATCTAAAGTTGCTTACCTTGCAGATTTACTCTTTAGTCTTGGCCAAGGTGAAGTTTAGAGTGTGAGAGTGTGAATGGGGATTTTTTCATAGTGATAACCAGTTCAAACCGATGCCATTATTACAGGTAATATGTGGAGGACAGAGAATAAGACACTTAAATAAGAATAATAAGGACAGACACTTAAATAAGAAGTTACACGTCTGTGAGAGCCTATAATCTAGCTTGTTTGTAGGTGACCAAATACTTAATTTACAGATGAGTTTAGTAATTCTTTTTAAATCCTACAATGTGATTTTCTGGATTTTATTTCATCATTTAGTTTCGCATAGTTGTGGTATACCTCATCTTTTTAAGTGGGAGAACTTGCACAATTGGTGGCGGACTAAAAACTTTTTTGCCTCACTGTATGATCAGCCTCTCAGAAAAGAAAGTCTTTGGCGCTTTGTAGAGATGAAGCATTGAATCAGATCTATCCGATCTCCCATCCGACTGATGTCAGGTGACACTGTCAATGAAAGGGAAACAAGACATAAAGACACAAGATGATCTAGAACACACACACCTCATACACACACACACACACACACACACACACACACACACATACACACCCACACATACTCTCTCAGGAACGTTCCTTTTTCTAGCGCTGTTTTCACAAAATCAGCTTTCACCGATGACTATTGGTGCCGGGCATTTATTGGAGACTGGCATCTAAGAGAGACCGGCCACTATTAGCAGATGTACAGTATTGCTCAGCCTTCTCCGATGTGCAGCCTTCCCAGTAGCTCAGTCTGTAGAGCGCTAGTGTTTAAAAAACACTGGATCATGGGTTCGATTCTCAGGGAAAGCAGGAATTTGTTGAACTGTAACAATTGTAATGAAATGTAAGTCGCTTTGGATAAAAGCGTCTGCTAAATGACTGTAAAGTATTGAAGCTTCATTTTTTCTTCTACTAAACTGACTTTATTGTCGTTGCAGCTCCAGTGACATTAGATCCAAACTCTGCAGCTTCTTCGCTGAAACTTTCTCCTGATCTGATGAGTGTGAGAAACACTGGTGAACA
This sequence comes from Paedocypris micromegethes, assembly GCA_028031935.1. NCBI lineage: Eukaryota > Metazoa > Chordata > Actinopteri > Cypriniformes > Paedocypris > Paedocypris micromegethes. Next base: position 18,692,546 of record CM051503.1, read on the forward strand.
TCAGAATGTTCCAGATAATCCAGAGAGATTTGATTATTATTACTGTGTTGTGGGTTCTGAGGGGTTTGACTCAGGAACACACTGCTGGGACGTAGAAGTTGCTGGAAACACATGTTGGATTGTTGGAATAACCACAAAATCAAATGAAAGAAAAGGAAAAGTGTTTGACAACAATGAAGTCTGGTATGTGAGATATTATAAAGACAGATACTGGTCAAGATCACCAGAGCAATGCTATAGAGAGTTAATCTGTGAGAACAAGCTGGAGCGAGTGAGAGTTTTTCTGGATTATGACGGAGGAAAAGTGTTTTTCTTGGATCCTGTAACTAACAAACGTCTGGAAACATTCACAACAACATTCACAGAAACGTTGTTTCCTTTCTTTAACACAGGTTGTCAAACTTTTCCTCTGAGGATTTTACCAGTTAAAATCTCTGTAATAACAGAAAAACTCAGTTTAATCTGAGAAAAGTTCTTACAAACTCTGTAAAAGATACAAAACAACTTCAACGCCGTATCGCTGCCCATCAGTAGTTAAGTATCTTAAGACTCATTTAAAAACACATTCTTACTCTCTGGCTTTCAGCTCAGCGTGAAATACTGCATGTTTGGTTGATTTACTTTCTAATCTGAGTTCTTATTGCCCTTTTATTACATTGTTTATAAAGTATTGTTTTAGACTGCTGACACCTCACTCTACAACCAGGCAGCTCAGATCAACGGGAACTTTTCTGCTCAAACAGCCACAAACAAAACTTAAAACTATGGGTGACAAATCATTTTCTGCTGCTGCTCCACGGCTCTGGAACGCTCTACCAGATAGTTTGAGGAAGCATCAACCTGTTGACTGTTTTAAGTCATCCCTGAAAACTTACCTTTTTAGAAAAGCTTTTTAAGTGCTTTTATTGAGTGTGTTATTCTTTTATGCTTTTATCTCCTATGTAGCACTCTGAGGTTTGCTTTGCAAATGTAAAGTGCTTTACAAATAAAATGTATTATTATTATTATTATTATTATTATATTGGGTTGTTTTTACGGATATCTCATCAATCCTTAGTGCTTTAAATTGTTGGACAGATTATGTACGGAACTTTGGTCAACTACAGTTGTTTTTCAAGAGCTTTATAAATAAAGATAGATAGATTGATTAATGATTCGATTTCTGATGAACAATCACATTATTAAATCACCTGATCAATAATTGTCTATATCTATTGTTTTGTTGATGATTCTGTAAGAAACAGCCTTACAGACATTTTTATTCTATAATCTCAGTGGATTTTTGGGTTGTAAATGTTTTATTCAGCAGATTATTTTACTTTCTCTGCATCACAAACAGGTTTCTTTTCTTTTCTTTTTTTTTTTTTTTAAATCAAAACTAGAATAAATTATTTACTCTAGAAAATGTTAAGTAATAACTTTATATTTTCTGAAATAACAGATGTGGAAAAAAATGAAAATATGCTAAATGTGTTTGTAACAAAACCTAAAACATTGAGAACATCTATTTGGTGCTACATGCAAGATAATTAACAGTACAAAACGTACATATACAATACAGAACCTAAACAATGAATATATTGCAAAACTCGAAAACATTAACGAGCATCTGAAATGACTCAAATGTTTTGTCTTATCACTTTGGGTGTGTGAAATTTGTTTTTCCATGGAGAGAGCTTTCACTTTCAGTTTAAAAAATATGGTACAGTAGAATGAAAGGGAAACGAGTTCAAGCCATTTCAAATAAAATCACGTTAAATCAGTAGAAAAATTCCGTCTCCGTCTATAAGTTCAGTCACAAGATTTTCATCAGTATTCGTGGCCTGATGCCGTTTACTCCCGGAAACGGAAATCTGTATTACTTACAGAATAAATTAATATAATCTTATAGAAAGGCTGCCTAGTTTAGTGCTCGGAACCGAATCACACCTGCATCTCCTAAAACAGTCAAAATGTCCTAGGAGCTTCGGGTTAATCTTCTCTATGATGCCTCCTGGAGCTCTGTAGACCTTATGACGCTGTTTACGTGGAGAAATGGAGCTGCCTCTTTCCCCACTGAGGAGAGAAACACCTTCCGGAACCATCATTAAAATGGCGCACAACAACCAACTGATTGTGTAGTGTTAGAATGCCAGAGGAGACTGGCGCCAGTGAGCCGGGTTCTCCACAGGGTTTTTAACTCGTTAGAGAGGATTTTGGTCCGGAGTTTGATTGCCGCTTTCACACCTGCCCCAATGAAAAGTACCAAAAAAACTCTGGTGCGAATCAATCGAACTAAAAAAGACAGGTGAGAAAGTACCATCAGAACATCAGTTGCTATAGTTGCTTTTGTTTACTTTACAAATTTACTTTCATATTTGAACCGAAAGCCAGGGTTTTCTCACTTACGTGCCAACAAACTAGTCAGGCACATGCCACACAACCTGCTTTCTGGAACACACCCCTGGTGAGCTTCTCGTAAGTGGCTGAGTTCTTGTAAGAGCTTCTTGTAAGTGGAAAGGCAGGAGAATCCAGAGTGGCAGTGCTGCAGAGCAGAACCCTCGATCATCCAGAGCTTCACGTCTAGTGGACGGGACTTTTGATAGGAAGTGGACTGACCACCTGAGAGTCCAGTTAGGAACCTGTGAGAGGACCAGACGCAGTGGAGCCTGTCCAGTAGCACATTTGTAAGTCCTGAGAGTTTCACAACATTCTTTCAGCTTTATTTTAAAATCACTGGACGTTGGATGTTAATAATGTAGCGATATTTTAGTTTTTGTTTCAAATCAGTCATCATTTTTAGTTTTAGTCTAATTATAGTCGGCTAAATACCACAACATTTTAGTCGACTAAATTACAGTATAGATTTAGTCAATGAAAATCCATGTGCTTTATATTCTAAATGTTTACTAAAGTTGTCCAAGAAATCTGAATAAGATTTTGTCTCTCTGAATGTTTTCTTTACTTACTGTTTGTACAGGGAGAAACAAGAAGAGTGTGAAAGTGAAGCTGAAGAGTGATCTGCTGGAGCTGTAAAGCAGGAGATGGCGTCTCTGTATGAAGATGATTTTTTTTGTTCAATCTGCTGTGAAATTTACAAGGATCCTGTTGTTCTGTCCTGCAGCCACAGTTTCTGTAAAGATTGTCTTCAGCAGTTCTGGAAAACCAGTCAAACTCAGAATTGTCCACTCTGCAGAAGAAGATCTTCAAAAGATTTCCCACCAGTTAGTCTGACTTTAAAAAACCTGTGTGAATCCTATTTGAAGGCGAGAATTGTGAGACGTTCATCAGGACGTGAGGAGATCTGCAGTTTACACGATGAGAAGCTCAAACTCTTCTGTTTTGAGGATCAAGAGACTTTGTGTTTCATCTGCAGAGACTCAGAGAAACATGTCGGTCATAAAATCCGCCCCATTACTGAGATCGTGTCTTCTCACGAGGTAAGAGACTTTCTGTCATTTCAGGAGATGAACATCAGAATCCAGACGCTTCACCATCAGGAGACACTGTGTGTTTCACCACAGTCACACACACACTCACACTTTCACTTCTCTGAGACTCACTAACACTATTAAACGTTGAGACATCTTCACATTTCACTGGGATTTAAGTAAAAGGATTTTTGATATGGCCACATATTGAAATATCACAGCAGAGACATATCAAAATTGTGCTCTGCTTTTAAGTCATCCTGTGAAATCCGCACACACACAGTGGGCATCCTAAGCTGTGGTGCCCGCGAGGCATGTGGGGTTCAGTGTCTTGCCCAAGGACACTTAGTTGCAGAACTAGCTGTAGGGGGATTGGAACCTGCAACCTCACGGACACAAGTTCAAGTCCCCTACCACTGGACCACAACTCCCCACACACCCACAACTGTGAGCTGCAGGACAATCACCTTCACACACTTTCTGTTCCAGGAGAAGCTGAAATCAGCTCTGACGTCTCTAAAAGAAAAACTGAAACACACAGAGGAAATAAAGAAGAAATGTGAAGGAATTGTTGAGTTCATCATGGTGAGAATAAAAAGAAATAGTTTGACAGTCGACAGACTGAAGCTTCAGGACGAAACTCAAAGTGCCGGTTTGATTTCAGACTCAAGCTCAACAGACGGAACAACAGATTAAAGACGAGTTTGAGAAGATCCATCAGTTCCTCCGAGATGAAGAAGAAGCCAGAATCACTGCAGTGAGAGAGGAAGAGGAGCAGAAGAGACTGAGGATGAAGGAGAAGCTTGAGGAGATGAACAGACGCGTGTCAGATCTCACACACACAGTCAAAGACGTGGAGGAGCGAATGAAGGACAGTGACGAGTCTCTTCTGAAGGTCAGGACTCGTGTTTCTCTCTGGTTTCTACAACTGAGGAAATTATTAATCTGACTTCATTATTTCTTCCAGAACTTTCAGGTCCTGATGAAAGAGTGAGTTCCTCATCATTTCGTCATAATTTTGAGTGTGTTCTTCATCATTATTGTGTGTGATTCTGACTCCTGGATGTTGCTGCAGAGTTCAGACGTCACAGACGGATCCAGACGTTCCTTCAGGAGCTTTAATTGATGTGGCACGTCACGTGAAGAACCTGCGCTTCAGTGTCTGGAAGAAGATGGAGGAAACGCTTCAGTACAGTGAGTCTCCAGCACAACTTCAGAAGATTCAGCAGAATCTGAGTGTTGATGTTTGAGCGTTTCTGGTGTGATCATCTCAGCACAGAGAGTCCAAACACAAACATGAGCCATGCAGATGTGGCTTCTCACAAAACTCATGACCGAGTTTGATTGGCAGCTCATGCTCAGTGATGTGGCACACCTGTCACGGAGGGTGATGAGCTGCAGGTGCATCAATTGTCCCTGTCAGTTCTCCTGGGCCACCACCAGGGGGAGCTGAGCCCCAGGATTGTAACAATAATTGGCCACAATATATGGCACATTGGCACACAATTATAGAAGGCAAGCTGAAAGTGTATTAAATATAACACTGTATTAAGGGAACACCCAGCTTTGTGCCAAACAGCTTCCTGTGGTGCCAGTTATCTGAAAACCCAGCGGGGCTTTCATCTCCAGTCCGATTTTCTTCACAGCTCGAATCACATGTCCACAAACTGAAGCCCAGACTCCGCTTGCTCCAGAGTCTCTTTTACATGAAGATTCTCTGTCACAAGTTTTCTTTCGAGAAAGTTCTGTTCTATGATTCACCCATTTACGTTTCATTATTTCTTCTACTAAACTGACTTTATTGTCGTTGCAGCTCCAGTGACATTAGATCCAAACTCTGCAGCTTCTTCGCTGAAACTTTGTCCAGATCTGACGAGTGTGATACACACTAGTGAACGTCAGAATGTTCCAGATAATCCAGAGAGATTTGACGATTTTGCGTGTGTTGTGGGTTCTGAGGGGTTTGACTCAGGAACACACTGCTGGGACGTAGAAGTTGCTGGAATCAACTATTGGACTGTTGGAATAACCACAGAATCAAATGAAAGAAAAGGAGAAGCTTTCGACAACAATCACGTCTGGTATGTGGAATATGAAAAAGACAGATACAGGTCTAAATCACCAGAGCAAGGCTATAAAGAGAAAATCTGTGAGAACGAGTTCAAGCGAGTAAGAGTTTATCTGGATTATGACGGAGGAAAAGTGTTTTTCTCGGATCCTGTAACTAACAAACGTCTGGAAACATTCACAACAACATTTACAGAAACTATGGTTCCTTTCTTTAACACTGGTGGTCGAATTTTTCCTCTGAGGATTTTACCAGGTAAAATCTCTGTAACAACAGAAAAACTTGGTTTAATCTGAGAAAAGTTCTTACAAACTCTGTAAAAGCTACAAATCACTGTCATCGTTGATGATTCAATTTCTGATGGACAATCACATTACTAATCACCTGATCAATGATTGTCTTTGTTTATTGTTTTGTTGATGATTCTGTATTATACAACCTTACCGAAGTTTTTGTTGAATGCGGATGGAAGAATGCAAGCAGAAAAATGTTGATGGAAAAGTACAGAGAGGGTCAGAAGGAGCTGCATTGTGTGGTGTATGACAGGGTGCCGAGGGAGGAGCTGTGGTACTGTATGAGGCTGTCAGGAGTGGCAGAGAAGTACGTCAGAGTAGTGCAGGACATGTACGAGAGGAGTAAGACGATGGTGAGATGTGCTGTAGGCCAGACAGAGGAGTTCAGGGTGGAGGTGGGACTACACCAAGGATCAGCTTTGAGTCCCTTCCTGATGGACAGGTTGACAGATGAGGTCAGACAGAAATCTCCCTGGACAATGATGTTTGCAGATGACATTGTGATTTGCAGCGAGAGTAGAGAGCAGGTGGAGGAAGAGCTAGAGAGGTGGAGGCTTGCTCTGGAAAGAAGAGGCATGAAAGTCAGTGGTATTAAGACAGAATACATGTGTCTAAACGAGAGTGGTGGAGGAGTGAAGTTACAGGGGGTGGAGGTGAAGAAGGTGCAGGAGTTTAAGTACTTGGGATCAACAGTGCAGTGTGATGGGGAGTGTGGAAAAGAGGTGAAGATGCGGACAGGGTGGAGGGGGTGGAGGAAAGTGTCAGGAGTGTTGTGTGACAGAAGAGTGTCAGCTAGACTCAAAGGAAAGGTGTACAAGACAGTGGTGAGACCAGCTATGCTCTATGGCTTAGAGACAGTGGCAGTGAGAAAGAGACAGGAGGCAGAGATGGAGGCAGCAGAGATGAAGATGTTGAGGTTCTCCTGAGGAGTGACAAGGTTGGAATAAGCAATGAGCACAACAGAGGAACAGCTCACGTTACTTGTGTTAGCAACAAAGTCAGAGAGGCCAGACTGAGATGGTTCGGACATGTGCAGAGGAGGAATAGTGAATATATTGGTAGAAGGATGATGGAGATGGAGCTGCCAGGGAATATAGGAGATATAAAGGAGATATATGGATGTTGTGAGAGAAGACATGAGGTGTTTTACTCGACAGATTGTTTTAATTTCTCTGCGTCAGGTTTTTACAGGAGCAGTTGAGACACACTAAACTTTTAAAATATGTACTTGATTCTATTATTTTCTGCAGAACATGCTCAGATATTAACCGTAAAAACGGATGACAGAAATAAAAAAAATGTTTGTCTTTATTTTAATAAAGCATGTAAATGTGCAAAACGTGTCAATGTGGGATGATGTTTTAATATTCGGAATTAGAAAATGTAATTAAAGTACTTAAACAATATTAGAATTGGAAGAAAAATATGACATTGGTTATTTATAATTCACTTATTATGTTTACATATAATTACATCATGTATGTGTGTGTGTGTACAATTGTAAAATCTAACCGTCACGTGGGTTGGGGGCACGAGAGCTCAGAGAAAAATAAAATAATCTGTGCGGCCGTTTTCTATTAACTATCATCTATTTTGGCGCAACTTGTCATGTGTACTGAAGAATTCGAGGGGGGGGGGCTTCTTTATGATCTTGTTGAGTTTTTTTTTGTTTAAGTAAAGTTACTGTAATTACTACTATGTCCTTTTTACAGTTTATGTAAATTTACATTGTTTTAATAACTTGTTTTAATTAAATAATTTAAATTCTATTAAAAGTTAATATTACACAATATATTAATAAAATATCAACAGAACTGGACCTGCTCAAGTACAATTTGCATCTCAATTATAAAAAACTGGTCCCAAGATAAAAAAGTAAATTGCTGCAATAATAATGTAAAAAAAAAACTATAGAGAATACAATTTAGAAATATTTACAAATATTACATTTTGTGCAGTTACAAAATGTGCAGTTGAACTGCATTCAGTAAGGTCAACGTCGTTTGTCTCCAGCAGGGGGTGCACAAGAGAAAACCACGTGGAACCAAAACGCATGCTTTTTCCCCCCTAAGAACCCGTGGGTTCACTTCCACTAGTCCACTAGGTAGTGAACAGCAAAAGAACCGAGCTCACTAAACGCTGGTTCCCTTTCTGCCTCACTCACTTTAAACGAACTACAGTATATGTGAAAGCGCCTGTGGTAACTCTCTCACGAGCGTCTTACGTCACGTGCCACAAATGCGCGCGACCGATTTACCTCAGTCTGTAGTTCCGTCAGTCTCGGTAAGTTCTGTCAAACACGTAGATTCACGTGTTAAGTTCATTTTTGCGCTTGTAAAGTAAACAATTCATTCAGAAACGTATTTTTCTGACAGCGATTGTACTCTAACAGTCATAATAGAGATGTAAACGTTAACTGATCGCCGCTGGTTTACCTCAATACTTCGTCTTTGTGTTGCCACTGTTATAATTCATGGCGTTTAGATAATTCACGGGCTGATTAAAGTGAATCTTTATAAATCTCAGTTTCTAATTCGATAGATCGAGCTAGTGTGTGTGTGTGTGCACGCGCGAGTTTGTAAGTTTGATTTGATTTTGAATTAAGTTTGAATTGTGTATGCTTTCCAAAGTCTTGTATTCTAACGTCTGTTGTTTTGTTAGCATCATTTCTCTTCTCGCAACAATGGCATCGAATCCACGCGGAGGACAGTCCAGAGGTCAAACACATGATTCACTTTTACTTTGCGTTTATAATACACTAATTAAATGTGTGCATTTAAGAGCCTGAGAATGTTTTTTTTTCGTCTCGGCCATGTAATGTTTGCCTTTCTAGGTTTTTTGCTTTTTTATTGCCAAGTTTTTCTTTATCGTATTGTGTGTAAGAAATCTTAAGATGTGCTCGAAATTGTTATAATTATTTATTTGCATTTGTCAATTTTGTAATACCTGGATTTTGTTAATGTAGGTTTGGCCTTATTTTATTAATTCATTTTAACATTTAAATTAGAACACCAAAAACACACAAAAAATAAAGATGCTCTCTGCTGTTTATTACTTTTTCCTTTATTTCACTATTTCTTCTCTCTTTTGTTTTCAGGCACACGGGCCTCCAGAAGTCAGCACACCACCGCCCCGCCCTCAGCGTCCTCGCCGCTCGCCCCGCCCTCAGCGTCCTCGCCGCTCGCCCCGCCCTCAGCGTCCTCGCCGCTCGCCCCGCCCTCTGCGTCCTCGCCGCTCGCCCCCTGCTTCCCCGCCGCTCGCCCCGCCCTCTGCTTCCTCGCTGCTCGCCCCGCCCTCTGCTTCCTCGCTGCTCGCCCCGCCCACCGCCTCCGCTCCGGGAGTCCAGCCACAAGATGAGTCCTTCTCCCACGACGCTGAGAATTGAGCATGAAGACAAGGAGAGAAGGAAGCAGAAGTAACCGAGTGCGAGTGATGACAGTGAGTGACGTTCCTCTGCCACAGACTGGACCATAAGCTGCGCACCATGGTCAGAAGGAAAATTGCAGACAAGGAGTGAGACAGAAGGTGAGGACAAAATTGAAACTTCTTGATCGTGAGCAAAATCATGGTCCACAAAAATCGCGATTCACATTTCATCTACAATCGTGCAGTAGAATGATGCGGAGCGATTCTGCTGAATGTGATGACTAGTCTGTCTCTTCTCAGTGCTGCTCCAGCTTGGCCAGACTGAGGCGTGAAAGAAGTGGACAAATGTTTTAAATGATCAGAAGCAAACCTTTCTTCAGCGGTATTCAGCAGTAAATTGCAGTCCCACATTTCTTCATTCGTCCTCTTTTCTGCAGCATCAGTGCAGCTTTACAATAAAAACATGAGCAGAATCAAAGAGTACTAACAAAATAAATACAGTTTAAAGCAGGGGTGGGCAATTATTTTCTCCATCGGGCCACATGAGAAACAAAAAATATCACGAAGGGCCGGACCACACTGAGCTCAATTCTGCTTAATGTGTTTCTTTATAAAAAATATAAGTAATATAGTAAAGTAAAAAGCAACATTGTTTGAACAAGTTGTTGAGACTGGTAAGAGTATGTTTTAATAAAAAAATGAAAAAGTGAGGTTGCCTGACAAAAATTGTCACAAATGCGCGCGAGCGATTTACCTCAGTCGGTAGTTCCGTCAGTCTTGGTAAGTTCTGTCACTCACGTAGATTCACGTGTTAAGTTCATGTTTGCGCTTGTAAAGTAAATCATTCATTTAGAAACATATTTTTCCGACTGCGTTTGTACTGTAATAATAGGTGTAAATGTTCACTGATTGCCGCTGGTTTACCTCATTACCTCGTCTTGCCACTGTTATAATTCACGGCGTTTAGATAATTCACGGGCTGATTAAAGTGAATCTTTATAAATCTCAGTTTCTAATTCGATAGATCGAGCTAGTGTGTGTGTGCGTGTTTGTAAGTTTGATTTGGAATTAAGTTTGAATCGTGTATGCTTTCCAAAGTCTTGTATTCTAACGTCTGTTGTTGTGTTGGCATCATTTTTCAACATGGATTCAAGAACAACGGCATCGAATCCAGGAGGACAGTCCAGAGGTCAAACACATGATTCACTTTTACTTTGCGTTTATAATACACTAATTAAATGTGCGCATTTAAGAGGCTGAGATTGTTCATTTCTTCGTTTTGCCATGTCATTTTTGCCTTATTTTGTCGAAAATATTTTTTTTATTGCTAAGTTTTTTTTTATCATAATGTAGAAATCTTAAGATTTGCTCGAAATTGTTATGATTTTTATATTCCTTGATCTTTGTTAATGTAGGTTTGGCCTTATTTTATTAATTAATTTTAACATTTAAATTAGAACACCCAAAAAATAAAGATGCTCTCTGCTGTTTATTACTTTTTCCTTTATTTAACTGTTTCTTCTCTCTTCGTAAAATGGCTGTTTTCAGGGACACGGGCCTCCAGAAGCCACCCCACCGGCTCCAGAAGCCAGGTTCTATTCAAGAATCCATCAGAATTTAAAAAAGCTTTCAAGTGTTTAATTTAAAGTCTTTCTTATTAGATCGAGAAGCAGCGTTGTGCAATGAAGGAGAGAAACAAACAGTAAGTAACTGAGATGGTTCCAGCAGAGCGAGTGATGACAGCGAGTGACGTTCCTCTGCCACAGACACGACCAGATGATGGAGGTTGTGGATAACTACAACCAAGATTTAACTTTTCTGGAGCGGTGTGGAGGAGCGGCTGGGGGGAGCAGAACCACATCTGACCGAGTGGAGGCTGAATGAAGGTGAGGACCAAATTGAAATTGCTTTGTTTTATACCACAATAACACTCACACACAAACGATGTTTGATTGTTCATTTTGTTATATGTGTGTGATCATCGTTTCTGTTCTTGAATGTGCGACTAGTGTTTTGTTTTGTTTGCCGTTTTGTTTGTGTGATCAGTGTTTTGTTCTTTGTTGTGTGTCATCACTGACTTTCATATTAGATGAAAGATCTAGTAGCTAAAATGGAGGCAGCCAAGCTGAGAAGATGCTGACAGCACTCGTACTGCTGGAGCCTAATGACGTTCCTCTGCCACAAAGTGAACCAGGATCTGTGCTCCATCTAAAGTGCTCCAACAAAGAAGGTGAGAATGTTTTTGCACTTTTTCCTAATGACGACATTACTCCTGGTGCAGGAACAAGCTGGAGGACGATTTGGACCACAAACTAGAAAAATTGTCCGAAAATCTGAAGATACTAAATGAAGAGCAATGCAGCACGTCCAGTGACTCGGACACCTTCTACTGGGTGTGTGTAGCGCTTTGTCTCTCACACTCCTGCTTTACACTGACGTCTGATTCTCTTCTCTTCTCTTCCGCAGCTGCAGATGGTTCGACAAAATCCCCAAACAAACACAAATTAAAAACACACAAATAAACCGTTTTGTTCGTGTGATCTGTGTTTTGTTCTTTGTTGTGTGTGTGTGTTTCAGGAAATTTTTGGCATGATACACAGTGCTGTGTTCTTTTTTGCTCTCAAAAAAAAAAAAAAAACAAAGTTGTACTGTTATAATTACAGATCAAAGTAAAAAAAGATTGACATGATGTTAGCTACACAGCCAACAAAACTTATGAAATACAAAAAATAAAATGTATTTTGGTGTTTGTTCGATTTATAATTTACAAATAATAAAGAGAATGACAATAAATAGTCATATTGTTTGCACAGTTAATTAATCGTAAAAGCTTCTCAACACCGCGTTTCTGTTGCACGGAACGAAACTGCTGCAGCTAATCAAAGGTAGGCAAACTACATGAGAGACGGAGTTCATACACACACACACTCGCTTAACTACAGCTGAGACATCCAGCAGAGAAATTCTTCCCTAAAGTCGGCAGTTTGGGATCATTTGGGATAAAAATAAAAGAATGACAAGGGCGTCATTGGAGATGACGGATCACTCGTTGCAAAACGTGTCGTAAAAAAGTTGCTGCTAGAGAAGATCCGACACTGACCGGACAGTCCACGGGTCAAACACCTGATCCACTTTTACTGTTTTTTCCATCACTTATTTGACAACCTGACGTTCAGGGTTAATCTTTAAAATAAAAATACATTTCATCATCATGAACAAATCGTGAGCACAGTCATTGTCCACAAAAATCGTGATTCACATTTCATCTACAAATGTGCAGTAGAACGACGGAGGTGCTGCTGAATGTGATGACTAGTCTGTCTCTTCTCAGTGGACTCCAGCATGGCCCAACTACTTTTTAGGTGCGAGATGGAGGAGTTGAACAAATTGGCACGTGTCATAAACCACCAGAAGCAAGACATCCTTCAGAAAGTAAATTGCCGTCATGCAGTCACGTGTAGCGCTTTATCTCTCACACTCCTACTTTACATTGACGTCTGATTCTCTTCTCTTCTGCAGATGGTTCGGCAAAATCCTCAAACACACACAAATAAACCGTTTATTTGTGTGATCAGTGTTTTGTTCTTTGTTGCATGTGTTTCTCCGCTGGCATTCGCAGTGTTTTAGCGTGATCGTGACAGCAGATCGGTTAGATTGCAGGCGAAGCACTGACGTTTTTCCCTGGATTTTGGCGATTGACAAATTTCCCGATTATCAGCACTTTGGCGGGCTTGCGAGAAGACGAGAACTGTTCCTCACTGGATGCTGAGCGCGGTGAATCATGGAAGGAGGTGGACCAAGAAAGCTGTTCGTACAGCCATTGCCTTTCTGACTTAACACAGCTCGAGTGGAGTGCATGTGGCTGGTGATTTGTACAAATGTTCTAGCACGTTTCAAGACTCTTCTGCGCAAGACATTCTTTTCAGTTTGCTAAACAAACTCTTTCAATAGCTTGATCATGGTCACGTGAACGAAATGACCAAAGAACCAGTGATTCGTTTGAATGAATCTCAATTATACGGAGTGCTGCTGCTTCATACCATTGTTCACAAATCGTTCACTGTGGAGACTCGTTCATTCAGAGTCATATGAAAGATTTGTTCATTTCCGAGATGGGGTATAGACCAAAACGACAAACAAAACATTCACTAACTTTTCTGGAAAAATAAGGAAACTAAACAAAAACGCACCAAAAGAGAAATACAGCAACCTAAACACCCCGACTAAAACAAAAACACAGGATTAACGAAAAAGGCAACATGCCTCTCTTCCTCTCATAAATCTCCAATTTAAACATATGTGACTTCAAAAGACGTGCACTGGGATTAAAACAACTGAAGCAAAGAGTAAAACCGAGCATTTGTAAGGTGCTTTTCACAGTTTTAACTGCCTCAACATCAACTTCTCACAAGCTGCCATCACCAACTGCCGAGTTTTCAATACTAGTGCCTCTCCTGCTTCTCAAATTAGTAATTGCCATCAGGTGCTTCTTCAATCAGGCCACGGCAGTAACAGCCCTCAGGTGCAGCTCGTTAGCGCCGGCTGGGAATCTGGGACGTCACGTAACACTTCCACAACTCAATCAAAATTACTATAGTGGTACAGGATTCCTACACTTTCTGAAAGAAAAATTCAAGCAGTTTCAAGGTCTATTTTCAGTTTTTTTTAAAGTCCTCATTCCAGTTAGATGCTAAATCACACACACACACACACACACACACACACACACACATATATATATATATATATATTTTTTTTTTAATACATGAAGACGACAAAAAGATTAAGGATCGCTGCGTTAATGCAATAAAATGTTTATGTGATCTGAAACACATCTCAAGTTGATTAAAGTTTAGTAAGAACGTGTATTTGAAGTCCGTATGACCAACGTTGTCACTTGTGGAACGAACCTACGTTTTAAATCTTTAAACCTCGATGTTTGAAGAATTCTGGTGGCCATAGCAAAGCATTTTGGCGTTCATCCTAGCCAAACTTCATTCATTTTATAAAACAATGAGCAGCTTGGCAACAAAAACACCAGCACTAAAAGAAAACGTGAATGAAAGAACAGCCAAAAGGCTTCGTTTTGATGATCGAAGTACAGTCTATAGTTGAAGTGGGTAAAGTAGAAGGGCTGTAGTCACCCACATGTCTCGTCTAATACAAATAAGTTTGGGTCCAGTCCAGAGGACGTGAGTTTATCTGGATCCCACTGTAGAATTACATTTTCAAGCTCTTCATTTAAAAATTCGCCGACACATTTCCCGGCAAACTGCTTTGTGTGAGTAGACAAAATGTATCCAAAATTCTTTATCGCTTTAAGAACGACATTACAGCTGGTGGAGAACGTAGAAGCGGAACTTCGGAAGGATGTGAAGATCATCTCACACTCCTGGTTTACACTGACGTCTGCTTCTCGTCTGCAGCGGATCTGTGAAATACAACACACACACACACACTCTGGTTCGTTTCTCTACAGGCAACGTTTGCACTGAAACACGCACACACACACGCTCAAATTCAAAGCACACAAAAACGGTCACACGTTAAAAACACAAAGTTGTCACACACATGCATAGTCAGTTTTACTGATTATCACCGTCTTTTTTTATTAGATGAGAAATGTGTGGAGAGAAAGTAACCGAGATGGTTCCAACAGTACGAGTGATGACAGCAAGTGACGTTCCTCTGCCGAGACCAGACGAGGAGGGAGAAAGAATGTGAGGATCGAAATTGATAATTTCTTTGCTGCAGTAGAAATAAAAACACAACAAACCAAAAAATATAAACCAGTCCCTCCAGGATTGTGCGGTTGCACATTCAGCCAATCTGTTTGGTTCGTCACCTCACGCAACATTGTTTTGGCACAGAAGAACTTTCTTATAGTGATGGAAAGTTCATCACTATAAGAATAAATTAAAATTGAACAAAATTAAAATAAATATTAAAATAAAATGTAATAATAAAAAAAATTCCATTATCGTAAAATATAGTGATCTTTATTCCAAGCAAATAAAATTGCGATTCACATTTCATCCTCTAATGTGCAGTAGAATGATGCAGAGAGATGCTGCTGATTGTGATTAATACTCGGTCTCTTCTCAGTGGACCCCAGTGTGACCCGAATGGTTTTCATGAGCCAGGTGGAGAAGGTTAAGAAAGTGGCCCTGGACATAGCAAATAAGAAGAGAAACATCCTTGAGACGGTAAGTTGCTGTCATGCAGTCATGTGTTTCCAGTTTGTTTTGTCCACACACAAAGCAGCAGATTGTAAGATTTCTCACAACAGCAGAAAGATTGAGAAGATAAGGAATAGAGAACATTCACACAAACAATAAAATAATACACAACAATAAGTGAGTAAACATGCAGAAACATTGACTAATGATCATTGACCTGATCTTTATCTTTATACAGTCGACTGCTGTTAATTGAGACACATCAGACACGATCATTTTGCCCCACTAAAGCGACACAGGTTTGCGTTATGAGATGTTTTGGACTTGTCTAGGATTTGTCCCAGTAAAGCGACTGTTCCCTTTAACCGGTGGCCCAGTGAAGCCGAGTCGACTGTAGTTTTCATCTTCAGGGTCTGAGTTTAAAACCAGGGTTTTTGTGTGTCAAAGTGCTTTGAACTCACACAACACCACACACACACACACACACAAACCATTTCACACTCGAAACAGATTGTTCAAGTCAAGTCAAAGTTTATTTATATAGCACAATTTAAAAACCACCACAGTGGACCAAAGTGCTTCACAAGAAGGCGGAGAAGAAGAGGTAGAAGAGAGGCAGTTAAGATAAGAATAAGAAAGTAAAACAATAATTAGATAGAAGGTAAAGGGAGGAGGGGAGATAGAAGAAACAAAGCGCTTTATGCGGCAGTGCATAGAGGGACAATACTTATAGTGGCATTTCGAAGGCCTGGGAGAACAGGTGAGTTTTGAGTCTTGATTTGAATGTTAAGATGGACGGGGCAGCTTTTATGTGAGGAGGAAGAGTATTCCAAAGTTTGGGGCCGACCACAGTGAATGAGCGCTCACCCTGACATTTAAGCCGAGTCCTGGGGATTTTGAGGAGCCCTTGGTCGTTTGAGCGCAGGGTTCGTGATGAGGATTGCGGAGATAAAAAGTTCAGTCAGATAGAGAGGTGCTTGGTCATTGAGTGCCTTAAAGACAAAAAGTAGGATTTTGAAGTCAATCCGGTATTTGATGGGTAGCCAGTGTAAGGAGCGTAGAATAGGGGTGATGTGACCGTATTTGCGTTTGCCCGGCAGGAGTTTAGCGGCAGCGTTTTGGACAAGCTGAAGGCGTCCGAGTGTTGACTGAGTGATGCCGGCGTAGAGTGAGTTACAGTAATCTAAGCGTGTCGTGATGAAGGCATGGATTGCTATTTCCAGACAGTTTGGTGGTAGGAAAGACTTGGTCTTCGCTAGAAGTCTGAGGTGGAAAAAGCAAGTTTTGACCACTGAGTTGACTTGTTTGTCACACCTGAGATGGCTGTCGAATAGGACTCCCAAGTTTCGAGCGCAGTTTGTCACAGAGGGCGATAGGTAGGAGGGAGCTAAGTTGCACACAGTTCTTTCGCTTGGGGTGAAGACCAGGACCTCAGTCTTGTCTTCATTGAGGCTCAGGAAGTTGCTGGCCAGCCACAGTTTTACCTCTGCTAGGCACTCCAGTAACGGCTGCAGATAGTTACTGTCGGTGCGAGAGAAGGGCAGGTATATCTGCGTGTCATCCGCAAAGAAGTGATAAGCAACGCCGAATTTTGTGAGGATGGAAGCAAGAGGCAGGAGATAGATTGAAAAAAGGGCTGGTCCGAGGATTGACCTTTGGGGAACGCCGCAGTTGAGTGGTGTTTTGGAAGAATTACAATTCTCGATGTTGATGGTGAACCAGCGGTTGGACAGATAGGAGTGGAACCAGGTTAGCACATTAGCTTTAATGCCAACACAGTGCTCGAGGCGCGTGAGGAGGGTGTTGTGGTCGATGAGGTCAAATGCGGCGCTCAGGTCTAGGAGGGTGAGTATCACACATTTTCCAGAGTCAGTGGCCATGAAGATGTCATTGGTCACTTTGAGGAGAGCAGATTATGTGCTGTGCTGTGTTTTAAAGCCAGATTGGAGCTTTTCAAAGATTGCATTATTTGAGAGGTGTGATTTGAGTTGGGCCAGAACAGTTTTTTTCCATAATTTTGGATATGTAAGGGAGGTTAGAGATGGGACGGTAATTTGATAGAGTACTTGGGTCGAGGTTTGGTTTTTTGTGGTAGGGGGTCACGGCTGCGTGTTTGAGGGCGGGTGGAACCGAGCCAGAGAGTAAACATTTGTTGATCACAAGTACCAAGCCTGGACCAACAATGTGGATTAACTGCTTCAGGAGGGTAGCGGGAATGGGGTCAGAGGGGCAGGAAGTAGGCTTGAGATGGTTGACTTTCCTTTCATGGTTGATGGTTGAGATGGTTGATGGATGTCCTTTCATGAGTCGGCGGTCAGGGGAACAAAATCAGACCAGGTGGATGAGTAGAGCGGTGTTTCTGATACGGAGAGTGTAGAGATTGGGAGGTTTTTCTTGATTGAAGCGATTTTGTCAGAGAAAAATATGGAGAAATCCTCGCATAGTTACACATGTACATTTTGTTGTTTTGAAGAATCCATCAGAATTTCCCGAAGCTTTCCAGTGTTTAATTTAAAGTCTTGTCTGGTTTAAGGTGCTGGTGTTTAACTGATTATCACTGACTTTCTTATTAGATCAAGAAGCAGCGTCTTGCAATAAAGGACAGAGAAATAATGTAAGTAACCGAGATCCAGCGGTTCCAGCAGTCTGAGTGTTGACAGCGAGTGATGTTCGTCTGCCGCAGACACACAATGGTGAGGGACGACCTCAGGACTGGCAACCGAAAGCTGGAAGCTCTTTTTGCAAGCTTTGGAGCGTCTGTGGGGACATCTGATCAAGAGGAGGTGGAAAGAACGTAAGTGTGGAAGCAGATTAGTGCCAAAATATCAATTGTACGCAAATATCTATCTATCTAATCTATATATGTTATTACTATTATTATCGTTCACATTTTCTGCGTTTTGGTTCTAAATGGGAAGCTTTTCTCCTTCACTTCCTCTTGTAACAGCGACTTTACGCATCTGACGCATCAGCAGTAATTTTGTAAAGTGTAAAGTTCAATAAAACATTACGCTTCAGCAGTTTCTTTCTCTGAATGAAGTGCGTATTTGAGTATATAAGCAAACGTGTCATTGACCAGTAGAAACGCTTTATTATGAAGCACATTGTGTTTGTAGTTCATGTGCCAGAACAACAACGTGACAGTTAATGTTTGTAATGATTCTTGTGTCGCGCACACGCAGCTGAAGAAGAAGAGATGCTTCTGATTCTGAGGAGGAAGACGCAGCCTTTTACCTTCCTAAGCTGTAGAACTTTCCTTGTTCGTGTTGTTCTGCCGTTTCTGAAAGTGAAGCATCTTAAACCGTAAAGCGCACGACTGTCGTCGTTGGTTCCAGTGAGTTCAAATGTTAAATCAGTTTAAGTTGATCTTTGGGTGTAACAGGTCTTTTTGTCGTTATTCACAGGCTCTGGCTCCCAGCAGCTCCCAGAACCGTGTTCACCAGGTTCAGGACGTTCACTCACAGTCTCGAAGGTGGAGCAGGAAGACATTGCTCAGCAGGTAAATTGCTCCTCACGTGTGAACAGATAAATGCAGATTAAATTCCTTCTGGCAATTTGCCGGCAAGGGAAGCTGTAACATACCGGCACATTTCCCTCAAACTGCCCCGTGTGAACGCAGAGCAAAGATTGACGGAAGATTTATGAAAAAAAAATCCATAATCGTGACCGAAACGGTTTTGCGATTCACACTTTGTCCACACTCGTGCAGCTGTAATTTGGATGAATTTGCTGAATGTGATGACTATTCTCTTTCTTCTCAGTGGACTGCAGCAAGGTCCCTCACCACCACCACCTCCTCCGCCTTCACCAGCACCACCCTCACCTCCTTCACCTCCTCCTCCCACACCACCACCACCAGTTTCTATTGTGCAGTAGGATGATGGAGGTGCTGCTGAATGTGATGACTGTTCTCTCTCTTCTCAGTGGACTCCAGCAAGGTTCCTTACCACCACCTCCTCCCTTCATCACCTCCTCCTTCCTCACCACCACGTCCTCCCTCCTTCACCACCTCCTCCCTCCCTCACCAGCACCTCCCTCACCTCCTCCTTCCTCACCACCACGTCCTCCCTCCTTCACCACCTTCTCCTTCCTCACCACCACCTCCTCCCTCCCTCACCTCATTCTTCCTCACCACCACGTCCTTCCTCCTTCACCACCTCCTCTCTCCCTCACCTTCTCCTCCCTCACCAGCACCTCCCTCACCTCCTCCTTCCTCACCACCAAGTCCTCCCTCCTTCACCACCTCCTCTCTCCCTCACCTTCTCCTTCCTCACCACCACCTCCTCCCTCCCTCACCAGCACCTCCCTCACCTCCTCCTTCCTCACCACCACCTCCTCCCTCCCTCACCAGCACCTCCCTCACCTCCTCCTTCCTCACACCACGTCCTCCCTCCTTCACCACCTCGTGAAGAAACACGAGTCCTGACCTTCAGAAGAGACGCGTCACTGTCCTTCCTTCGCTCCTCCACGTCTTAGACTCTGTGTGTGAGATCTGACACGCATCTGTTCATCTCCTCAAGCTTCTCCTTCATCCTCAGTCTCTTCAGCTCCTCTTCCTCTCTCACTGCAGTGATTCTGGCTTCTTCTTCATCTCTGAGGAACTGATGGATCTTCTCAAACTCGTCTTTAATCTGTTGTTCAGTCTGTTGAGCTTGAGTCTGAAATCAAACCGGCACTTTGAGTTTCGTCCTGAAGCTTCAGTCTGTCGACTGTCAAACTATTTCAGCTCTTTTTATTATCACCTCGATTAACTCAACAGTTTCGTCAGATTTCTTCTTTATTTCCTCTGTGTTGTTCGGAGTTGTTCTTCCTGTGTGTCGCTTCTTTCTCACAACATCCTCACAACAACAAAAAGAGAGAGAGTGAAAGAGAAGGGGGGGGGCAGAGAAAGAGGGTGTGTTTTTTTGTGACAACAGCATTACTTACTAAATGAATGTGGAGGATTTGACTGATTCATCAGCTGCAAAATAAATGTTGTGCCAGGAATTTAACGATGTTGATTTTTCTTTCTTTTAGAAACTGGCACATTTTTATTGGTAAGATAACTTATGCAAGGTAAAAGATTACTCTTGCTGAAACACACAATTTTAACTACAAAGAACTAAACCGAACAAAACGCCCATCACAGTTACGTCAAACAGAACGTTTGTGCTCTACGCATATTTGTTAAGTTGTAGTTCGTAGTTGTCACCACAGGATGTCACTGTTGTGCTACACATGAATCTGCTGCAGAAGAGAAGAGAATCAGACGTCAGTGTAAAGCAGGAGTGTGAGAGATAAAGCGCTACACACACTGAGTAGAAGGTGTCCGAGGGTCAGATGGGCTTGTTCAGTAGCTCAATTATTGTATTCAGATCCTCAGACATCCTCTGCAGTTCATCTTTTGCTTCCTCCACCGTCTGGTACCTGCACAGGCGTAATGTCGTCATCAGTTAAAAAACGATTAATAAAAATTGTCATTGTGGATCGGTCGACATTCGATACATTTTCTGCAAACCAGGAGTATTTTATTTAGTGTATAACATATAACTATTTATTTGTATTTGCATTCAAAATTAAAAAAAAACTGTTACACCCAAATATGAATGTCAATTGATTTAACATTTTAACTGGAACCAATGACGACGGTCGTGCGCTTTATAGTTTAAGATGCTTCACTTTATGAAAAGCCAGACACTTTTTTTCAATTAGACGTGATTATATTATTCACGTCTAATTTTATGAGTTATAAGATTATGGATTATTTCTTTTATTTTAAAGATTTAACCATGAACATCAGTTTGTCAAACAGCAATAGAATAACACGTACTCTTTGCTTTCAATTTAAATAAATGTAAGGAAATATTATTTAACGCAAAAGTAAGGATGTAAAGACATTTTCTCTCTTTGATAATCTTTTTTTATTTGCAAAATCTTTCAACTGATTTGAGTTTTAGGGGCGGTGGTGGTGGGCGGAGACCGCAATCGTTTTGACCAATCAGAGCAAGGAGTCAGAAAAGTCCCAGAACGATGTGTGTTCAAGCAGAAGAGATTTGCAGACACACCCGGTTGCTCACGGAAAACTCTTTGTGCCACTAATTGGATCCAAGAGAAACACTGCGTGTTATTATCTGAGATCAGACGAGTCGATCAAGATTGACATCTATTCACCATTAATTGTGCAACTCGACTCCAAATACACGTGCCAGTACGAGCAAAGACTTTTAGATCTTATAATACACAAAATATTAATTCAAGTGTGTAAGAGCCATTTATTGTTTGTTATCATGAACACTAGAGGGCGTCTGGTGTCGGTGTGACGGGAAGCCCCGTCATAAGTCACAAAGTCACTGAAAACACGATAGAACAGAACAGAACTCACAATTTGCATCCCAATTATAACACACTGGTCCTAAGACAAAAAATTAATTGCTGCAATAATTATGTAAAACACCATAGTGAGTACAATATAGAAATATTTATAAATACCGGTACTGGAATTTAACGTAATCGGTAAACGTAATTTGCATTACGCCTTGCAAACTAAGGAGAGCGATAATAAATGTGTAATGAAGAAAGTAAAGTCTGTAAACTTCATACACGAAACATACATACACACAAGTCATACTAAAATGTATGGAGTTGAGTGTACAGTAGAATTTCATCACACTTTTGTTGTGAATCTGCTGACTAACAGTAAAGGGCACATTGCATCTCTGTCAATAAATACGACGCAGGTCCATTTTTCTTTGCAAATTCTACACTCTTTATCTTCTGTTCTCTGTTCTGTTTAACGACATTTTGGCTATTGAGGGTGTAGCGGAGAGGTAGAAAATGTTCAATTCTGCAAAAATCCCTCACAAAAACCTTCTCTCAGCTGCTGTCTGGTGGAACAATTGACCTATTCCTGTAAATCTACAACCTTCTCAACGTTAAAAAAAACACTAAAAACTGAGCTCTTTCACCAGGACCTTAACACTGATTAAAAAAAGATAAATAAATAAAAAATTAAATTGTCTTGTGTTCACTGTGCTGTTCAGTCTAGTAAGTTTCTTTCTATAGTCTGTGTAGCCTGTTGTAGACACATTGTAAGCTTCACTTGCTCCTCTTTTTGTAAGTCGCTTTGGATAAAAGCGTCTGCCAAAGGACTGTCAAGTAAAGTAAAGATGGAAACACTGCCCCCCTTAGTCAATAATCATGAATTGCAGCTAAAAAATAATTAATTCCATGTCTTTAATGCATTTATTTCCACTTTTAAATTCCACTTTTTTTCTAATTATTCTGCGGGCCTGATCAAACCTCCTTGTGGGCCTGGTCCAATTTTACTATAAATAAAACTTATAAAAAAAACGAGAAATTCTTTGGAACAAATCTATCTGACCAGCAGGAGGCGCCAAATCAGATAAATCTATTTTTTCCTGATCAGTAGGGGACCTCAAATCACAAAAATCTATTTATATTTCATCAGCAGGGGGCGTAAAATCAGAAAAATCTGACCAAGTCGCCAACTCTTGTATGGTGTTGTGTGCTGGGCGGGGGGCAGTACGAACAGAGACAGGAAGAAGCTTAACAAGCTGGTTAAGCGAGCTGGTTCTGTCCTGGGCTACCCACTGGAAACTATCGAGGAGGTGGCAGACAGAAGGATGCTGGCCAAATTAGCATCCATCATGGATAACCCCTCCCACCCGCTGCACCACACTGTAGAGACCCTGAGCAGCTCCTTCAGCACTAGACTCCTCCATCCTCAGTGCAAGAAGGAGCGATATCGCAGGTCATTCATACCCACAGCAATAAGACTACACAATCTGTCAATACAGTAACAATTCAATGCATCTTACTCAACACTGTTGCACTGTAAATCTTTGCTGTGTATCATTTTTGCACCTTAGTTTTTGCACCTTTTTGTTTCTTTGTAATTTTACTGTTTGTATTTTTGCACATTTTGTTTTACTACTGTTTTGTATTGTTGCACATTCTTGTTTATTTATTCGTACCTAAGATTTTTGCACAGTTTCTACTGTTTTTAAATGTTGCTGCTGTTAAACAAAGAAATTTCCCCTAGTGGGAAAAATAAAGTCTTCATTCATTCTTGAGGAGTTCACTGCTCCGAGTTTGTTACAATGGGTTAAATGCATAGACGAATTTAAATACGTCTTTCGAATTTAATAATTAATTCAATTATTATGACAATTCTAATAATATTTCTAAAAATAATTCTAAAAAATGTGTACTAGATTTTTTTTTTACTTATGCATTAACTGTTTAGAATAACGGGTGTGTGAAAAGAAGATATAAAAAGTGCAGCGTCAATTTGAAATAACAAGTAATAAAACTGTAAATAAGTCAAAGTAAATAAAGTCCTGAAATTACAAGTTAACACCGGTATTTATATTAAAATGCATTTATTCAAACAAGAGTTAATTTAATGTAACGTTATAAGAACAGCACATATAAGGGCGGCACGGTGGCGCAGTGGTTAGCGCTGCTGCCTCACAGCAAGATGGTTCCGTTTGACACTTGAGGTGTGAGTTCAAGGCCGGCCGGGGCCGTTCTGTGTGGAGTTTGCATGTTCTCCCCGTGCTTGCGTGGGTTTCCTCCGGGTCCTCCGGTTTCCTCCCACAGTCCAAAAACATGCGCTTCAGGCTAATTGGAATTGGAAAATTGACCACATAGGTATGAGTGAGTGTGTGAATGTGTTTGTCTGTGTGTCCCGCTCTGCGAATGGTTGGCCACCAATCCAGAGTGTGTACCCCGCCTCCGGCCCTAAGACGCCTGAGATAGGCGCCAGCTCCCCGCGACCCTGTAAAGGATGAAGCGGTAGAAGATGACTGATGACTGATGACTGGTATAAGAACAGTTATAAAAACAATGTGAATTTAAAATTCACATAACTCACATCATTTATTACATTTTATAATGTGAATTAACGTGGTAAAAAATAATCACTGTAAAATCCCGAGTTAATATCTCGGTCTATCACAAACATAAACCGAAGTCGTTTAAAATCGTTAAAAACGATGCACGTTTATGATATGACACGTTACGAAATGTGTATGAATGGGTGAGTTAGTGAACGAACGAATGAATGAGCTTTATTTATCCCACTAGTGGACATTTCTGTGTTTTGCAGCAAAAAGACAGTGATGACATGGTAAAAAATGGCATTAGAAATGATTTTTCTTAGCTATAGAGACATTTACGACATGTCTGTATTTTTCCGTGTGCTTTGAACAGTGAGTAGTTCTCGTGTAGCGCAGTTACTCCGCGCCTAATGAGACGCACCTGAGCTTCGGCCTGATGGATCGTCTGTGCGCACAGGTGAGCGCTTCTAACGATTCTAACGGCCTTTATAACGGTCTTTTTTTTTTT
>CM051503.1:18717232-18736448 GCA_028031935.1 Paedocypris micromegethes
TTTTTTTTTTGCACTTACTGGATTTATCGGTCCAAAAACCCCGTGGAAGGGTTCGAGCAGAATGCGAGCTGCAGGTCGCCGGCTAATGCGGGTTTGTGTTTTTGACAAGTGGGTGTGGGATTGCGCGTTTCAGCCGATTAGGGATTATCCTCACGTGCGCGAGCCTCTATTGTTTTCCCGCCAGCGACACCATTATCCGACCATCAACGCCAGTGTCGGTGTGAAGGGATTTTGAGTGGTTAACGATTTAATTCCCCGGCGTCAATACGCGGTTTCAACAATTAATCTAGCCTGAGTGACACTGTGAAATCACATCTCGCGCGGTATTAATTAATTAATTTGTTAGGTAAAAACATCGAAAGTGAACTGATGAACTATAATTGTTGCCGTGATTATCTCATTGTTGACACGGAGTATGACCGGGGTTTTACTTAGTAACTCGCCTGTCTAATTTAGTAATTTGAGAGGGATTAATTAAATTAATTAAAAAAAATCATCTTCCGCGTTTAGAGTTGTTTTTTTTTATATGGTTGTGGAGTTTCCCACAACTCTTCTGTTAGCACCGCAGTGTCAGGCCCCTGGACGTGTCACATGTTATTTGCATGGCCCTTAGCGAGCGCGGCCCAATTGTTTTATGGCTTCTTGTCTACAACGTGAAGCCTCCCCTTGCATTTCGGTGTTATTTCCCGATGAAAACCATGAAACGTAAAGGCCAATGACACTTAAAACGTTCACTCCGTCAAACTCCGACAAAGAAACTGATTTATTGCTCCTCAAAAGCACTAGAACCATTTCTCTGAAGTTTTGCAAAGATTTTGAAAGTGAAAACAACATTAATAAATAATAATATATTTTGATAAAGAGATTGTAAATGCATCTTACAATGAAACAATTACTTTGAATTTCATGTCTTTATCATAGCAATTAAAAATGTAAAATAATTAGATATAACAGTTTTATTTCCGCGTTTAATGAAAATCTGTTAAATTAGCTGTCCTTAAATGCTGTTAATTATTTTTATTTCAAATTCTCGTTTAAACAAGATACAAATGTATTCCCAAGTAAATTTATTGTTTTGTTTTATTCTACAAGATTCCACAAATTATTCAGCAATTTTTGCAAGACTTATACGGACAATTCTATTAGAACTGAAATCATTAGAATTATTTTAAACAGTTCCAGTCATCAAACTGATGTATTGTTCCTTAAAAAACGAGCAATATACGCATATTCTAGTTAGTTAGTAATTTGTTATTTTAATAAATCGAAATCAAATGTTTTGACAGTTGTGTATGTTATTACAACATCCATGTCTCATCATTGTCTTTTTCGGCACATTATTAACATTCTGCTGTTAAGTTGTCCATTTATATAAGTCTCATTTCAAATACAAGTTTCTTTTTTCCCCAAACAGTGTAACAATTATATACTGTAGCAATGTAACACGTTCTATAGGATTAACGAAAATAATTATAGCAATTGTGCGACAAATAGACAAGGAGACAAAAAAAAATAAAGACAATTCTTTTGCATACATTTTGAAAGTCTCGAACGTTTTTTTTCACATCGAAACGTCAAAGGTTCCTGTCACTCGAGGGTCGGGGAGCCGTATAAATACCGAGCTCGATCTTCTCCGTCCACCTCAGTCTTCACACGGGCTCGGCGCAGATTGGGGAGGATCTCCAGCAGCCATGAACCCTTGCCAGATGTTCGCGTCCGTTATGATGTCCGTGTGCTGCCACATCCTGTCCACCACCGCATGGTACCGTCTGCAATGTTGTTTTATTTTATTTCTTAAATGATTTCTTAACGAAATTCTAGTATTTGACGACTTTGTGTTATTTTTTGTTTCGTCCATAGGTCCGTCAATAACTTCCTGATGACGGGACCCAAGGTAATTTGATTTTCGACTTTAATCCGGTTTATTAGACGTATCTAAATCTTTATACATTTTTACAATTTTTCTAAAGATTTATAAGACGATTTATTAGACGTTACGAAATTTGTATACAAGTTTATAATTTTTCTAAAGATTTACAAGACGATTTGTTAGTATCTAAATGTGCATACATGTTTCTAATTTTTCTAAAGATTTACAAGATGATTTATCAGACATCTAAATTTGTATACATGTTTATAATTTTTTTCTAAAGATTTATAAGACGATTTGTTAGACGTATCTAAATGTTTATAGTGTTTATATTTTTTCTAAAGATTTTACGTTTTTATATATTTTTTTTATAATTTTTCTAAAGATTCATGAGACTATTTATATAGACGTCTCTAATATTGTATACATGTTTATAATTTTTCTAAAGATCTACAAGACGATTTATTAGACGTATCTACATTTGTATACATGTTTATAATTTTTCAAAAGATTTCAGCTGATTCAGAAGTGTGTAAATTGTGTGTTTTTGCACGTAGGCCTTCCTCACCTACACGAGCAGCGTGCAGGCCGGAGCTCAGAGCGGCATCCAGGAGTGCAAGCATCAGTTCGCGTGGGACAGGTGGAACTGTCCGGAGAGCGCGCTCCAGCTGGCCACGCACAAGGGCTTCCGGAGCGGTGAGAGCGCGCATGTGTTTTCCTCTAAAAACCCAACGCGGAACTCATTTTTTAGATTTGTAATGCTTTTTAAGCCTGGTTCCATACAGTTGCATTTTTACCCTTTTAATCCGCTTTTTTTGTTCTAACAAATTTTTTTAAACTAAAGTGCGTTTATAAATGCGGATTTTTTCCTGCTTGGAATGAAATGGCTTCAGTTAGACAGAATTAAACAAATTAATGAGAAAAAAAAAAAACAAGTTCATGATTAACCCTCCTATTATGTTCGGGTCAAATTGAACCGTTTTCAATGTTTTTAATAATACTTAAAAGTATTTTTTTCACTTTGAAACTTCTGCTTATTTTGTGTAATTATCATATACAAATATAATGATTCAGTTCATGTATGTAACACCACACTACATGTTTATATTACATAGATAATGTGTGTGTGTGTGTGTGTGTGTGTGCGTGTGTGTGTGTGAGAGAGAGAGAGAGAGAGAGAGAGAGAGAGATAAAGTGCGAGTGTGAGACAGTGGTGTATTATGTTTCTTGCAAAGAAACGCATTTATGATCTTTCTGACTCTTTTTAGCTTCTATTTTGTCTGAAGGGTCATATTTTGTGTGTAGATTACACTAACTAAGACAAGCAGAAGTTTCAAAGTGAAAGAATACTTTTAAATATTTTTACTGTTAAAACATTTTTAACAATTTGACCTGATCAAAATAGCAAGGTTAATGAACTTTATTTTTGTCCTAACAAATCTTTAACTAAACTAGAGTGCGTTTATAAATGCGGTTCTGTTTTTATCTTTCCATCTTTTTCCCTCCAGGCATATGGCCTGCTTGCCAGAAATGGCATCAGTTAGTCAGAATTAAACCAATAATTGAGATAAAAAAAAAAACATGTTAAAGTCAACATGTGCTCTCAATGTGAGGAAAAAAGATTGCACTGGCATGGAATTAAGATGCTTCTTGTCTGTAGTTTGTCGTTTTACAAGCATAATTCTAAGGCATATTTTTTCACAAATCAAACTTCTGTCTGGTAATTTAACTGGTAGCTTAGACAATTATCTAATGTTCTGACCATCTTCAGTTGAGGTAAAAGTCGATGAAACGACTGCTTGGGAGTTGCATTGTATGACATAGTTGGCCTTTATTTTACTCAAAGTCTTTACATAAGAGTATTTTAGGCATCAAATCTTTTTTTTCTTTTTTTTTATTAAAATTATACTTGTGTGTATCTGCAAAATAGAGGGGAAAAGGCTCAATTCCTTAAAACTCAATTCCTTATTCTCACTGGAAACTTGGCCAATAAAGTTGATTGTGATTGTGAAATGTTTTAATTGTGTGCGTTGTGTTGCTATAGCTACGAGGGAGACGGCGTTCGTGCACGCCATCAGTGCGGCCGGTGTGATGTACACACTCACCAAGAACTGCAGCATGGGCGACTTCGAGAACTGCGGCTGCGACGATTCCAAGATAGGAAAGAGTGGTGAGTGGTTTACACCAAACCCATCAAAAAACCAGTAAACCCAGTGTGGACGTACAACAACCTGGTGGTAGAAGTGTAAGAAGTACCAGACAACCATAGTTCAGTAAAAGTATGGTTACAAACTGTATAAGTTACTCCAATACAAGTAAAAATTCACCACTTTAAAAAAAGTAAAAAGTAGCAAAGTAGCAAAGTATCGATTTTTAAAAGAACGTAAGTAGCTTACTCATGCTGAATTTAGGCTAAAAATAAACAAAGAAATGTGAAAATACTTTATTCACGAGGTTTTATTTTCTAATACATAAACAAAATTGAACACCTCCATGTTTCAAAAATGGTAGAACCAAAAATAAAACAAAAAGTCATTCTCAATCAAACTCTCATGTGCCAAAAATAAAAAAATAATTAGAATTCTGAGCTGACTTTGTTTTGATTTTTAGTGACTTCACAGTCAACGTCTACAATAGACATTACATTTATTCACGTTGCATAAAATTAATTAGGAAATTAACCGATTAGAATAAAATCGGATTACGTTTTCGCGCACTATCATAACAAGAATGTGCAATTCATGTGCAATAACATTATTTATCTTTCTCTTATTTCACATCATTGTTTTTCTTTTTTCTTTTATTTATATATTTATGTTAATATTTGCAAAAGAGGGGAAAGGGCGGAGTCAGACCGAACCCAATTCCTTGTTGTCATTGCAACTTGGCCAATAAAGTTTTCTGATTCTGATGTAACGAGTAACGATAAGTGTCCAATCAAATGTAGTGGACTGAAAAGTACAGCTACTTATTCACAAATGTATGGGAGTAGGGAGTAAAAGTTGCTTATATTTTTTATACTCAGTACAAGTACAAAGTAGCCCAAAAGCATACTTAAGTAAAGTAACAAAGTAGATTTACTCAAGTACTTGGCTCCACTGCCTGGTGGTTGTGTTAAAGGCGGCCGAGGCTGGGTTTGGGGCGGCTGCAGCGACAACGTTCACTTCGGGGAGAAAATCACCAAGCAGTTTGTGGACGCGCTGGAGAACGGACACGACGCCCGAGCAGCGCTCAACCTGCACAACAACGAGGCCGGACGACTGGTGAGTGACCTTGTGATTTACTCAAGTAAGAGTTGTAAAGAGTAGCAGAACACTATACTTGAGTGAAAGTACGGACATGTGATGTATAAGTGACTCCAATACGAGTAAAAAGTCACCGCTATGAAAAAGACTTGAGTCAAAGTAGTAAAATTTAAAATTTAAAATTTAAAATAAAAGGACTTAAGAATTTTACTCATACTGAATTTAGGCGGGGGGAAAAAACAAAGAAGTGTGAAAAAACTCTATTCACGAGGTTTTATTTTCTTACACAGAAATGAAATTTGACGTCCCCATATTTCAAAAATGGTAACACAAAATAAAGAACAAAACGTCAGTCTCATTCAAACTCAAAAAATAAAAATAAATACAATTGCGAGCTGACTGTGATGTGATTCTGTCATTGCCTACTATAGACATTACATTTATTCATGTTGCACAAAAAGTTTTAGGTTAAAATATAGTCACGTCACTGTGTTTTTTGCCATGTTAGGCTTGGTAACATTACAATACCACAAATAAATGATGGCGAAATCACCTCGTTCGCCCAAGAAATTAACCGCGGTAAAAATTACAATTACGTTTGTCGCGCACAATCATAATGTAACGAGTAACGGTATGTGTTCATTCAAATGTAGTGGAGTGAAAAGTACAGCTACTCAATCACAAATGTAGTGAAGTGAAAAGTACAGCTACTCAACCACAAATGTAGTGGAGTGAAAAGTACAGCTACTCAATCACAAATGTAGTGAAGTGAAAAGTACAGCTACTCAACCACAAATGTAGTGGAGTGAAAAGTACAGTTACTCAATCACAAATGTAGTGGAGTGAAAAGTACAGTTACTCAACCACAAATGTAGTGGAGTGAAAAGTACAGTTACTCAACCACAAATGTAGTGGAGTAAAAAGTACAGCTACTCAATCACAAATGTAGTGGAGTGAAAAGTAAGTTCCTCAATCACAAATGTTGTGGAGTAGAGAGTAGATGTTGCTTATACATTTGATACTCAGTACAAGTACAAAGTAGCCAAAAACATACTCAAGGAAAGTAACAAAGTACGGCGACTCGATCACAAATGTAGTGGAGTGAAAGGTACAGTTCCTCAATCCCAAATGTAGTGGAGTAGAGAGTGCCAAGTACGAAGTGGCCAAAACATACTCAAGTAAAGTAACGAGGTAGATTTACTCAAGCGCTTTACAACCTTGCAGGCGGTGAGCGCCACCCTGAAGAGAACCTGCAAGTGCCACGGCGTGTCGGGAAGCTGCAGCGTGCAGACGTGCTGGATGCAGCTGGCGGACTTCAGGGACGTGGGCAACTACCTGAAGATCAAGTACGACCAGGCGCAGAAGCTGGAGACGGACAGGATCCGCGTGCGGGCGGGAAACAGCGCGGACAATCGCGGCGCCATCGCGGACACCTTCGGCTCGGTCTCGCGCGCGGAGCTGATCTACATGGAGAGCTCTCCGGACTACTGCGCCAAGAACCTGAGCCTGGGCCTGCACGGCACCGAGGGGCGCGAGTGTCTGCAGAGCGGCAAGAACCTGTCCCAGTGGGAGAAGAGGAGCTGCAGGAGGCTGTGCCACGAGTGCGGCCTGCGGGTGGAGGAGCGGCGGGTGGAGGCGCTCAGCAGCTGCAACTGCACCTTCCACTGGTGCTGCACGGTCAAGTGTGAGACCTGCACGCAGACCATCACCAGGCACTTCTGCGCCAAGAAGCACAAGAGCCGGCGACTGCACAACAGCTCGCGCAGGAGGACGCACGGGCGCGGCCCTTGAGGCGTTTGGAAACCTTTCCAGAAGAGACAAACGGCTTTTACTCCACCTTTTTGGGTTCTGGTTTTATTGTTTCTGGGTCTTTGGTTGATTGGAGGGATGAAGGAACGAAGGCCACAATCATGTTCTGCACTTTTCACGCTGCGATTGTTCTCGCGCTGTTCTCACCGCCACGGGGTTTTTCGCTAATGGTTCTTTGTTTTGGTACTAATTTAAGCATTTATTAATTCTTTTTTTTTTTTAACTATTTCAACTGTTTATATACTGTGTTGCGTTGTTGAAAGCACATTAAATATTTAAAGCGCCTTCTCAGAGTGCTCATTTCGCTTAAGGAAGGTTTTGTGCACCGCTGTTTTGAAAGTTTTGAGTGTTTTAACGGCCAGTAAACAAACCGCATTCACACCTCGAGTTCGCATCCGTCCCGCAAACAGAGAAGAGAGAAGAAACTGTCACGGCTCTGCTTTGATGCGCCGCGGGGGGGCGTTCCTTCGCGCTCTGGGTCCAATGGCGGACACCCGCTACGGTAAAGTCTCCGCCCCCCTCATAGCGCAGCGCATTTAAACCGAGATCGCGTCTAATTCGTCATTTCCACACGTTTATCAACACGATGGCTGGCTTATCTCTGTGGGTTTTTATCATCTGCGATCGTCTTCTCGCAGGTCACGCGTGGTAAGAACAAAATCCTCAAGTTTTAAACGAGCTTGTAACCGAAACTAGTTAAGTAATTTGAGACTGACGCGATTTATGTTTTTTTTTAACAGGGCTATGAATAATCTACTGATGACTGGACCGAAGGTACATTTATTGGAATTTTTTTAAACAGAATTTTCAAGTTAATTAACTGAAATACAGAACCAAATTTCGCATTTAAACACATGAGTAGACGCCGGTGTTTTAAAATTCTGTCATACACGGGAGAATTTCCTACATCGCGCTATGCGCATGCGCGCAAAATACATACACTTGTGCAATGACGGTAATTATTATTTTAATATTCTTTAAGCGATTAAATATATATATAAATAGTTATTTATTTTAGGACACTTAAGATAGAAACGCTAGGTTTCTTGACTTTAAGCGGGATGTGGGAAATCCTCCCCGTGTAGGACAGAATTTTAGAACACCGGCAGCGTGAGGAGCTCAGAGCGGCATTTTTAAACAGAATTTTTAAGTTAACGAAATCAACAAATAACTGAATTACAGAACCAAATTTCGCATTTAACCACGTGACTTTCCAGGCGTACCTGACCTACGCCGGCAGCGTGCAGGTGGGAGCTCAGAGCGGCATCCAGGAGTGCAAGCATCAGTTCGCGTGGGACAGGTGGAACTGTCCGGAGAGCGCGCTCCAGCTGGCCACGCACAAGGGCTTCCGGAGCGGTGAGAGCGGCTCGGGACGGTCCTGAGGTCATCATCACGGGTCACTCATCACGTGATCTTTCTGTTCGCAGCCACCCGGGAGACGTCGTTCGTGCACGCCATCAGCGCGGCGGGCGTCATGTACACGCTCACCAGAAACTGCAGCCTCGGGGACCTGGAGGAGTGCGGGTGTGACAGCTCCAGGAATGGAAAGCTAGGTGTGTGTGTGTGTGTGTGTGTGTGTGTGTGTGTGTGTGTGTTAGTATTTAGGTAAAAATTAGTAAATTGGGCCCAGAATGCTGTTTTTAGCACAAAGTGGGGCCCCGTTGTGTGGGGTCTTTGTTCAGGGCCCCACAACTTTGTCATTTTAAGGCAGATGTTATGACCAGAGGTGTAAAGTACTTGAGTAGACATTTTTGTAAATATTTGTGTTATTTATTAGTATTTTGGCTACTTTGTACTTGTAGTGAGTATCTAAAATAGAAGCAACTGTTCAATTCACGCAGTCCCCAATAAATGCACGCATTCAGTAAAGTACAAGTATTATGCTCAAAGTCTAAAGAATTGTTTTAAGAAGTTACTTTATGCGTTCGTCATACTTTTGTTTTTAAAATGAGTTCTATTATATGTACATGGGTATACATATATTATAAAAAGTACAAACATTCCTATAGTGTACTCAAGTACTTTACATCTCTGGTTATGACTGTGTTTTGTTTTGTTAAGGTTAGAGTAAATGGGTAAATCTATTTAAAGAGTATTTGGGTAATAATGCTCCACTATGATATGAATGCATGTGTGTGTGTGTGTGTGTGTTAAAGGAATGTCCTCCTGTCTTTCCTCAGGGGGTCGTGGGTGGCTCTGGGGAGGATGTAGTGACAACATTGAGTTCGGGGAAAGAATCTCCAAGCAGTTTGTGGACGCGCTGGAGACTGGACAAGATTCACGAGCTGCGGTGAATCTTCACAACAACGAAGCCGGACGACTGGTACGTTTAGTGGAGTTGGAAACTATAGCGCGTCCGGATGATGCTCGGTCATTGAAATGTCATAAACGCGTATATCGTGCTTGATGCGCATTTCACCCTCCTGTTATGTTCGTTTCAGAGGAACAGCAAAAATAGTCAATTTGACCTTGGGGACTTTTATTATGCATATAAGTGTCAGACGCCAAGTTCCCCAAAACAGTGTGTGTGAGTGTGAGACAGTGGTGTATTAGGTCTCATTGTTGCAACAAAACAAATAGTATTCGATCTTTTTGACTGTTTTAGCTTCTGTTTTGTCTGAAGGGTCAAATTGAGCCGAACATTATCTTTCTAACAAAAACATGTAGCGGTCAACTGAATGTCAACTGAACCATTTATGTTTATAGGTAGATTACACTAACTAAGACAAGCAGGAGACGTTTCAAAGGGATAAAATACATTGAAGTATTTGTTTTTATTTTTAAACTTTTAACACGGTTCAATATGACAGTGTCTTTGTAGCAGAAACATGTAGCGTGGTGTTACAGATATGTGAGCTGAATCATTATATTTTTTATATGATGGTTACACCAAATAAGCCAAGCAGGAGAAGTTTCAAAGTACTTTTGAGTATTTTAAAAATATTTTTGAAATGTTGAAAACGGGTCAATTTGAGTCGAACATAATAAGAGGGTTAACGAGTCGCAGTAAAAAAATTTAAAAAATAAAAAATTCGGGGGGAACAAAAAAAAACCTAAAAACTGATCACATTTATACTGCTTGATTTAGTTTCAAGTTCTGAGACTTTGTAAGGCGCTTTTCACCGTTTTAACCGTCTCAAAGCGCGCAAGACATTCTCATGTGTTAAGCATACGGCGTGTTGTGCTGGTGCAGGCAGTGAAGGCCACCATGAAGAGGATCTGCAGATGCCACGGGATGTCGGAGAGCTGCTCCATGCAGACGTGCTGGATGCAGCTCTCGGACTTCCGCGACGTGGGCAACTACCTGAAGGTCAAGCACGACCAGGCGCAGAAGCTGGACCTGGACCGGAGGCGTGTCCGAGCGGGCAACCGAGTGGCCATGGCGGACACCTTCAACTCCATCGCCCGCACCGAGCTGATCTACCTGGAGGAGTCACCTGACTACTGCGCCAAGAACCTGAGCCTGGGCCTGAGCGGCACCGAGGGGCGGGAGTGTGTGCAGCAGGGCGACGGCCTCAGCCAATGGGAGAAGAGGAGCTGCAGGAGGCTGTGCCACGAGTGCGGCCTGCGGGTGGAGGAGCGGCGCTCTGAGGTGGTGAGCAGCTGCAACTGCAAGTTCCACTGGTGCTGCACGGTCAAGTGTGAGAACTGCTCTCAGGTCAGCGTCAAGCACGTCTGCGCGCGGAGACACACACACCAGCACAGGCGCAGACCCCGCGGACCCAAACCGTGACGCGTCCAGTACATGGAGTAAATGAGAGTAAATGAAAAAGAGTAAATGGACTCTACGGTGTTTTTGTGTAAATGTTGGAGATGTTTTTTTTTTTGCGTTAAGTGTTTTCCGAATCAGAAACTTGATTGGCCGAGTTGCGGATGACAACTAGGAATTGAGTTTGGTCTGACTCTGTCTAACATATATTAGCATAAATATATAAATATGAGGAGAAAAAAAAACAGTGACATGAAATGAGTGAAACGTAAGTAACGTTATTGCATGTTATTTTTGGCTGCTTTCTGACTGCTTACTAGTATCCAGAATAGAAGCAATGAAGTACAAGTACTAAGTACAGATACTATGCTCCGAGTTGTGTAGAACTTTTTCCAGTTTCTTTTTGCGTTCGTTCAATTGTTCAATTTTTCAGATCAATTGTATTATACATCTGTAACCATATTGTATATTTACAAAATGTAGTAGCAAAGTACCAAAGGGTAAATAGACTCGAGTACTTTACACCTCTAGTAATATTCCACCGTCTTGCACTTTATTAACCACTTGTAATTTACTGTACATACTTTTATAATAAAGCCTCTAAATCTGCTTGTGGTCCTGATGTGAATCTGCACGAGCGTTTTTTTTCACAGGTTTTCGCGCTTTGTCATTTGGCGCTTTGAGGTGCGAACGCGCGTAAACAACACCGCGGGAAACCCATCGCGTCCGTGGAAGTGTTTGGCGGGTTAATCCGCTTGTGCGCCGTGTTAGTGTAAGATCTGATCACACCCGCGGAAGTGGCCGCGATGCATGTCAAAGAATCAAAGACGTGTCACGTGACGCGTCGGAATCCCGTCAAGTCGCGTTAGATAGACAACCGTCCATCACGTGACAGGTCAACTACAAATTAGTGACGAGAAGTTCGATTCTTTTAACTAATTCGGATCTTTAATTCTCGAACAGTAAAACGAACGAATCATTTTGACTCTTTCGTTAATTTCCAGCAGACGGCGCTGCAAAGCTCTAAATTAAACAATACACTACACAAAAGACAACATGTCTTCAGCGAACAACTAATACACACAAATTGCCACAAATCTACGTGAATCCTTAGAAAAAACGAATCTACGTCCTCCATCTTTGCTTGAATTGCTTGATCGCGGTCACGTGGACGAACTGACCGAATGACCCGCTGCTCGCCACTGAGCATGCGCGCGGTTCGACTCTCACGTGACACGCAGTGAACTAAATAAATTATTCGTTTGAACAAATCACGAACTGCTCGATTCTGTCTCTCACGAGTCGATTCGTTCGTTCCGAGTCATATTAAAGAGTCGTTCGTTTTGACACGTGACGTCGCCGGTCACAAATGGCGTTCCGTCTCATCGCGTCGTTTGTTTTCACGCGCGCTATCAGCAGATTCTCCCCACGCACGCAGTGGATTGCCTCAGTGGGACGTGCCGTAAATCTGCCCGCGTGTCTGTCTGGCCGTGATGAATGACGGGAGATCGGCTCCGGCGGGGGTCGCGGCGAAGGGGGCGGGGCTCTTAATAAACTCCACACCGTCACTTCCCTCGTGCCTTTCCGATGCTAATAGATGATCGGACTAGCAGTGTTAATCCACAAAACCGTCAGATCAATGACGTCGAATATACAAACATACACACTTGCACTAGTGCTTATGGTAAACAAAGCCCCTGTGGCCGTTTTCCCAGGCTCCCCTGCTGAGGCTGGCCCCGCCCCCTGCTCGGCCCCTTTCATATGGATGCTGTCAGGTTGTAATCTCAGCGTGGCCCTTTGGTGGATGCACTTCAAACCCCGACACTGACGCTGATCCCACTTCACAAAGGAGCTATTTCCTTTTAGCCCATGGATCGGCCGTGCGCATGACAAAGACGCACACGCTGACGGTTTTGTGATTCATTAGGGCTCCTCACGTCGGCCAAGAGTCAATATTGATGAAGCCCTTTTGTCATTCCGGGACAAGCGTCTTGTTGTTTTCGATAATTGAGTTTGACTCGAGTTCTTTCTTTTAATGTCGCACTAGAACGTCCAGAGGAAAGATTTAAACACCTCTATTGGCCTCCATCAGATCCTAGTAAACAACTCACCGTTATATTTCTGATTCATGGATGGATGGATGGATGGATGGATGGAGAGAGAGAGACAGAAGGCTGGACAGAGGGAATGACGGACGGACGAGTGGATGAATAGCCAGTGGATGATGGATGAATAGCCAGACAGAAATATAACTGGCAGATACCTAAGGACTATTAGTTAACTAGTTAGATAGACAGACGCACAAATAGATAGATACGTAGCTATACAGACCTATAGTTAGTTAGATAGATAGATAGATAGCTATAGATAGATAGGCAGACATACAGACAGATGGGTAGATGGATGGATGGATGATAGATAGATGAATAGATAGATAGGCAGATAAATGGGTAGATGAATGGATGATAGATAGATAGATGGGTAGATGGATGAATGATAGATAGATAGATAGATAGATAGATAGATAGATAGATAGATAGATAGATAGATAGATAGATAGATAGATAGATGAATAAATAGATAGATAGGCAGACATACAGACAGATGGGTAGATGGATGGATGATATATAGATGAATAGATAGATAGGCAGATAGACGGGGAGATGAATGGATGATAGATAGATAGATAGATAGTTAGGCAGACAGACATACAGACAGACAGACAGACAGAAGGGTAGATGGATGGATGATAGATAGATAGAAAGCTATACAGACTTTTAGATAGACAGATGATTTGCATGGTTTCGTACTAGAACGTCTTGCGTCACGCTGTGTGTGGAAGAGAAATGGAGCCGCACTAGCAAAGCACCAGAGGAAAGATTCCAACATCTCTATCAACTTTAATCTCAGTCAAGCTTTCATCTGACGCTTTTCACCAAAGAGATGTCAGATAGATAGATAGACACAGACAGACAGACAGACAGACAGACAGAGAGAGAGAGAGATAGATAGATAGATAGATAGATAGATAGATAGATAGATAGATAGAGAGATAGACATATAGATAAGTAGATAATAGAGATAGATAGATAGATAGATAGATAGATAGATAGATAGATAGATAGATAGACAGACAGACAGACAGATAGATAGACATATAGATAAGTATATAGATAGATAGATAGATAGATAGATAGATAGATAGATAGATAGACAGACAGATAGATAGACATATAGATAAGTATATAGACAGATAGATAGATAGACAGACAGACACACAGACAGACAGAGAGAGATAGATAGATAAGTATATAGATAGATAGATAGATAGATAGATAGATAGATAGATAGATAGATAGACAGACAGACAGACAGACAGACAGACAGACAGATAGACATTACTGGCAGATAGCTATACAGACCTTTAGTTAGATAGATAGATAGATAGATAGATAGATAGATAGATAGATAGATAGATAGATAGATAGATAGATAGATTGATAGATAGATAGATAGATAGATAGATAGATGTATACAGACTGACAGACACACAGACAGACATAGATAGATGGCAGATAGATAGCTATACAGACTTTAGTTAGTTAGTTAGATAGATAGATAGATAGATAGATCGATAGATAGATAGATAGATAGGTAGATAGATAGAGATAGATAGATAGATACATATATAGATAGATAGAC
This sequence comes from Paedocypris micromegethes, assembly GCA_028031935.1. Taxonomy (NCBI): domain Eukaryota; kingdom Metazoa; phylum Chordata; class Actinopteri; order Cypriniformes; genus Paedocypris; species Paedocypris micromegethes. The sequence continues at coordinate 18,731,568 of CM051503.1, forward strand.
ATACATTAAGTATATAGATAGATAGACATACAGACAGATAGATAAAAAAGACGGGAAAACAGACAGTATGGCAGATGGATATACAGACAATTAGCTGGCAGATACACAGCTATACAGACTTTTTAGAGTTAGTTAGATAGACAGACAGATAATGAGAGGCAGACAGACAAATAAACGGACAGTATGGCAGATGGATGGACGGTTCACAGAAACACACAGAAAGACCCTGACCGGGCCTCAAACTCACACCTCACTACTTAAGAAACACAGAAAGACATTCCAGATTTACTCTACTTAGTTAGTTACTTTTGTTAGTTAGTTAGACAGAAAAACAGACAGACAGATAGATGGATAGTAGGATGAATGATGGATGGATGGATAGATAGATAGATAGATAGATAGATAGATAGATAGATAGATAGATAGATAGATAGATAGATAGATAGATAGATAGATAGATAGATAGATAGATTGTGCAATACCTTCATGCCACTATTTATTGTTAGTCACTTTTTTACTTATTTGTATTATACAGAGATTGTTTATGCAGATGTACATTTCTATTTTTTGCTTCTTTTATTATTATTATTATTATATTTCTCCTTTTGTGTATTTTATTTTTTTTTGTTCGGTTGAGCAACTGTAACCGAGAAAGCAATTTCCCCCTGGGGATGAATAAAGTTTTTTGAATCTTGAATCTTGAATCTTGAATAAATAGATAGATAGATAGATTAGATAGATAGATAGATAGATAGATAGATAGATAGATAGATAGATAGATAGATAGATAGATAGATAGATAGACAGATAGATAGATAGACAGACAGATAGATTGATTGCTGGCAGAAAAAAAGCTATACAGACCTTTAGTTAGTTAGTTAGATAGATAGACAGATATATAGCTATACAGACCTTTAGTTAGTTAGTTAGATAGATAGACAGATATATAGCTATACAGACCTTTAGTTAGTTAGATAAATAGATATATAGATAGACATATAGACAGATAGATAGCTATACAGACCTTTAGTTCGATATATAGATAGATAGAGACAGACAGACAGATATATAGCTGGCAGATAAATACCCATAAAGACTAATTAGTTAGATACATAGACAGACACGGCAGACGGTTCTAATGAGGCTAAGTTGAGTCTGCACAGAAGTGTGTGTGTGTGTGTGTGTGTGTGTGCGCGGCTACAGTATAAATACACAACTTCCTCAAACTCAAAGTGACAGGAAACATCGAGAAGCGAGAACTGCCCTGATCATTCACTCCTCAGAACGAGTCAGAACAGGCGGCTGGAACTTCTAGCAGAAGAAGAAGAAGAAGAAGAAGAAGGCCATGGATGCAGAAAGCCTCCCGTCCAAAGCCGAGGTGATGAGCTGGAGCTCCACAAACCTGGCGTCCTATCTGAAAGCTGTGAGTATCTCAACGCCTTCACACCTTTCTGCTGAAGACCAGCTAGAAGTTAGAGAGAAAGGTTTTTCACCTAAACTCTACACGGTCTAGATGAAATTCACTCTGGTGGAGAAATGTGGCGGGAATTCATTCTAACGTAGAAATGATTATCAATACGTATAGTTATTACAATAATATTAGCACTGTCTTCAGTGGCCACACCTTCTGTCCTCAGATCAAGATGTCGGGCTGTGATCACGTGGTGATGAAGAACAACTTGACTGGCGTAACGTTCCTGGTAAACGAGTATTAAACACACACGCCTACTTTACAACAAACGCCGCGGTTTTAACGGTTTAACGGTTTTGTAGAACATGACCGACAAAGAGCTGAAGAAGTTTCCCACGGCACAAATTCCGTGAGTTTCTTTCCCGCCATTTACATTTTCTATATTTGCACTAACGCGGTTTTGTTTGCCAGGTTCATCATAAAGATCTGCAAAGATATTAACCAAAATAGAGCAAACAAAGCCAAGAAGAACCTGTTTCAAAGGTGAGGACATGTTCAAAAACGGGTTATAAAAGTTTAAACCACCAAATAACTTTGGTATATATAGTCAAAGAAGAAACACACAATTATACGTGATTTACATAAGGTTGGAGGTGTCGCCACTAGGGGGAGCATCTAATAATAATAATAATAATAATAATAATAATAAAAGCGAAGTGACCAGTGCTGTCAAAAGTTTCTCACCGTTGCTACTTAAGTAAAAGTATAAATACTTAAGTTGAAAAATCCTTCTGTGGAAGTAAAAACATCAGCTCAACCTTTTTACTCAAGTAAAAGCACTGGTACTAGTTAAACTACAGTAATGCAAGTAAAAATGCCATTCTAGGACTATATTGTTATATTAAAATGTTATTGTATTTAATAACATTAAAAATTAATGTTTTTGTTTCAGAAGCGTATAGCTCCTCTCTACTCTAGTTTTGTCACATTTGAAGCTTGTTTTATTTTTTTTTACAAGAATCAGTTTCGTTTGATAAGATCTTGACTCCGCCCTTTTCAGCCTTCGGAGTTATATTTGTGTCCAAAGAAATAAGATGTGTACCTATCTTTCGAAAGTTTTGAGTTTTTGTTTCAGAAGTTTTTAGCTCCTCTCTACTCTAGTTTTGTCACATTTGAAGCTTTCAAGTTCTTTCAGAAATGTTCATTGCCTCTAATTTCAACCCTTTTTTTTATTTTGATAATTTATCTCCCAAGAATCTTGGCTCCGCCCTTTTGAGCTTTTTTTCATAATTTATCTAAATTATGATACTTTTTTTTTTTCTTTAGAAGACTTTACCGTCTTTATTTCAGGAGCCTCTACTGTTTTCTACTTTTGTCAAAGTTTGCTGGGCTTTTTTTTTTTTTTTTTTTTTTTTTTTTTTGCACATCGCTGATGATAATATGCAAAAATATGCTTTCCATTTCCGAACGTCTGAGTTCCTAAGTGTCTGTCATTGATCCTTTACGGCAGAGCAAACATGGCCTTACAGAGAGCAGATCCGCAGAGATACCACATCCCAGGTAACGTGCCACATCACTCCAAACTACACCAGCTGCTCACCTGAACAGTGAAGACTATTCTCTCTGTTTCAACTACACACACCTAGAACCTGCTGGCGGCGACTCAGATGAGTTTGTGAGTACATTTCCTCTCACCTAGTGATGATGATGATGATGATGATGCGTGTTGTTGTGTAGGAGGACAGTGACGATGACTACGAGGAGCCAGACATGGACGACTCCAGCAACGCCTACATCCGTCCTCACGAGCACGACTTCAGCTACGACTACGAGCCGCCGCCCGCCGAGAAGATCTCTCGCATCAAAAGTCACCTTCAAGTTTCCAGAGCTCTCCCTGAAAGCAACTACTTGGGTAAAGTCGTGACCAAACGAATCGTCCTGGAACAAAACGAGTCATTTCAGTCTGTGTGTGTCTTGCAGACAACGTTCCGCGCGGCGATCAGGAATCGCGTCCCAAGAGACTCAACGTAAGTGTGTCTCCAGCCTTCAGTCATGAAGCTCTCGACGTGTCGTTTGAAGGAAATGGCCTTTTCTGTGGTTCACGTCAAGATTTCCGAGGTTCCGTCTCGACCCGAGCCGACTCCGGTCCGACTGAGCAGTTCCTCCAGCCAGAGTGAGTGATGCTTGAGTGATATTCAATCATCAGGTTTCATCTCTCCAACATTGGCCTTCAGGCTCAACGGGTCGGGCTGTGCCGACTGTAGACCGCAGAACCAAACCAGTATCCGGTCTGCTGAAAAAGGACTCCGGTGAATCCAAGATCTTTCAAACGTTTAGAGGTCAGTGCAGCACAATGTGACAAGATGGTGTCTACTTTTTACGCAGCAAACCTCGGGGTCGTGAGTAGAGTCCCGTCAATTCCCCCCAAAGCAGCAACGCAAAGGTTTGACTGATGAGTTGTGAGGTCATGAATCAAGCGTTGATGACATTTTTTTCTTCTTTTGTGAAGCTTTAACTCACAACAGAACCAAGACTTCCCACCTCCTCCGAACTTCCTGATGGATCAGGTGACGCTCACAAACTACCTCGACTGTCCACACGAGGGCGCCATAGTCTCATCACACTTCTCGCCTCTTTACACCCCGTAGTACTTGGATCCAAAGTGGTATGTGGGACAAATGACCAGAGTAAATGCTGAAGTCCTACTCAGACAAGTGAACCGGGTGAGTTAACGTCACTACTCAGTGGTGGTGAACGGAGATAATGGTGGGGATGGAACGACCTAGTGGTTGGACTGGCGGCCAAAAGAAGTTTGAATTTCAGACCAGTAGTATAATAAAGTTATATAAAGTTACATAAAGTTAAAGTGAGTGAGATTGTCAATATGGCGTGCGTAATGAAAACCTTAAGAAAACAAAAACTACTTAGAGAAAAAAAAAAAAAAGGCAAATTCGGTAAGATAAATTACAAATTGGAATTGATTGTGTGCAGTAATCAATGTAATCAGCTTAAATTAAAATTGACAGTAAATTGGCAACTGGAACGCGAGGAAAGTGGTCGGAAGTGTACTGGTACAACATGTTTAAGAGAATGATAAGCGTTGGATGAGTAAGTGAGAAGATAAAAACTAGTTGTTTTTTTTTTTTTTCAGTCATAATTATTATAGTTTATCATTAATAGTTGCTTCAACGGAACAATGTTGAAAAGAGTGTTATGTCAAGAGTGTTACGGTGAACGTCATTATATAAAAAAGATTTACGCTATATAACGTACATTAATATGCAGTAGATATTATATTTACATTACATTATTAAAGATTAATACATTTTGATCCATGAAGATAAATTTAGTTTTGCTTCATGTGTCTAATAATAAGGTGATTGTGTGGAAAATATATACTAGGAACTAGACATACAGTACATATTCATATAAATGCTGTGACTTATAGGCTGAAAAAATACAAAAAAAAA
>CM051503.1:18783164-18797119 GCA_028031935.1 Paedocypris micromegethes
CTCTCTCTCTCTCTCTCTCTCTCGCTCTCTCTCTCTCTCTCTCTCTCTCTGTAAGCTCCGCCCTCCTCACAGACAGTTACAAAGACCAATCAAACTAACGATGACTTCGTGTATGACCCAATCAAAAGTTGAAAAGGTGTCTTCATAAAATGCGCGTGAGATGATTTGCATGAGATGCTGAAAAAAACAAAACAAAATTGCATGAGATGTTGCTTTAAAAAAAAAAAATACCGGACAGTAGCCGTCCGGTATTGTTTCAAAACGAGTAATAATTAAATAATTAAAATCACGGTTGGCGAACGTGTAATGGTCCTTTGAAGAAGCGTGAAACCCGGACATTTTCGTGAATTTATAAAACCCGTAAAAATAGGACTTGTCCGGGGGAAATAGGACGCTTAGTCACCCTAGTTCAATGTCTATTAAGTGAAGTGTTGAAATAGAGTCGCGCTAACTAAGCACGGAGATAACGGACTGCGGCCGTTAGTGTTGTTGCACTACTCGGTTGAACCGCCGGGTGGCGACAATGAACGTCTGTACGTTGGAGATCAGCGTAGCTGCAGCGAAGGAGTCCGTCAGCCAATCACAGCGCTGGACGTCTTTTAAAACTCACCCGGTAAACGTGTAACTAAAACAAATGTACGTTCTCGTCGGAAAAGAGGAGGAACGTGACAAATTTAAACGGTGAGTTTTTAAGCCTGTTCTTAAGTGAAAGATTTCCACTAAAACGATGGGAAATATCTTTCTAGGAGTGTCAAAGCAAGTCACTCGTTAGTTTATAATGTGTTCGCTCGTTACAATATTGTTGTTTGTGCTTCATTGAAGGTAATTTGTGAAGAATCAGCCCCGATTGTTGTGATGAACATGGACACCATGACTTACCTGGATCTTGAAAATGGCAGATCGTCCGCTTCAGCCGTCAAATCCCGTCAGAACCGACTTCTCTCTGCTCCAGGTCGGTCGAATCTGATTGAAGCAGAGGTGTAAAGGTGTATCTTACTTGAGTCAAAGTAGCAAAGTTTCCAACTGTAAAATAACTTTTAGTTTACTCTCTCTGGCTTCTGATTCTCAATTTATGAAATGTGAACTCTAAAAAAAGTGTTGAATAAAAAAATCATGAATGTTTTATGAATGGTAGATAAAAAGAACAAAAGGCCGTCGTAAGTGTGCAAAGCAAAAATTGTAGTAATTTAAATTCAGATTAGTAAGTTGTATGATACAATAAAATCAGTAAAATACGTTCAGACCTCTAATTCACATTCACGTGATTGAAACAATAAACAGCCTCCAGTAGCTTCAGCATCCTGCAGATGGTGACATCACCTCATTTCCCCCAAAAAATGCATCTCGGTATAAATCGACGCCGACTTGTCGTACACCATCACAATGTAACGACTAACGGTAATTGTCCTTTCAAATGTAGTGGAGTAAAGATACAGATACTCTGTCACAAATGTAGTGGAGTTAAAAGTTGCTTTTCTTTGTGATACTCGGTACAGGTACAAAGTAGGAAGAAACACTTGAGTAGAATAACAAAGTCCATTTCCTCAAGTACTTTACACCTCTGTATTTAACCCTTCGCTCCTCAGATCAGTGTTTGAAGACTCCTCGAGTGGGAAAAGTCCCACCTTCTGCAAGAAGAGCTCTGGGCGTCCGGAACGAAGTCTTGACTCCTGCATCTTCCAAAGCTCCTGAAGTGCGAGTAGGTGTCGGTGTTTCATCAGGACGGCGATGGTCACGTGACTGACTGGGTCGTGCGTTTCAGTGCCCCGTCATCGCTCCACCCGAGCCCGAGCCGGAGATGGAGGAGATTGAGAAGTTCTTCCCCTATGATCCGAATGGTGAGTTCTCCCACAGGTTCCTCTAGGTTCTTGCACTGACGTTCCAGTGTGAGCTCTGCAGAGTTCGCGAAGTACGACCTTCCTGACGTGGTCTACCTCAGTCGTTTGTCTCTGGCTGGACTGGGAGAAGCAGGACGGTGGAGTTCCGCATCTGCTGAGGATTCCTTGCTGGAGCGGTGGTCGCCTCCACGATCTCCTCTGAAGACGCCTGAAGGTCGAGATATAAGGTTGAGCACTTGACCTCTCCTGTGGTGATTGATGTCGTTGTTTCCTGTGCAGATTTGAAACGCTCTGATGAATATGAAGCTTTTCTGCAGACCATCACCGAGCTGGAGACCCTCGATCTGCCACCAGAGAAACCCTTTTAAAACCTGCTTTTTAAGTCACTTTTGTTGTTTTATGTCTGTACATTAAAATGTTAATCCCTTCGATGTCCGTATAAATTGCTTTTTTTTTTTTACATTATTACACGACAACTCTACATCAGTGTTCATTGACTGTGTTGAAAACAGAATTCAACTTTTTTTTTTTTTTTTTTTTTTTTTTTTTTTTAAATGGTAAAGCGTTTGGTGTTGACGTGCTTCCGCCATTATTAGACTAAACTCCATTATTGTGTCCTTTAACTCCTTATCAGGGTTAATATTGACATTTTTAATTTGGTTTTAGTCATGTCTTTTGACTGAAACTCCCAATTCTCAGTTTAAATCCAAATGTATTCTCATAACAAACTTCCAAGGAAACTAAATGCAGTAAGAATTTTTTTTTTTTTTTTTTTTTGTAATTGCATCACGTATATAAGTAACAAATGGATGCACCGTGAAAGTAAAAGACGTTTGATCAGCAGATGGCGCTTCAGGTGTGTGTATTTCTGCCCGTGATTGTTGCTCCAATTTTTTTTTTTTCAAGGTGCGTTGAATGTAAAATAAACTATATATCTGATTGTTTTTCCAGCAGCTAGTAGACGTTATTGAAGAAGCTCGTCGTCTGTATCCTCGCCAGCTCACCGTGCTTTTCCTGCAGCTGAAAGACTCAGTGTCCTGATTGGTTCTCTTTGAGTTTGCACCCGCCTTTCTTCACAAGCTTGATTACGATTGGACGTCACAAAATGCATTTGTTTAATTTTTATTGGTCGAAAAAAAGTGTCAATAAATGTAGTTACAGTTTGTTGTCCCTGAGCGGAGTTTTTATATAGTTCTCCTTTTGTTTTTGTCAGGGGAAAAGTGTCGTTGACGATAAAAATATTCACCAACAAAATTAACACTGGTCCATATTTAATCATTTAAACTCAATGCGCGGATTTTCATTCACAGAATAAAAAAAGATTCATGTGTGATAAACCTTAATTCTAGGGGGGGGGGTTGATCCTATAGTCATTTACTGACCGGTGACGTGACTCACACATACAAGGAGCAGTGGATCTTAAGCTGTGTATCTAGTTGTAAAATCCACTGGACTGCAATTAAACCAGTTGAGAAACTGCCTGTACTCAATGTTCATCTACACTTACTCTTATTTAAAAAAAAATATATAATTATTTGTGATCAAGGTCGAAGTCTGGAAGGTTGCGGGATGGTGATGAAGCTTCTTTACCCTTCATGGTGTGTGAAAAGAGAAAGAGAAAAGCTGTAGATCAAACTCCCTGGTTTTCTGTCACGGTTTGCAGCGTTTTACACTTGTGAGGCATTATTTATTAATTCATCACGTCACACACAGGCTAGTGTAAGACACTGGAGATTTCCTGGCTGTTGCAGAGAGACATGAAGATCTTGGTGTTCGGAATGAGGAAGACATGATGTGATTCAGCCAGCATAACCAGTTTGATTGTTCTCCGCTGATGCTGTGGGAATGTGCCGGAACACAAGATGGTTTCAAGCAGGCAAATAGACCTCCTAAATTATGAAGCGGGCAGACATATTTTAGCTCAATATAAAGCTAAATTATATCTATATATTAGACATATTAGCCTTCAATTGCTCAGAATTTCTAGCTTCTTGTGTGAGTCAGAAAATGAGGATTTAAGCTGTATTATATAATTTGAGTCCCACAATACAATACAATTTTACACCTTGACATGAGGTGAACCTTGAGTTATGACTGCACAAGATAAGCGTTTAGATACCAGAACTATTTCTCAGTTGTTGTTTAGTGCAAACAGCAAAAATGTGATTGTGACCGAAGGCAATAAATGAATGAATCATTCACACAAAGCGGCTGAAAACGAATAGTGCGGAAATTGGTGTCATTTAAAATAAGCGAAACGTTAAAATACAACGTTCCAAAAATAAAAAAGGTTAAAAATGCTTGAGGACGTTTGATGATGGTTATAGTGATTCTATTTATATTTTATCTTCAATGAGTATATTCTCTTACATTTCTTATTCTTATTCAAGGTGTATATTCTCTTACATTTTTATTTTTAATCAATTCTCTTACATTTTTATTTTGTGTGTTATTTTTCCTTATGTTGCAAAAACGAAGTAGTGTTCTCAATTTCATTGTAACTATGTGTCGCAATGACAATAAAGGCATTCTATTCCATTCTATTCTATTCTTTTTAGGCGTTCTATTTGACAATCATCATAATGTGGGCCGTTTAGGTGTAAAAGAGCTTCGGTTGTGCAGATTAGCTTCTGTCCTGAGGAAAAACGTTTTATTACTACGATGCTATTAACATTATTATGTAGTCCCAGTAGAACTTGACCCGTTTACCAAACTTTGAAGCGACTTGGCCGATGACGTCGTCGAGTAAAGGTCGCAATCGCGCTTTGACTCTTGCGCGCCGCCGTAGACCCAAAGAAAGCGCTTCTGAATCACACTCCCGAACTCTACTTCCGAACTCTGGAGCGAGATGAAGCGCTGAGCGCTGGTCGGGGTCTCCCTCATGGATGATCCTCCGGCGCTCGCTCGGTTCCGATGAGGCGGCCGCTGGTTCTTCTGTGCGCTCTGTGTGTGATCACCGAGCCCGGTCACCCCGAGCAGCCGAGCCGCTGTGACGATGGCAAGGTAAAGTCCCTCTACTAGTAGCGTCTGTACTAGTTAAACACACTGGTGACGTGTCTGTACTGGTTAAACACACTGGTAAAGTGTCTGTACTGGTTTAACACACTGGTAACGTTTCAGTACCAGTTAAATAAGCAGGTAAAGTGTCTGTACTAGTTAAACACACTGGTGACGTTTCTGTACTAGTTAAATACATTTGTAAAGTTTCTGTACTGGTTAAACACACTGGTAAAGTGTCTGTACTAGTTAAACACACTGGTGACGTTTCTGTACTGGTTAAACACACTGGTAAAGTTTCTCTACTGGTTAAACAAATTGGTAAAGTTACTGTACTAGTTAAACATACTTGTAATGTTTCTGTACTAGTTAAATAAGCAGGTAAAGTGTCTGTACTAGTTAACATTTTCACACTAGTAATGTTCCCATACTAGTTAAACATACTAGTATAGTTTCTGTAATGGATAAAAGTTTCTGTTCTATTCTATTCTATTCTATTCTATTCTATTCTAAAGTGTCTGTACTAATTAAACATATTGGTGAATTTCCTGTATTAATTAAACACACTTGTAAAGTTTCTGTACTAGTTAAACACACTAGTACAGTTTCTGCAATGGTTAAATAAGTAGGTAAAGTGTCTGTACTATTTAAACACACTAGTGAAGTTCCTGTACTAGTTAAACATTTAAGTACAGTTTCTGTAATGGTTAAATAAGCAGGTAAAGTGTCTGTACCAGTTAAACAAATTGGTGAAGAGTCAGTACTAGTTAGACAAACCGGTAACGTTTCTGTACTAGTTAAACATACCAGTACAGTTATCTCCCTCTTTCTCTTTATCCATCTGTCGGTCTGTCTATAACTTTCTGTTCTTTTCTAACATAGTCGTATGGTTAAAGGATTTGGACACAATGTTGATACGCCCCCTAGTGGCCACACGGACAAACTCATCTCAGTGTCTGTCGCTTCATCTCAATCTGTCTATCCTTTTCTCTCCGTCCATCTGTACGTTCCACTTCTCGTTTGTCCGTCACTCTCGCTCCCTCTCCCCAATTTTAATTAGAAATAAAATAGAACAATTTGCTGAATAAGTAAAAGCTTTATCGTTATTATCGTTATTTCAAAAGTGTATTCGTTTGTCTTTCGGCTGTCAGTTTGAGCATTTGTTTTTACCGTGACTATTTCAGTTGTTGTTTGTGTACGGCGTCCTGGTGTGTTTGAAAGGTGCCTATAAATAAAATTCTGTATTATTATTATTATTTATCGGATAGAAGCCTCTGATTGGCTGAGACTAGGGCTGGTCCTATTATAAGTGTGTTGTGTTCCACCATCAGACGCACCTGCGGCGGGACCTTCCCGGAGGCGAGGAGCTGGCGTGTGAAGAGCGCGGGTCACGCTTCCGGGAGGTCCGGGTCACACACACACACACACGCACACACACACACGCTAACTCTGCTTGTGCTTACAGCGTCTGCCCGACATTGACACGGACTCTCCTGTAGACGTGAGTCTCCGTCACTTTCGCTCTCACGTGACTTTAATTCACTGTTTTTAACTCGTTGTGTTTTTTAGGCCTCGGGTCACGTCTGCATGGACACGCCCATCTCCTATAATGACAGCTTACCCACACGGTGAGGGACTAAACTCCTCCCACCCCCATCAACTTCCTGTGTCTGTCTATCAATCTGTCTGTCTGTCTGTTTATCATCTCTGTCTGTCTGTCTGTTTTTTTGTCTGTTTATCTTCTCTGTCTGTTTGTCTGTCTGTTTATTATCTCTGTCTGTTTTTTGTCTGTCTGTCTACTCTGTCTGCTTGTCTATCTGTTTATCTTCTCTGTCTATCCGTCTGTCTGTCTGTCTGCTTGTCTATCTGTTTATCTTCTCTGTCTATCCGTCTGTCTGTCTGTCTGTCTGCTTGTCTATCTGTTTATCTTCTCTGTCTCTCCGTCTGTCTGTCTGTCTGCTTGTCTATCTGTTTATCTTCTCTGTCTATCCGTCTGTCTGTCTGTCTGCTTGTCTATCTGTTTATCTTCTCTGTCTATCCGTCTGTCTGTCTGCTTGTCTATCTGTTTATCTTCTCTGTCTACCTGTCTGTCTGTTTTTTGTCAGTCTATCTTCTCTGTCTCTTTGTCTATCTGTTTATTTTCTCTGCCTGTCTGTTTGTTTATCATCTCTGTCTGTCTGTTTTTTTTGTCTGTATGTCTGTCTGTTTGTTTATCATCTCGGACATGTTATCAATTGGTCTGTCCGTACATTTTCTACTGTTCTGTCTGTCTGTCTTACGTATTGGTCTGTCCATCATTTTCTCTGTCAGTTTACACCTATCTGACCTTCAATTTATTTATCATTCTGTCTGTCTTTTTGTCCATGGTTATATAAAGCGCTATATAAACAAACTGGACCTTTATTTGTTTGTCTGCCAAATTAGAATTTACAATTGAACATTTTTTTACTGGTTTGTCTTTCTGTCCATCGACCTCTCTGTCTGTCTGTCATTCTGTCAGTTTAACGGTCTGTCTATCTGTCAGTTTAACTGTCTGTCAGTCTACTGGTCTGTCTATCTGTCAGTTTAACTGTCTGTCTCTCTACTGGTCTGTCTATCTGTCTCTGTATATGTCTGTCAGTTTGTTTGTCAGTCAATTTATCAATTGCTCTGTCTATACATGTGTCTATTGGTCAATCGGCCTGTCTGTCTGATATGTTCATTTCTGTCTGTCTCTGAAATGATCTGTCTATCAGTCTGTCAGTATGTGTGGCTACAAATTCGTCTGTCTATCAGTCTGTCTGTCAGTCTGTCTGTCAGTCAGTCTAACCCTCTGTGCTCTTGTGTTTGTGTGTTCTCTCCATCTCAGAGGTTTCTTCAGACCGGTGGAGGCCGAGAGTGGAGAGTATCTGTACTGTCCTCCTCAGCGCTGGCTCCACAACCTCAGGGTCTGTCTGTCTGTCTGTCTGTCTTCTACATCTGTTTGTCTATCTGTTTATCTTCTCTGTCTGTCTGTCTTCTCCATCTGTTTATCTTCTCTGTCTGTCTGTCTTCTCCATCTGTTTATCTTCTCTGTCTATCTGTCTGTTTGTCTGTCTTCTCCATCTGTTTCTCTATCTGTTTATCTTCTCTGTCTGCCTGTCTGTCTGTCTGTCTTCTCCATCTGTTTGTCTATCTGTTTATCTTCTCTGTCTATCTGTCTGTCTATCTATCTGTTTATCTTCTCTGTCTGTCTTCTACATCTGTTTGTCTATCTGTTTATCTTCTCTGTCTATCTGTCTGTTTGTTTATCTTCTCTGTCTGTCTGTTCCTGTCTATCGCTCTTTCGATTTATCTATCAGTCTGTTTTATCCATCAACCTCTCTGTCTGTGTTTCGGTCTGTTGGTCTAGACTTGTTGACCAATTTATCAATTAGTCTGTCCATATAATTTTCTACTGGTCTGGCTGTCTTACGTATCGGTCTGTCTATCATTCTGTCTGTTGGTTTATCGTTCTGTCTGTCAGTTTATATCTATCTGTCTGTCTGTCTACTGGTCTGTCTATCATTCTGTCAGTTTAACTGTCTGTCTCTCTACTGGTCTGTCTGTCTGTCTCTGTATATGTCTGTCTACTGGTTTGTTGGTCAGTTGGTCATGTGACCCGCAGGCCGGAGGCGTGGTGCTTCTGTACCAGCCGTGCGTGTGGCCCGGTGCCCGCCGGGGTCTGGAGGGGCTGGCGCGCTCCTGTCTGCCTCATCACGTCCTCACGCCACACCCACAGCTCAGTCACCGCAGAGTAAGTCACGTGACACTCGTCCCAGCCACCTCACACTCACAGTGTTAGTGTCGAAAACATCAATGAGTATAGTATTGAAAAATCTGAAACGATACAACAAACAGTATCGATACTAAACCTTCCGGATCATCTTTCTCTCCGACAGACTGTTTTTTTTTTGTTTTAAGACTTAAATAATTTATTAAGACTTGATCTAACAATAAAAACAAATACAAAAAAAAATTCTAAATGTGTAATATATATATATATATAAAAATTAATATATATATATATATATATATATATTTTTTTTTTTTTTTTTTTTTTTTTTTTTCAATAAGAAAATAAGAAGAACGTTTTTCTTCTTCTGGACAATCTAAAAGATAACGCAGTTTTTTTTGGCACTTTATTGTCTTCTCAAAATTTTTTTGTTTTTTTTATTCCCAGTTACAAACTACTGGAATTGTTTCATGTTTCCAGTCTTATGTATTTTTTTCTTAATGAAAAAAGCAACAAAAAACAAAAAAGGCCCCAACATCGTTGCAGTTTTTCCCTGTGATACTCAAAAATGATCAAAATAGCTATTTCTAGTATTGTGACAACACTCTATAGGTCGTATATTTATCTCTCTTTACATTCTTTGTAAAAAATTGTCTATTTCCATCGTTCTTCAAGAGTTCAGAAAGAGCAGCTCTTCTAGGTCTTATATTGAATTGAGTGTATTATTATTATTATTATTATTATTATTATTATTATTATTAATAAAGTGATGCCCAGAGCCAGTGGCTCACCACACATGTCTTCTCTTCTCTTCTCTTCTCTTCTCTTCTCTTCTCTGAAGCCCCTGGCAGCGGTGACCTGGGGGCGCTCGCTGATGATGTCACACGTCACGCCCGGACTATGTGATTGGTTGGTTTCCGTCTCCTACAATGTCAGCCAAGTCGCAAGACGAGGCGCAAAGTACAACCTGTTCCTGACGAGACCAGCGTCTGCGGAGCCTCCGAAGGTGGAACATCTCAAGGTAAAGTGCTTAGATCTCCAAATCTTAAAGCTTAGATGCTTTATGCAGAACACGAGTAAGAAGTTAAAAATCCCAGGAACAGACACAATCAAAACGCTGCGTCTGCTGAACAGGGGATAATAGTCCTTCGCTTTGATTCTCTTCACGGCGTCATAAATAGAGATAAACGGAGAGCTCGACGAGCCTCACGCAGTTGCTTTGTGCCTGCTCGGACTTGTGCAAAGACTCTTGGGAAATGAAGTCCTGACCACTAGAATCGACTTTTTGTAATCTATCATTCAAGTAAATTCAAGAGTCACAAGTTAGGTTTGTTAAATAAAGAATAAAATGTATGTTTAGGAGAATACTAACATAATTGAACCAGAAAAGTAAAAAAAAAAATATTTTGTACCTGAAAAATCATGGGGGTGCTTATATTCACAGGGTGCTTATTTTCACACAAATACGGTATTTACGCAAATGCAAATTAGCGTTTCCGTTTTTTTTTTTCTGTGGACTGTTAGTCTCTGAAACGCTGCTGCCTGGAGGCGATTGGACGTGGAGAGGAAGCGAGCTCCATCCAGCGGAGCAGGAAGACCAGAGCCAGCGTCCAGCGGAACAGAACCAGCACCAGCGAGCCACGCCCACACAGCCACACCCACCCCACCAACACAGTCACCACAGCCCAGGAACAAACCCAGAACGCCTCGGAGTTTGTGCAGACCTCAGACACTGAAGGCCCGCGTGACAGGAAGTCCAGCACAGGTTGGCAGCGGATTGGGGCGGGGCACAGCGATGAGGGCGTGTGGGCGGCGGCGGCTCTGGGCTTCCTGTTGGTGCTGCTGGCGCTGTCTGTGCTCCACACGCGGCTCTACCGACACTGTCGCCCCTCCACCAGCCTGTACTGGGACCAGCACCACCACCAGCAGGACCAGGATACCGTGGCTGGTGAGTCTAACACTGAGGCGATGGCTCGTGGACTGAAATCATCTTATGACTCAAAACAGCAACAGTCTTCTTCAAGTTGACCTTCTCTTAGGTCAGGGGTCGGGAACCTTTTCGGCTGAGAGAGCCATCAACGCGGCATGTTGGTAAAAATCAAGTCCAAAAGAGCCGTACCTGTTTCAAACCAAGTACAAGTCAATCTGTGCATGTTTGTAAAACCAATATGAAATGCAGGACAGGTATTTCAACTGTTATTATATGTGAAATGTCTTCATACTCGTGTGGCTCGTTTACAACGTTTAATTCTGACAAAACCAGAAACACGGTGCACATCCAGAGCGGTTTCACTCCTTCAGGACACGCCCCCGCGTCAAATAAACTCAGACATACAAATATACATTTCCAATAAATCAAACACAAAAAACATACATTTAAAACCGGGAGGGCATCCATTGAAAACTTGCAATTATTTTACAACTTTTTAACTTATTTTACCCCATGTTAAGCGATTAACTCATCTCACACAAAAAAACGCGGCTTGAAAAATGCAAAAGAAACACTTCTAGCGAACACACGCGAAGCCCGGTGTTTGTACAGCGACACGCGCGCGCGCGACTGAAACGCAACGGTTTCCACTATTAGCTAGCGAACTACTGAATATTAAATGAAGGGCGGGGAAGTTAACGTCCTGACGTCACGGCAACGTTACGCATTATCCAATAGAAAACATGGTGTTGTCCGGAGGAAGGCTGTGATTGGCTCTATCGCCGGCAGCCAGGAAATGAATGAATGAAATGAATTGAAATGCCGGAGAACGTTTTAAATGTTTTACGTTATTATGTATTGTTAAAGCTTTGTCTAAGAGCCATACCCAGCCACCAGAAGAGCCATCGATGAGATAATTCAGCTTGAAATGCATTTAATTAATAGTTTTATTACCGTTTTTATCCTTTCTTTATATTTCTACATGAGTGAAAATTTAGGTGGTTTATAGGTTGACCAAAGGTAGCTTTAAGCTCAAACGCTTCCACAGCTCCCATAAATTCTAAGCGAATGAATGGGGAATTCATTCGCTATCTCCAAGGTCAGCCATCTGGACTCGACGCCAACGGTGTAAACTATGACGTGACATGCAAATGAGTAACTCGTGACTTGTCTTATCTATCTTCAATAAAACCGTGTGATTTCTGAATAATGAGAGGCAGACGATGACGGAGGCTCAGAGAGAAACTCAGTCAAAACTTAGGTCCGACTGTTCGGGCAATCTCTGCGACAGTCTTCAGAAGTCAGAAAAACTTTGAATCTACAAACTCTGTGTTGAAGTCTTTTATTTCAATAGAGAAGTTCCGGGAAAGGCTAAGATCCATCAGTAGGCCGCTCGCAAGAGAAAGGGTCTCGGATGACCCCGACAGCCATAAATGACTCGCGAGTCATAGGTTCCCGACCCCTGTCTTAGGCTCTTCTTGGTTCCTTTCTTTGTCTTCTCAAACCGACTTCTAAAGACCTCTAGCTGACTTTCAGGGCTCTTCTCTCCGGCTTCCAGCAGCCTCTCAGCTCCACTTCTTCTCCTGTATCTAGGCTGATGGCTTGACAAAGCTCTGCTGGTGCTGTCCATGGTCCTGTAAAGGGTCAGTGTCTCACAGCTTCCTTTAGATTCTGCTACTCGTGACGGTTGCCCCTTTCGAACTTAAACTTTGCAGACTCAACTCGTTCTTTGGGTTTCACAGACATTTATACAAACACTTCAGAACTAAAATACACAGAACATAGTGTAAACGATAAATGAACCAAATGCAATACTACAAACAAACAAACAACATGACAAACACATACCTCATTGGCCTTCATAACTCAAAAGGAACAAATTAGTCTTTCTTAACCCTATAATGCGCACCGTGACACCGGTGTCACGCTTTGTTCAATGATGTTTTTAATGGGTTTTCAAAAAAATATTTTTCACTTTTTTTTCCACTGTTTACTTTTAGATGTAATTTGATGCTGGAACACCAGGTGGCGCCTATTTACTGCTTAATTAGGCTTCCAGAGCAGTTTGTATTGTCCAAAGTCCAAAAATTTGGGATCAATACCAATTTTTCCCTAATATCAAAAATCTTATCTACCGGGGGCGGGGCAATATTTTTACCCGAAAATTTTTTTTTTCTTCCATAGAAAGTTGTGTCTGGTGGTATTCTTGAATATGCCCGGAAACATGTCAATGTTTTGATTTTTGTTTTCATTCTATTAATTTTTTTTGCATTATTTTAAAACTATTTTTTTTCATATTTATAAATTTATTTTTTTTTTTTCATTTTCTTTATTTTGATGCCAAATATTACGTTCGTTTGAAAAAAAAAATGTTTTAAGCGCTCTTTCTGGTACCGTGCATTAAAGGGACACACGTTGCTCCAGGATTTGGGACTGTTGTGAATTTTTGTTGTGTTTTGATTTGACCTTTGTGGTTTTATTTTTAGCGTGGACATTGTTGGTGTGATTTGCCGAAAGAAGACTCGTGTGAACACATTACGAACCCAATAACAAACAGACAATTGACGAATCATCTATATCATTCTTGATTTCCGACAGTGTGTGTGTGTGTGTGTGTGTGTGTAATGTGTGTTTTTAAAGAGAGACGAGACAAAAAATTGTATTTCACATATTGCCTAGTCATTCTATGTAATGGCAGTGTAATGGAACAAGCTCGTTCCCACCAGAACATTTCATTGGCGGTGTCTGAAAAAAGGGGGAAAAAATCTTGTATAAAAAACCCCATAAAGATTCACTTGTTTTCCAGTTAATTTTGTGTTTCATTTATGTGTTGCAATCAAAGATCTTTCTGATCCAGACATTTCACACTTTGCCTAAGAAGGCCAGGCAATCTATGCAACAACTTTTTACTAAAATGTAAAAAATGCCAGAAAAAGTCTATTTATAATTAATTTTTAAATACTATAAGTCTTATATTCTCAACGAAGGCTTATTTTGAGTAGAAATTTAGATTTTTAGGAAAACAAACTACAGAACACAAACAAACCCTTCACAAACAATAGCGTAAAAGGGAAAAAAGCTTCAGAGAAGACAAACAAATGTTGATGGGTAATGTGGTAACTAGGGCTTATTTTAAGGGTATGGGTATGTTTTAAGTAAAATTAAAAAGCGAGTATCCAGTAAATAAAGTGTGCGTGTGTTTCAGACATCATTCGCCGGAGGCTCCGGATGGTCGGCCGGAGGAAGAGGAGGAGCAGCAAGAGCAGGAAGCCGGAATGTTCTCTGCTGTCCAGCAGCACGGAGAACTCGGAATAACTCGCTTTATAAAGGAGACGGACATGGAGAACTCGGACTAACTCACTTAATACGCCAAACAGTAGGAAGAGTTTTGGCATTTTTACTGCAAAATGTTTTGAGAAAGTGCGATTATGTGAAATTGTCTTTTTTTTTTTTTTTT
>CM051503.1:18797126-18833164 GCA_028031935.1 Paedocypris micromegethes
TTACAAAGAAATAGTTTTTTTTTTTTTTTTTTTTGTTGGAGGAAAATGTAAATTCTTTTTCAGATTGTGAAAAAAATGCAGTGTCTTTTTTGCCGCCTTTTGTGGCGCTTTGAGTGTTAAAGGGTAAAGCATGACACGCCCTGCTTATAGGATGGGCCACGCCCACATTTTCCAGCCAGCCAGTGATTGGTTTAGCCAATTAGGATGAAGCAGGATAGAGGGGAATTTTGTATTGTGAAGTATCCAGACATTTTTTTTAATATATAGTACTTCTATAGTTTAATATATAACATTTCTATAGTTTTTGAATCAATACATTGTGTCAGATGAAACACTTTGTCTTGTGATATGTTTCAGTAACTATGTGCAACTTATATATAGAAACTTTGTCTGTGAAACTGTTTATGTTGCGACTTTATATCTATATATAATAACTCATCTATATATATAACACATCGTGAATGGAAACTCTTAAAATTTCTCAATGTTGTTTGCGCATGAAGGAGCTTATTACACAGATCATCGGTAAATAAGAAGAAACCGCCACAAACTCACAATCCAACACACACACATATATACACACACACACACACACACACAATGTTGAAGCAAACCAAAGGTCCAGTAAACGCCGCTGTGGCCTTCATCATCAGGCCTGAGATAATCTCATCTGAAGCGGATAATCCGTGGTTACTTTACAGATAATCCTCGCCGCGTCATTGTGGCTTTTGCAATGGAAGTTGCTTGACGCCAAACACACACAACAGACTGCGACATGCGGATGAGCCGCGCGTTGGGAAACGAAGCCGCGAATCCAAACATTCCAACACCCGATGCGTCGTGATGTCATTCGCCAGTCTGAAGGATGACGCGCAGCACGTGACGTTTGTGATGTGTTTTTTTATTAAAAGTCCTTGTGAAATGACACAAACATGCCACTTGGCAAACTATTTGTGAGAATGTGAAATTTGCTATAATTTGTAGATTTATACAATTTTTACCATTTTGTAAAAAAACGATATTTAAAGTTAATATTTCTGTGTTTGCAAAATATGATTCATTAATAAAATGTACAACGCAGTTTTTGAAATGTGTGCTTGCTTCTGTTGAATGAATGAACATTATGGGTGGGGGAAATCTGTTGTTGTGACAGCTCAGAAAAAACTGAATTGTGCAAAAAGGAGCATTATAATAGTAATAATAATAATAGTAGTAGTAGTTGTAATAATAATAGGAATAATAATAATCCTGTAAATAAAAAAATTCAGGTGACGGGTTAAAAAAGATTCTAAAATTTGAATGATACCACAATAATAACAATAATACTAAATCTGTAAAAAAAACCTGTTGTTTATAAAATAGGATAAAATTTGAATTATAATTATTATTGTGGTTATACTGTTTCTAGAAGCTGAAATTGTGCAAACAATTTATAATAGTAGTAATAATAATAATAATAATAATAATAATAATAATACCAAATTGATGATAATAATAATAATAATAATAAACCTGTTAAGAAAAACTGTTCTGGTGACAAGAAGCTAAAATTTGAATTATTGTGTTATTATTATTTCAGAAGCTGAAATGGTGCAAAAAGGAGCGTTAGTAGTAGTAAAAATAATAATACCACATTAATAATAATGATAATAATACTAATTCTGCAAAAAAAACTGTTCTGGTGACAGTTAAAAAAGTAGGTTAAAAAAACTTTGAATATTTATTTTTAGTCGAATGATCTTAATAAAATTATCTGATTCATTTTCAATCAAAATGTACATATTTACAGAATCGATTTTTGAACGTCAACATTGAATCATTTTAATTTGTTGCCGTTTAATGTTTCGCTTTTTGTTGCGCTTAAAGAAACTTTCCACGAATTTAGTCCAAGGTTTGTGGGTTTATTCTTTTATTCACTTCCTCAACAAACAGTTTGACCGTTTCATGGCAGAAAAACACCGAAGCCGCATTTATGTGAAAAATCCCTGGTCTCGGCCCGAAGCCCGGTGACATTTTTACAATCCTCCGCTTGTTTTACTTGCACATTTCATCACTTTGAGCAAGATCTGCGGAAAGCCTTCACCAAAGAATGTTTTCCTTTATTTTAGATTTATAGATCGAAAAAAAAAAATGCATTACACCCCCAAAAAAACAGGGAAAACATTTGTATCCGTAAGTTAACGTATCGCACAGGCTCATAGTATAAAACCTATGGGTTTTTGAAAAACTGTATAAAATCAGATTTGATATGTAGAATAAGTCATGAATTATGGATCTCTACTGTAGGAAATGACACCTTTGTAATCCAGATGTTACAGCCACAATCCCACAGTTGAATTTGCGTGAAGCGTCTACTGGTGTAAAACAAACGTGTGAAGTACAGTCGAACCCACTGACCCCGGGCCAACACACCCACCACTTTCTGCCAGTTTCTCAGGCCCGAGAAGGAAAGGCATTTCTGTTTAAATAGCGCAGACCATCAGATACCAGTCCAGCTTCTGGGAGAGAAATTCCTCAAAACAAAAAACCCTCTTCTAGATTCTTCCCGAGGTCTTCATTTAATTCTCTCCGACTGTGTAAAAGCGACGGGACGTTTGGTTTGCGTGGATCCCGTGTGTAAAGCGGGAATTGCTTTTCGAGGTAAAGGTCCGTGATGCGTGTAATGTGACGCGTCCTACAGCGGATTCCTCTTTCCCTGTGACCAGAGCAAACCACTCCCAAAGCTTTGAGGTTTTCCCGGCCTGACTCATAATAATACTGTACGTTAAAAGACCTGCAATGTCTCCTCGGCTGTTTCCAGTAGCTCTGGTGGGGACAATGCAGATGTTTTGCTGTGTAGTTTGCCTCTGGGCTCTTTTGGCGCCGTGTTGGACCTCGCCATCATCACCGGGAGACGCAGAGGTGATTCCTACAAGACCTGCGCAGGACAGTCTGTCTCTGGCTCGAGTAAGTTCCTTTCTCTCTCAAAACATTCTAAAACTGCCGATTATACTTTGTGCTTTTCCTGGGATTCGAACCCATCACTTTGGTCTTCTCAAGGCAAGCTTTACCTGGTCACTGTGGAAGTCCATTTTTTAATTTTATTTATTTCAGACTCATAAATGGTCCATAGTAGGAATCACGTACAAACATAAAGAATGCTTGACAGAAACTATACAATCAAGCAGCCATTGCAGTAAAACTTCGTTACCCCAGTCAAAGGTTCAGTGCCCGTAGAAAGGATCAAATGTGTGCATTTAACTTCAATCATTTCAATTAAAATGCCTAAACATGGATCCAGTTCACTTAAATGCCTGCAACTGGTGGCACGTGGCACGTGGCACGTTTAACACGCCGTGCCGATTCAAGTGACATGAAAGTGCTTTAATTTCACTTTAGCTCAGATACTAAGTAGTCTCTAGGGGCAAACTCGGACAAACAGAATTAAAAAAAAAAAAAAAAAAAATACAAAGTACAAAATTAGTGTTTTTGTTCCGTTTTAATGAAAACAGACCACCACAATGGGCAAAATACACGTCACAACGCAGCAAACCTACGAGATAGTAGAGATAGTTTTAACCTAGGCTAAGGCAGGTAAGTTCGTCAAAATTGTTCAACAGATAATAAAACGTTTTAAATATAAAACAAACAGAAAATAGGAAGCAGACTAATAACGACTGACTGTAAAAAAAAAAGAGCATGGATTTCACGTTTAATAACACATTTCCTATGAGGGACTAATAAAGGTTCAATTATTATTATTATTATAACTCCTTTACTCTTATTAATAACCATACCCCAATCCCTATGCATAGCTCACTAAACCCAAACCCTAACCTGCTAAACCTACCATAACCCCTATTCCTAGCCCACTAACCCCTCTTCCTAACCCTAACCCGCTAAACCTACCCTAGCCCCTATTCCTAACCCACTAACCCCTCTTCCTAACCTGCTAAACCTACCCTAACCCCTATTCCTAGCCCACTAACCTCTCTACCTAACCCTAACCCCTATTCCTAATACACTAACGTGTCTTCCTAACCCTAATCCCCTAAACCTCCCCTAACCCCCGAGGATCATTCCTAACCCCTATGCCTAAACATACCTTACCACCCTAGTTAGGCTATTCCTAACCCCAATTCCTAGCCCACTAACCCCTCTTCCTAAACATACCTTACTACCCTAGTTAGGCTATTCCTAAACTTACTCTAACCCCGATTCCTAGCCCACTAACCCCTCTTCCTAACACCCTAGGGTTAATCCTAACCCCTATGCCTAAACATACCCTACCACCCTAGTTAGGCTATTCCTAAACCTACCCTAATCCTAGCCCACTAACCCCTCTTCCTAACCCTAACCCCTTAAACCTACCCTAACCCCTGTGCAACTGAATCTTAACATTGGGAGGAAGTGTAATCAACCACAGAGTTAACATGCTAACTCCGTTTGAACTTGTTAATGTAAAGCAACAGTGGAAACAACTACACCACTTACCTTTCGGACTCCTTTACCCTGTGGCGTGTTCTCTAGAAATACCTGCAGAGGTTCTACAGTTTTGAAGCAGAATCCAGCGGCCGGCGGAGAAGAAGTCGTCCCTCATTCTCCTCCAAACTAAAGGACATGCAAAGCTTTTTTGGAATCAACAGGACAGGAACACTGACCGCCGAAACTCTGGCCGTTATGAAGTCACCGCGATGTGGTGTTTCCGACCTGGAGGATTACAGTCACAGACATGGTAACCGGTGGAGGAAAAGCCTCATCACTTATGGGTAAAGAATTACCGTCCTTCACGTCCCAACCTTCTTTGGTTTGGTGGTAATTCGAGTAGTATAATTTTTCAGCGTTGGAAGGTACACCAATGGCTTGCCACTCAAGACGGTGGACTCTCTGATCACATCGGCTTTAGATGTGTGGGCAAAGGCCAGTCCACTCACGTTCCTGAGGTCTTATTCCCACCAGGCAGACATCATGGTTGAGTTTGTTGAAAACGGTAATCGGCCATCTTCTCTTACGTTCAAATTTGGGCCTGAAAATAATTCCGGTTCATTCTCCCGTGATCATCTAGAACACGGTGACTTCTTCCCCTTCGATGGACCAGAAGGCACCCTTGCCCATGCTTTCGGTCCAGGGGACGGAATTGGCGGAGACGTTCACTTTGACGAAGCAGAAACGTGGACCGCAGGGTTTAAAGGTCATTTATAGTGCCAAAATATCTTTGAAACGGGGGACACTTGGCCTTTGCTCGCCAACGTAACTTAGTTACCAAGTCAACGTGATCTTTCTGCTTCTCTAGGGTTTAACCTGCACCTCGTTGCGGCGCATGAGTTTGGCCACGCTCTCGGTTTGAAGCACTCACAGAATCCAGAGTCTCTGATGTTTCCAACATATAAATTGAGAAAGAGTGGCAATCTTCTGTCGAGTGAGGACATCATGAACATCAACACGCTATATGGTAAAACACATGTGCTTGATAACAGTTTAGAACAGTACTCCGACTTCAATCTAAAGATTTGAGCATGTCCACCAGGCCCGGGAAGCCACAAGCCGTCTCCTGCTTCCGGGCAGAGCTGGAGTTTTCCCACAAGCCCCAGGTACAGCAGCGCTCACGCTCCCGTGTCAGTCAAAGACGCGTGTGATGCCGACCTGACCTTTGACGCCGTAACCGTGATTGGAGAAGCCATTTTCTTCTTCAGGGACAAGTAAGTGAGACAAGAAAAGTCATTAATAATTTGGAAAAACCTTCATTTGGTTTGTAATTTAGACGACTCTAACACGTTTTGCCAAACACATTTTTTCTTCCGAAAAATGTTTTATCTAGTTTACAAAGACATGCAGATTTGCATATCGGCAAACTGTACCTCCTGCACTGTTTCAGGTACTTGTGGATCAAGCACAACAACCAAAACGACATAAAGGAAGGTCCCATCCGCAACTTCATGCCAAGAATTGACTGCAAGATCGACGCTGCGTACTGGGTCTCACAGCGGTCAGCTGCGTATTTGTTCAACGGTACAAGATTCTGAGATATATTCACTTACATCTTGGACCGGATCGCCTTTAGCCTTCAGAATGGCTTTAATCATTCACGGCAGGTTCAACAAGGTGCCAAAAACATTACCTGAAGCTTTAGCTCCATAGTTATAAGAAGCGTCATGTTCCACCACATATTCCGTTTTTTTTTTGTTCTTGTGTAGCTGAGATTTATCATATAAATTGAAACAAAAGAGGTGCAAGTATTGAGCCTTGTGGGACTCCACAGGTAATTGATGTTCACTCAGATGTGAGGCCACCAATTTTAACAAAACATCCTCTTTCTTCAAAGAATCTGAACCATTTAGCCAGAAACCGACCGAACAGATCCAGAACGCTCAATCCAGTGTTCTATTCTGTCATGAGTATGTTGTAATAAACCATGTCAAATTCTGCTCTGAGCTGAAGAGACTCTTTTCGTATAGTCCTTGAAATACTTTATATGTATGACTCTATATGTTGATGTGGCAAATTTTTTGGCCAATATTGTTCAGCTGCTATATTTTTCTCAACAATCTTTAACATAGGGACAAAATTCTGGACCGTCAAAGGATCCCAGGTCAAGGGCCGATCCAAACACATTCGGAGTCTTGGGTTTCCAACATGGGTTCGAGAAATAGACGCTGCCGTCCACGTTCACAAAACGGCGCTCACTCTGTTCTTCACCCAGGAGGTTTACTGGAGGTAACTACAGACGGCCATCAGCAGAGTGACACTCGCTTCAGCTAAACGCTACCGGAAACATTTCTTTTAGGTACAACGAGCACAACAAGACAATGGACGATTCAAGCCCACGTAACATTTCTGAGGACTTCCCAGGAATAAATGGACCAATAGATGCAGCAACTTATAAAGGCAGTAAGTGTTTGCTCCAGTGTGTATTACAACCTAGCGCAGAAAAACAGTGCAGTCTATCGCCAGAGTAGACTGCCAGAGTCGAACACTAGAGAGTTGATTGGATGACGACCCAGCAGAGATGGTCGATCACCCAAGGCAGAGTCGATTGCCCCGGGCAGGATCAGACACCAGAGAGAGTCGATCAGCCCAGGCAGTTGATCACTACAGGCAGAGTAAGAGAAAGTCGATTGCCCCAGGCAGAGTAAGAGAAAGTCGATTGCCCCAGAGTGTCGATCACTAGAGAGTTGATTGCCCCAGGCAGAGGAAGAGAGAGTCGATCACCTGAGGCACAGAGAAAGTCGATTGCCCCAGAGAGTCGATCACTAGAGAGAGTAGATCGCCCCAGGCAGAGGAAGAGAGAGTCGATCACTAGAGAGAGTAGATCGCCCCAGGCAGAGGAAGAGAGAGTCGATCACTAGAGAGAGTAGATCGCCCCAGGCAGAGGAAGAGAGAGTTGATCACCCTAGGCAGTCGATCACTAGAGAGAGTAGATCGCCCCAGGCAGAGGAAGAGAGAGTCAATCACCCCAGGCAGTCGATCAATAGAGAGAGTCGATCACCCCAGGCAGTCGGACACTAGACAATTCAACACCCAAGGTTGAACACTAGACAAAACATTTAAAAACATTTTAGTATGTTAGTTTATGGGGAATATAAAGTTCAAATAGTTTTTTTGTACAAACTTGAGAACTGCGTGAATGATTCTCAGATGTTGGTGCATAACTTTGGCTTTCAGGTCGTCTTCATTTCTTCACCGGCTCAGAGGTTTTCACGTATGACTTCAGACTGAAGGAGATTACTGGAGCAGCAGAGAGCAGCTCCTGGCTGGGATGTTAGTGACAGTAGTAGTGTTATTACTCAAGGCCACGCGTGGAGTAATGCTGCCTTGTTAAGATGATGTGTTTCTATTGAATGTTTTCCTTACATTTCATGCGTTTAATAAAAGACAAGATGGGTTTAAAGAAACGAGCTTGAAAAATAATTTCCGACAGTTTGCGAAATCAAAACAAGGTTTAATTTGTACGAAAGTTCACTTGTCCGTCGTGTCATTTGTGCATTTTCTCTTGTTATGTTTTTATTAAAGGCATTTTTTTCTAACACATCCAAGAGTACGATATTAAAACGAATGACCAGAAGTGAACGTATCTAAATGACACACACATACACATATTAGGCAGTAACATCAGTTACATTTAGCTCCAAACAAATTGACTTCCAATTTAAATTAAACAGCGATTTCTTTATAAAGTCAGAACCTAAAACTGTACAAAAATGAACAATTCTGGAAGTTCGTGACGTCGTCACGTGTGCAGATGAAAGAGAACATGTAAACACACGCAGCTACACGGCCTGAACACGGCAGAGAGAGCAGAAGAGCTTACGGTCACCGAGAACCGCCCCCTGTGGTGAAGGACCGCCCCCTGTGGTGAAGGACCGCCCCTCAGATGGAGAACTGTTCCTGCAATGAAGGACCGCCCCTCTGATGGAGGTTCCTGTGACGAAGGACCGCCCCCGTGATGAAGGACCGCCCCCTGAAAGTAGGTCCGGTTCCATCACTCGTCGTAATGCAGAGACGAGAGGAACTTATCCACGTCCAGATCGTCCAGGAACGAGTCCAGCAGCTTCTTCTGTTTCTGCACGAGAAAGAACTCAATCTCAGCTCATCCGCCTCAACATTTACTGTAAGACTGCTATTTAAAGGGAATTTGAAAATGTTTCAATATTTTTTACAAACATTTTCATTTTTTATCTCTCATCACCCAGAACATTTTCAGCATTTTTTACTGTCTATGGATAATAATCTAATTCTGACCATCTCCATATTAAAATTTGTTCTTTATAGAAAATACACTTTTAAAGAAAATATATTTTTTTTATCTCTCATCACCCAGCATTTTCACCCAAAACATAAACAGCATTTTTATATATTATTAGTATTTTACAGTCTACAAATGATAGTCTGACCATCTCAATGTAAAAATGTGTTCTTTTTTTTTCAGCAAAACATTTTCAGCATTTTTAATTGTTAGCATTTTTACCGTCTACAGATGATAATCTGATCATCTCGATATAAAAAATTGTTCTTTATAGAAAATACCTTTTTTATCCTTTAATCAGCATCTTCTTGCTCACTCCCTTCCACGCTCACTCCCTTGCTCGCTCGTTTTCTCTCCCTTCTTTACTACCTTTCTCACTCCCTCGCTTGCTCGCTTGTTCTCTCCTTTACTACCTTGCTCACTCTCTCTCTCTCCTTTACTACCTTCCTCACTTGCTCGCTCGCTTGTTCTCTCCTTTACTACCTTGCTCACTCCCTCTCTCTCTCCTTTACTACCTTCCTTACTCGCTCTCTCTCTCCTTTACTACCTTGCTCACTCAGTTCCTCGCTCGCTCTCTCTCTCTCTCCTTTACTACTTTGCTCACTCTCTTCTCCCCTCATTTGCTCTCTCTCTCTCTATCTGTCTCTCTCACTGGTAAAGAGCAGAAGGTTAAACACAGGGTGCTTCTTCAGGCCGTGTTGTCCTCACCTTCATCTTCTTCTTGCTGGCCGGTGGCAGCGGCGGCGGCGGCGGCGCGTGGAGCTGCAGCTCTTTCCTGGCGGGTGGACTGGCGTCCGTCTGCTTGCGCTTCCTCCCTTTGGGTGGGTGGGGCTTGTGGGCGTCGGCCTCCTCCTGCCGCAGGCTGTCCTTCAGGGGTCCGGCGGCGCGGGCGGCCCGCGAGAGGATCATCAGGGTGTGGGCGGCCATGTTGATGCTGTTCTCGCTGCCCGTCTCGCTGGCGGGGCTGCAGGAGGGCATGTCGGGCGTGGCCGGGGGGCGGAGGTGGCGCGGCGTCATCTCGCCATCCCGCCGCGGCTTCTGGCGTGACGGGGTCCTCAGCTCCTCGCTCAGCTCCTCCCCCGCTCGGCCCAGGCCGGGGGTTTTGGGCACAGGGAGGTCGGGCGAGGCCGAGGCGTGGATCTTGGGGGGCGTGGCTGTGGGACTGGAGGCGGGCTTCTGGCTGGGACACGCCTCCGGGACGCTCTCGGGCTCTGGTTGGTCTCGGGGTGGTGTCTCCGTGCTGGTCTGGCTGGACTCTGCGGGTTGGGTGGTCGTAGTGGGGGGCGTGGCGGGGCGGGGCGGTGGAGGGGGCGTGGTCTTCTCGGTGAGGTCGAAGCAGAGGATCCTGCGGTGACCCGGACTGGCTCCGTTCTCTGCGCGCTGGGCTTCAGAAGACTGGGAGGACTGGTGCGGGGCTTGAGGCGCGGCTCCTGATGGGCCTGAAAACACGTCAGAAACAGAAACATCTATTAACGTGTAGATTATGTAGATATTAGTCGGTGAAGTGAAATAGAGCTGCACGATTAATGGTTAAAAGATGGCGATATCGATTCTTCCCGATTTTAATCCAGCATTTAAACGATTCTGACACTCTCTGATCTAGAACGAGCGTCTCTCTGTCTGTGTGTGTGTGTGTGTGTGTGTGCGTGCGTACGCAATCATTTCAATATTATAAAGGAAAGATGATCTTGTATTACTTCTGACAGATTTTGTGTATTTTTGTACCACGTGTGATTTCGTGCAGTGGTCATGTGCGCTTATTACATGCGCCAGTTGAGTAAAAAAAAAAATAAACGAAAATAAACAGGGAGAGTGAGTGATTAAACACGACGGTAAAGTAAGTCTGATATCAACTCCGAGATTTTACTACCTGAAAACGAATTTTATTCTGAAGTGTGTGTGTTTACTACGGTTTCAAACCAGAAGACGACACTCAGCAAACCACACACAGCAAACATCTACAGTTGAGGACAAAATGATTAGCCCCGCCCACAAATAATTGTCTGATAAGCTTTTCAAAAGTGCTTTTAAACGTAGATAATAATCGTGTCCTCAACTGTACATAATACTGTACCTAAGAATGCGTTTAATAGCGATTTTCTTTACAACATTACATTTAAACAAAGGTAATGAATAATGATGTAATGTAAAAGTAAAGCAAAAGAGTTATATGTGCTATTACATTGCTGTTTGACAACCTGATTTTCAGGGTTAAATATTAAAAATGTATAAAATTATCCAGAATCGGGATCTTGAACTGAGAATCACAATTTTTTTTTGTTTGTTTGTTTTTCATTTTATCCAGAATCGTGCATCTCTAAGGTTAAATACCTTATATATTTATAAAGAATACATTTTCAAGTTGTATACACGGTATCTTGTATTGTTGCTCTACTCTGGTTAATATTACATCACATTTGAACTAGTGTCGTCTGTATTATTGTGTACATTTTCTATTTACTGTAACATTTACTGTACATACAGTATTTGCGGTGAACACTGACCAGCGTCTTTGTTTTCCTTGGGTGGCACTTTCTGCAGGGGGATGACCTTCTGCGTCTTGGACTGTCTCACTGAGGGCGAACACGGCAGCGCGAACATCTACACACACACACACACACACACACACACGATCAGACACAGAAGCTGCAGAGACGCGACACGTTCTCACCTGGTTGGGAAGGATGGTGAGTTTCCCTGCGTTCGGGCCCATCACAGACACCGGCACCATCACGTTCTGCAACATGGACGGAACTGGTGAGGAAATAATGATCGTGGATCCTGAAAGACAGAGAGAAAGCAAGAAAGTGAGACAGGAGGCGGAAGAAAGGAGAGAGAGAGAGAGAGAGAGAGAGAGAGAGAGAGAGAGAGAGAGAGAGAGAGGAGCAGGTGGAGAAGAAAATGAAGACGGAGCGGGGTGGTGGGATCAAAGAAGAGAAACAGAAAAAAAAAGGGAGAAATGAAAGAGAGGATGAGAAACGGAAAGGAGAGGGTATATGAAAGAGAGAGGAAGAGAAACAAAGGAGAGGGGGAGAAATGAAAGAGAGAGGAAAGGAAACAAAGGAGAAGGAGAAATGAAAGAGAGAGGAAGAGAAACAAAGGAGAGGGAGAAATGAAAGAGAGAGGAAGAGAAACAAAGGAGAGGGAGAAATGAAAGAGAGAGGAAAGTTTTTTGCTGCTGCTGTACACAAAAATTTCCCCTAGTGGGATTAATAAAGCTTTATTTTATCTTATCTTAAACAGAAAAGAGAGGGGGATACATGAGAGAGAGCAAGAGAAACAGAAAGGAGTGGGAGAAATTAAAGAGAGGAATAGAAACAGAAAAGAGAGGGTGATAAATGAGAGAGAAACAAAAAGAAACAGAATGGAGAAGGAGAGAAATGAAAAGAGAGGAAGAGAAACAGAAAGGAGAGGGAGAAACGAAAGAGAGGAAGAGAAATAGAAAGGAGAGGGAGAAATGAAAGCGAGGAAGAGAAACAGAAAGGAGAGGGAGAAATGAAAGAGAGGAATAGAAACAGAAAAGAGAGGGTGATAAATGAGAGAGAAACAAAAAGAAACAGAATGGAGAAGGAGAGAAATGAAAAGAGAGGAAGAGAAACAGAAAGGAGAGGGAGAAATGAAAGAGAGGAAGAGAAACAGAAAAGAGAGGGAGAAATGAAAGAGGAAGAGAAACAGAAAAGGAAGGGGGATACATGAAAGAGAGCAAAAGAAACAGACCTGAGAAGGGCATAAATGAAAGAGAGCAAGAAGTACAGAAAGAAGTGGATAAATGGAAAAACAGAAACAGAAAGTAGAAGCGGACAAATGAAAGGAAAAAAAAGAAGATTGATGAGATCTGTTAGAAAAGACAACGGTGAGGAAGTAAAAAAAAAAATGCCAATAAGAGAAAAAAAGTGGAGACAAAAAAATGACTGAAAGAGAAAAAAAAAAGTGAAAGAAAAAGAAAAAGATAAAAACAACACAGAAAGAGAAAAAAACTAAAAGGCAAATGTAGACGAGGAGGGCAGAAAAGTCGGCGTGACGCTTCACACACTCACCCGGCGAGAAGGTCTGAGGCACGCCGGACCCCAGGGACACCACGGTGCGCGGGCGCGGGGGCGTGGCCACCGCGGAGGACACGCCCCCCTGAGGCAGCAGCAGAACCTTTGACCTCTGATCCGCAGCCACCTGATCCCTCACGACAAAGTAGCTGGCGGGGGCTCCGAGGGCAGGAGCAGTGGGCAGCAGCTGAAGGAAGCCGCCCTCCTGGCCACGCCCCGGTGTGGCCGACGCCCCCAACGCCCCCTGCAGGCTGCACACGGCCCGCGCCGTCTCCTCCGCGGTGATGGGGGCGGGCGTGGAGGGGGCGGGTCTGGCTGGAGACGGAGCGGGGGAGGAGAAGGGGGCGGGGACGTTGTGGCCGCTGATGCTGGAGACCGCCTCCTTCAGGGTGGAGTCTATATCGCGGGAAGGGGTGGAGGGAGTCTCGGTGGAGTCCTGAGGAGCATGAGGAGATGGTTGAGCGAAGGTCTCATCGGCTTGCACCGGGGAGGAAGTGGTTTGCTGGGGCTGGTTCTCCACAGGAACCAGATGAAGAGTGATGCTGGGAGCTTCCTCCGGCTCCGTGGGCACGTCTGCGGACATCACGCTGGGCCGGACCACTCCTCGCTTGGCCGGCGTGGGACCCTGAGGGGCTTTGGAAGGCTTGGTCAGGCTGCGGGCCACCACGCTGGCTTTACTGGAGGGGTTCTGGCTGATGGGTTTTCCTGGGTGGCTTTCCTCTTCACGTGTGGAGTCTTCTGGTCCAGGTCCTGGCCATGACATGAGATCAGACATGTTAGTTGGTGATGGGAATAACGGCGTTACTTTTTTCAGTAACGGGTAGTTGTTAAACCAGGGGTGGGCAAACTGCGGCCCTTTAAATGTTTTAATCCGGCCCGCCGAACATGTAAAAATTAAATGAAAATCTAATTTTTTTTTATGTAAATTCAGTTCATCTGTTATAAAGGGAGATTTGATTTTTTTTTAATGTAAAACATTTTAAAAACCATAAACACAAAATGTACGTAAAATAATTGTACTAGTATATTTTGAACATTTACTGTCACTCTGTGGAATCAGATGCCAAAAAAAAATCAAACTTAAATTTCCAAGAAACAAACAAAAGTCTACACGTTTTGGTTTGAAACTTTTTTTCCGCTTCAGATTTATTCGTCCGTTTCTTTTTTTTTAGGGGTGGTCCTTACTCTGATTGGCTGATGAAAATGTGATTGACAGCCGCTTGACCAGGAAGCCCGGTTCGGCCCCTTGGTCAAATGTTAAAACCCAATGTGGCCCGCGAATCAAAAATTTTCCCCACCCATGTTAAACGTACCGTATTTACGCAAATATAAGCACCCCCCTGATTATTCAAGCATAACTAGGCACTCGCCTTACCAAAGGTGAGTGACTATTATTATTCGTTCTTCTTTAAAAAGGTGAGTGACATTATTATTCCAAATTGCCCCCCTTGAACAATTTTATTTGACCCAAACTTCGGAAAAGTGTGTAACTTTAAAAAAAATGAAGGTTTTTTGACTAACCAAAAAACAATTACTCAACAGCGTCTATACTTCATCTTAATTTTCTCATCATTTTCTTAATTTTACAAACCTAACTTGTGACTCGTATCTCTTCAATGTCGTAAAAGTAATAAATCTGCTCTAGCAATCGGAACTACAACTCCCACAATGCTTCGCTTCTCATTGGTTCCCATGAGCCTTTGCACTAAAATTCCGAGTTCAGGTTTATTTATGTAGCGCTTTTCTAAGTCCCCAACCAACGCAAGTCGCTAGTCACAAAAATCTGTCTTGTTGTCTCCAAGGACAAAGTGACAAAGAAGATGAAGAACAAATGAATTATCAAGAGATACGGACAACGTGTGTGTGTGTGTGTGTGTGTGTGTGTGTATGATCCGCCGGATTCTGACACCAGATAAGTGTTAGAATGATTATAAGCTCCTCTGATGCTCTGTGTCTAAGCTCCGCCTCCAAATGTTTCAGCTAAATTCAGTAACTACACCATTTTATTTTATATTATATTTTACGTTTTTACACAATTATTGTAAACTTGTGACAATTTTAAACAAAGTAACCGGTCCCACAAAAAGAGATGTTACAGATTCCTGACAGATACTCTATTCTTACAAGTTTATCAATAAAACAGTACAATCTCGTTTTTGATCTAATTACTGAATTTGTTTTTTAATTATTTTCAAGTTTGTCTGTTTTTAAGCATCCCACCCGTGTGGCCATTCATCAGTTTGCACTTTTTGCTCTTCAAAATGAGTGAAATAGAAGTCGTTTTCTCCAAAATTAGGACTTAAAAAAGAAAAAAAAAACCCATGATAATTTCCAGCAGAGACGCGTTATATCAATTACATCTTATAAATGCCAAACAGGCCACATTTGGGACCACAAACATGTTAATAACGTTTAGATTCCTGACAGCTACTCTATTCTTACAAGTTTATCAATAAAACAGTACAATCCCGTTTTTGATCTAATTTCTGAATTTATTTTTTTCCTATTTTGCATGAAAATCACTTGAAAATCATTTTCAAGTTAGCCTGTTTTTAAGCATCCCACCCGTGTGGCCATTCATCAGTTTGCACTTTTTGTTCTTTAAAATGAGTAAAATAGTAGCAGTTCTCTCCAAAATTAGGACCTTCAGTGAAACCCTGAATATAGAGAGAGAGAAAAATAGATGAGAATTTCCAGCAGTGACGCGTTATAACAACATCGTAGTGCATACTGGACCACAAACATGTGAATAACGTTAATACACAGTGTAAATCATGGCTATGGAGGCACATCATCTCACCCGTGTCTGAGACGGCGTCTGCATGTGCGGCCTCGGCGCTTTCTTCTGTGCTTTCCTCCGTACTGAAACCGGCTTGTTCGCCGTCTTCTCCGTCTCTGGCTTTCCCTTCAAAACAACAGCGAAGGTCTTGAAACAAACCGCCCTCCGTCACGACGTCTCTCCATCACACTCACCGCAATCAAAGAGGTCAAACAGCGCCTGAAACGCCGGGTCCGACTCCGTCTGCGTCAGGATGTCCTGGATGGCGTCGTCCGTCATGTGGATTTCGCCCTGAGAGGAAATGGCAAAAATCAAGATTGCGATTAATTGAATATTTTGACCCGATTACGATTATTGAACGATTATTTTATTTATTTATTGACAATTCCCCCCCCTCACAGTTCACTGACAAGTTTTGTACAATAAAATTAAAGTGCATTACTAGATTTTTAAATAATTGATGGAAACACACACAGATCTTCTAAAGGATTATTTATTGACTGAAATTAAAGTGCACAGTGCCTAAATCAAACAATCACTTTGTTCTTGTAAAAAAAAGTAAAATTAAATAACTTTATTAAAGTTTTTCACGTTTCATTATTTACATGAAAAATTAGCAGTTCTCTGCTAAATAAAACAACTCTTATTTATAATAAGATATAATTTATAATAAGACGCATCCTGTGCATTTCTTGCGTCTTCTGTAAACAAATATTTTAAATGTGAAAGTTGAACTCTGTTAGACAACATTGCGTGAGGTGATCTTATCTTAGTGATTTCAAACTCATATTTATAAACGGATAATGCTCTGATTCTGAATGTGTTCAGCGCACACTAAACCCCACCCCCTTCCTGGTCAAGCAGCTGCCAATCACATTCTCACCAGCCAATCAGAGTGAAACGTGAAACTTGGGCCAGAAGTCTAAACGCAAAAAAAAGAGAAACTAACAAAAAAAACTGAAGTGGAAAAAAAAAGTTTAAAAAAAAAAAATGTGAAAACTGCAGGTGAAAAAAAAAAAAAAACAACCACAAAACAAAAACCCAAATGTAAATACATTTGGCACAAATTGGCATTAATCTGATTCCATAAAGTCATGGATTTTTTCCACTTTTCAGTGCCTTGTGAATCTGAATTAGATACAGAATATTGTGTATATGTTTATATTGTGAATATGTTTAAATGACGTCTGTGATTTAAACTGCTAAATGTCTGCACAGCAAACCTGGAGTCCGAGGATCTCATCGATGGACTGCTCTTGCTCCACAGTGCTGCAGGCCGCTTTCGACATCGGAGGAATGCAGTCGCTGTAAAAAAACATTGCAGAATTAAAATTTTTGATGGAATGTCTGACACTCTGCTTCCTTGCTAAAATGTATTTCCCAAAATTAAAAACAAAACTCATCAAGGCCTCCACAGAAGAAAAAAAAGGTTACATTTTTTCAATAGAATCTTTGAAAAAGATGCGTCCAAATGCGTCACCTTGTTAAAGCAGCTATATCATTATCTAACCAATAAGGCAAGTTTTAATAAGTAAAAAAAAAATTACTTAAAAGGTGTTTCATTCAATATCACCTCCTCCTGCTCGTCAGACATACCTTGCGAGGATTTTGTTGATGTTCTCGGCCAGCTTTTCTTGCAGCGAGGGGTCGTTCAGGATTTTTTCCCGCGCGTTTTCAATGACGATTTTCTGTGACGAGAGAGAAACGCTGTGGGCCTGGACTAGAGAAGAACACGGGAGCTCACGAGACTCACGGACAAGTTCCCCGTGGTGCTTTCATCACTCTGGGCTTCTGCGATGGCGGCGCAGGACGGTGCTGAGCTTCTGACCTGAGATCCGGTTCTCCGCCTCGGCGAGTCACTGCACCAGAAGCAACGGTATTAACTATCAGTTGTACAGTAAGTGTCCGGCTTCCTACACTTTCTGAAAGATAAAATTCAAAAACTTCAAAAGTCCATGTTCAAGTTTTTTCAGCACCGTACCGTTGTGGGTAACATTTATATTTAAAGCCTAAATCCAAATGAAACATTTAGGGATTTAAGTTTTACATTGTAAGTGTAAAGTTCAATAAAACATCACGTTTTAGTGGTTACTCGCTGTCTAAGTTCTACAGAAAGCTGTAGACATCGGTTGTAGAACTGCTGCGGAACTTTCTCTGTTCAAAGTATTAACGAGAAAATATAAAGCCTATTTTTAAAAAGATGTCTGACACACACAAAATGAAACTTCAAATGTCATAACACAACGGTCTTCATTGTTTCCAGTGAGTTCAAATGTTAAATCACTTTATACTTGTCGTTTTTTTTTTTTTTAATGCATTTTTAAATACAAATAAACACTATTATACTGTGGGACGAATAAAATACTTTCTTATCTTATCTTATATGGTAAATACTAAATTAAATACTAAAATCTGAAAAATTACACCCCGTACACCCCTATACTTAAAATAGTTTAATTTGCCACTAGTCTACGTCTGTTGCCGCTGAATCTGAACACATCTCAAGCTGATTAAAGTTTAGTATGAACATGGCCTTGATAAACCTTATCACTAGTGGAACTAATCTGTGTTTTAACTCCGCCTCCGTTCGGGTCTGGTCCTAAGAACGTGGATTTATCTGGATTCCACTGTATAGTTACATTTTCAAGCCTTTCAAGCCCATAATTTAACGTTCAAGCATTTTTAAGGCCTTGAAAACACACAAATTCAAGGATTTTCAAGGATTTCAAGCAGCCGTAGGAACCCTGATGTGTGTTAGTAATGTGAAGGTCTTCAAACTCAAAAACAAACAGAAAATACTTTGAGCCAAGATTAAAAAAAAAAAAAAACCTCGATCCCTTGAGTCACTTTACCTCAACCAGCTAGATTTATTTTGGTAATTTATTCATATTTTGCATTTGACTTTTGACTAAAACTCAGTTTTGTTTTAAAATACTAAATTACAGTATAGATGTAGTCAACAAAACAAAACAAAACGGACATTTTGTCATTAAAGAACTTAACAACAAATCTTAAAGAAGATGTTTGTGTGTGTGTGTTGTTCAGGCGTCACATTACCACTTCCTGCGGGCAGGAGACAGCGGGCCAGGATTGTGCCGAATGTCAGGAACCAGAATCTGTAAAGGCGTCTCCCCTAAAAGAACAACAGCCAGACATTACTACTCCTGAGTGATAATTACAGTAGAAAAGTGTTATAAACAACTGATAACAGCAGTGAATCATAGTAAATAACCAGTCATTTATAAAGCATTGTTCCCACATTACCTGACATTAGTACACGGTTTATAAACATGACTCTTAATGCTTCACTAATGCCGAAAAAAAAAAACCTCTTGCTTTTTTCAGGATAAGTTGATCATTTATAAATTAACGTTATTCCGACATGGCCTGGTCCTCTTGATGTTGTGCTCTTAATATTTTTTTTTTTTAAATATATATATATTAGACAACCGATCCTATAAATCTCATTTAAATACAATACTGACAGTCTCACTCACTTTACTAATTTATAAACTCATTACATGGTACCGACTTGCCGATGAGCTGACAAAACAGAAGAGATACAGAAAAAAAGCAAAAAAGACTTACGAGAGTAGGAGGAAAAAGACAAGAGAGAGACGGAACGACAAAGACGACAGACAGATGAAGCCTATTTTTTTTCCAGACTGCTGAATTGAACCGGTGTTTTGTGTGCAGGGCAATTTATTTATTTATTGTTGTGTTTGTTCATTATGTGTGTGGTGTTTTATGGTTATGTTTGTTTGCTTATTTATTTATAGTGTGCGCAGTGTTGTTTATGTTAATGTATGTACACTACCGTTCACAAGTTTGGCGTCACTTTAAAATGTCCTTATGTTTGAAAGAAAAGCACTGTTTTGGTCAATGGAAATACCTTTAAACGAATCAGAAACACACGCTTTACGTTGCTAATGTGGTAAATAACTGTTCTAGCATAATATATACATAAATGTCTAGAGGAACATTTCCAGCAACTGTCACTCCAGTGTTTTCATGCTACTATGTGTTTGCTAATCGTGTTGATTGTAAAAGCCTTGTTTGATCATGTTAGCGCTGCTGGAAACTGTTTAGCTGGTTAAAGAAGCTAGAAAACTTCATTTCGGCAGGTTGAGAATCTGAAAATTTGCGGCGTCAAACAAACGCTCAAAATGGCCGGAAATAGAAAAACAGTCCTGTTGTGAAGCGTTTTTGTTCGCTTCTTTAAAATTTACGTTTGATATTTTTGACACTCGTCTGATTCCTTAAACGCGTGTCATGAAATTGTTTGACTTGTTCCTCTATATAATCTCTCTGCTGGACAAACAAATGCTTTTTCATTCATTCATTCATTCTCACCGGACTGGCTCAGACAGAGAGTGTTGGGCCGGGCTTGCTGGGCCGTGTAGGCCTGGACTGGAGTGGGATTTCCCAGCATTCCCTGAGGCACGGAGACGGCACCGGGAACCAGGAGGCTTTCTATGGCCACGGGCAGGGCAACAGGAGTCGGGGACGGCACCACGGCTCTCTGCTGGCGTCTCACGCTCTGAACGGCAAACCTGGTTCGCACTAAACGGCGTTTAGAGAACAGGAAGAGGTCAGAACGAACGCACGGTGAGTAACAGAAGACGCAAACGTGGAGCGGAGCTTACGTCGCTGGTTCTGCTGCACGGTGTGAGAGTTCTGCAAAGACCTGAATACAAAAGAGATTACATTAAAATTGAGATTGCCAATTAAAAATGACTAAAAAAATTTGTTATTTTAACCGTAATATCGTATTTAGGCGAAAATAAGAACCTTAAAAACTTGCTTATAATCGCCACTTAAGCGCTAATTTTTCCACATTTCAAGTGAGGAGCAATCAGAAATACACGGAAATACTTTTATTTACTTTTAATGTATTTATTATATTTCATTGAGCACTAACAACTGGAAACAAAGTGGAAAAGCGTCAGAAAACAGTCAAAAATGAAGAACACGGGCATGGAGTCGATAGCAGGGAACAAACACAATCAAAACGCTTGGTTTGCTGTGCAGGGGAAAATAAACCTTCGCTACAAGTTGGAGTTCGGATCACTAGAATAGACTTTTTTAAATCTATTATTCAAGTAAATCGAAATGATCGAGTGACAAGTTAGGTTTTGTTAAAGTAAACATTGTATTTTAAGAGAAAATTTACCAGAAATTTCAAATTTCTGAAAATGAAACCACAAATGTTGGAATTTTTATTTTGTGCCTGAAAAATCTGGCACTTATATTCGCAAAGATACGGTCTAGATAGTCAATATGGCAAATAAATATAGAAATATGTCTGCTGTGGTGATATGCAATTTCCACACAGTAGGACAAATTATGGCATTTTCATTTATTCATTTCATCAACCATAATCCCTATAAGATATTTGAAATGTAAAAAACGACAGAAGAAAATGTACTTGATCTGGTTGAGCGTGACATCGAGCTTCTTCCACAGCGACGTCATCACCACCGGGATCTGGTTTTCGTGACTCGTATCTATAAATGAGAAGATGAAAGCATGTTCAGCAAATGTTTTCGATCCATATTTCCTGATAAGCAACAAGACAACTCACCTTTAGCTTTAATAGCCACATACTCGTTTAGGATCGTGATCAGGCTTTTCCCAAATAACGACTGGGAAGAAAAATACCACGTTAGAAACAAAACACACCAAAACATCTACTGACTGAATGTACCACTGAAGATCATAATAACACTTAAAAACACAACATTTGACTTTACCCAGTACACTTTATATTTACAAACAAAAGAATTTAAATTCTAGGATTACTGGCAATTAAAACAATCTGAAACAAAAAACTGATATGAAAATAAACTACAATAATAACACACACACACACACACACACAAACATTTATATCAAAATAAATAAATAATCATTTATTTGAAAATATAAAACTTGTCAATAAATAAACTTGTCTGTCTCCCCGTGTATTCACAGCATCACTGCTTGTATAATCTGTCTATATAACTGTCTATCTATTTTTCTTTTATGTTTGTATGTGATTCTTACTATGGACCATTTATGAGTCTGAAATAAATAAAATATATTTTTTGCATATTTGTCTATGCATCTATTCATCCATCCATCTATCAATCAATCTGGCACGCTGTCTGTCTATGTGTCTGTCTTCCCGATTGCCTATCTGTCTGTAGGTTCATCAACTTCTCTAAATAAATGTCCATCTGTCTATCTATTTGTCTATATGGCCATCAACTTCTCTGTCTATTTGTCTATATCTGCTCATCCATCCATCAATCTATCTATCTGGCTAACTTATCGATGTGTCTGTCTCTCTGTCTACCTGCCCTTCTATCTATCTATCTGTGCGTTCATCAACTTCTCTAACGAAATGTCCATCCATCTGTCTACATGTCGATCAACTTCTCTGTTTTGTTGTCTATCCATCCATCGATCTATCTATCTGGCTAATTGTCTGTCTGTTTATCTATGTGTCTGTCTAAAGATAGTCGGTCAATACATCCATCAACTTCTCTGCTCACTTGTCTATCCATCAATCCATTCATCAATCTATCTTTCTCGCTAACTGTCTGTCTGTCTATCTATCCATCTGTCTGTCTTTCTACCTGCCTGTACCATCCATCTATCAAATTTTATGTCTAACTATCTGTCTGTACGTTCATCAACTTCTCTACCTAAATGTCCATCCATCCATCCATCTATACGTCCATCAACTTCTCTGCCTATTTGTCTATCTCTCTCCGTCTGTACGTTCATCAACTTCTCTACCTAAATGTCCATCCATCCATCCATCCATCTATACGTACATCAACTTCTCTGCCTAAAAGTCCATCCATCCGTCTATACATCCATAATCTCCTATATATCTGTTTATCAGACCCAAAACACAACTCATAGTGAAGAAGAGGTGTGAGTTGGACGTACAAACACACAGGCGGGGAGGATGCCGTCTTCGGAGCTGTGCTCTGCGTATTCCTTCAGGTTTGGACTTTCACAGATAAACGCTCGACTGGACGCCGTCAGTCCCTCCTGCTGCAGATAACCTGAGGAGAAACAAAGGGAATGATGATGACACCAACGTTAAATCCACGTCCAGAGAGCTGAAGACTGAGCGATAATAAGGTATGCGGAAAAGCAGAATCAGGAATTCTTTATTCATCTCCTGGGGGAATTCTCCTTCGTTTCAGAGTTCACAAACATGTGCTTATTATTATTATTATTACTACAACAACAACAACAACAGATGAATACTTAGACAAATAAATTAACAAAAGCAACCAGATGAACAGAGAGAAAATCCACAAACATACGGACAGACAGAGTGTATAAATACACAGACAGACAGACAGACAGTGTGAGACGACATTAGCGCGCTAGCTGCTTCTGAAACCAATACAATCAAATCACAAACTGACCCAACACAAGTCTGGCGATGTCGGAAGGCAGCAACATGTTTTCTTTTTACTCTGTATCATCCACCTCGATGCATTTTAGTTTTTTAGCAGCGCTTGACTCGGTCCATGACGGAACAAACAGCCGCGGTAGATGCCGCCTCGACTCCAACTGCAGCGACTGGGAAAAGGCGCGGAAATTCGCGTCCTCTGACCCGGATGTAGTTCTCGTAGTATTTTAATTTTTTTTAGGTAACGTGATTATGAGATATTTACCGTTTGAAAAGTTGTCTCTTCTGTCCATTAAATGTTAAAAGACAACGAGTATTTGTAGGTCAAGCATAAAAGTGTGCAAAACGTGGGCCGTGCTGTTAATAAGCACGCTTGGCTGTCCAAGACCTCTCCAAGACACTAAATATATTTGATTTTTGTTAAGTAATACAATTACATATAGCGTGTATTTTTATAGTTGTATTTTCCGTGTTTTTTTAAAATTATATAATAAAGTATGAGCATGAACTAAACAAATTTTATGTTGAAATTATGGAAGACCATTTTCGCCACTTTAAAAAAAAAACGTCAGATATTTTTTTTATTTTAGGGGGAAAGAATAGCCAAGTCGGAATAATGACTTTAGTATCTCAAAATAATCACGCTGTATCTCAAAATAATAACTTAGTATCTCAAAATAACATTTTTACGTGGCGGAAATGGGCTTTCATATGAATTATTGAAACTATGAATAAAATATTAAAAATATGATGAAAATATTACAATGCAAAGGAACAAACCAAACCAAAACTAAACTAAACTAAACTAAACTAAACTAAACTAAACTAAACTAAACTAAACTAAACTAAACTAAACTAAACTAAACTAAACAAATCAAATCAAATCAAATCAAGACAAAACATAATATAACGTAACAAAACAAAACAAAAAAGTGTTAACGATTCGAACGATCGTCTGTTTTGATGATGACGATTCCCGATGACGCAATCGAGGGTGACCGGTTCACGCACCGTGTCCGAGGGGACTTTTATTATGACAGCGCACTCCCATACTATAGACGAGTCTGAGATAAACAAGCAGGCGACGGTTGCGTCTGCATTTCATTTAAGCGCAGCGAGAGATCGAACCAGGATTACGGCGACTTTGGCGACGACATGGTCAACTCTGCGACGAAGAGGTGCGTATTAAAAAAGTTCATTATTATTATTATTATTATTATTATTTCGCCGGCGTTTGTGCAGCTGTGACTTCTGAACGCAAGCGATTAAAGGGGAAGCGATCGTCTGCCGCTCAGAATCCAGTCGCGATCGATCGATCGATTGTGGCTTTGACCATTTCACCCGCTCGCGATCTGCAGCCGAGCCATTTGGACCGCGATTCGGATGTTTGTTCGCATGCGCGAGATAGTCGAGCGAACAATGGGCGAGTCTGTTGCGCCGCGTCGCGTTAAAAATCACAACTAGCGGGGTGTAGAGTACTAACACGCGGTGTAAACGAGCAGCGCGAGCACATGGTCAGCGGGCGGGTTCGGTTCGGTTCTGCCGGGGGGGTTCGCTGGATCTTCCGCACTCTCTTTCTTCTCGTCTGGTGTGGTTGTGTTTCTTTGTGAGATGGTCATTCTCACCTTTGACGGGCGGATGAGAGGATTCTGACCCGAAGAGCGTCCACACCCGTTCTTTGGTCCAGACACTTGTTGACAATTTTATGCATGGTGTGTGTGTGTCTGTCTATCTATTGATCTGTCTGTCTGTCTGTCTATCTATCCGTCTTGTCTATTTGTCTATCCGCCTGTCTGTCTATCAGTCTATCCGCCTGTCTGTCTATCAGTCTATCCGCCTGTCTGTCTGTCTATCGGTCTATCCGCCTGTCTGTCTATCGGTCTATCCGCCTGTCTGTCTATCGGTCTATCCGCCTGTCTGTCTATCGGTCTATCCGCCTGTCTGTCTGTCTATCGGTCTATCCGCCTGTCTGTCTATCGGTCTATCCGCCTGTCTGTCTGTCGGTCTATCCGTCTGTCTGTCTATCGGTCTGTCTATCTTTTGATATATCCGTCTGTCTATCATTTGATATATCCGTCTGTCTATCTTTTGATATATCCGTCTGTCTATCTTTTGATATATCCGTCTGTCTATCTTTTGATATATCTGTCTGTCTAACTTTTGATATATCCGTCTGTCTATCTTTTGATATATCCGTCTGTCTATCTTTTGATTATATCCGTCTGTCTATGTTTCGATATATCCATCTTTCTATCTTTTGATATATCCGTTTGTCTGTCTTATCGGTCTGTCTGTCTATCGGTCTACCTGTCTGTTTACGTGTCTGTCTTTCTCCGTCTCTCTTTATCTATCTCTCCATCTAGCTATCTCTCCCTATCTCTGACTCTGTCTGTCTATCTCACTGTATCTCTGACTTTGTCTGTCTCTATCTCTCTATCTCTATATCTATCTCTGACTCTGTCTGTCTCTCTATATCTGTCTCTATATCTATCTCTCCCTATCTCTGACTCTGTCTGTCTCTCTATCTCTATATCTGTCTCTATATCTATCTCTCCCTATCTCTGACTCTGTCTGTCTCTATCTCTCTACCTTCCTGTGACATCTTGTCAGGTAGACATATTTAGAGTT
Source organism: Paedocypris micromegethes (assembly GCA_028031935.1). Taxonomy (NCBI): domain Eukaryota; kingdom Metazoa; phylum Chordata; class Actinopteri; order Cypriniformes; genus Paedocypris; species Paedocypris micromegethes. The sequence goes on from CM051503.1 coordinate 18,822,713, forward strand.
CCGTGTGTGTGTGTGTGTGTGTGTAATTATATCTAAGGAATGTGCATTTTTGCGTTACTTCCAGCGTTGTGAAGGCACGTTGAGCCAGTGTAAGTCAGGTATTCCCACACAAACGGGAGTAAAGGGGTCGGAGTACATTCTGTCCCGTCTTGATATAGCAGAGACCGTTTGGCCTTTAATTGGCCCGCTTCCCACACAGACCCCGCCCCCTCAGACTCGAGATTCGCCGTACAGGACACAAACATCGTAAAGCGGCGGCGGGGTTGATTGCGTCTCTGATTGGATTGCGTAAGCGTGTTAGAGAGCGAAGGCCCGGTGCTTACGTAAGCCCGTGTGAGCTGCAGATGTCCAGCTTTGGGTGGGATGGAGGGGGCGCTGGTGTCGGGCGGGGTCACACAAGTTCACTCCGGGTCCTGAGCGACGCTGCGATGTGTCTGACGCATAATTACACACGCCAGCAGAAGAACAGCACGTTCCTCACTCACACACACACACACGCACACGCATCAACATTTACACTCCGCTCGTCTTATCTGGAATCAAACGCACATAAACAGGCGGAGAACACAGACCCGGAATGTTAGTTATTGACACCTGTTTTCATGTTTGTTTACACGTGTGTGTATAAGCATAAAATGTTTATATTGGGATGTTAATCAATGTTGAAAAGTCTCACATTGGTGGGACAAATAAAGATTTTATATCTGTCCATCCATCAACACATCTGTTGCACAAAATGTATTTTTGTGCCACACATTGCACACGTTTTGATTTTATGTGTGTGTGTGTGTTAGGGCTGCGATGAACTATAGTGTTGTTAATGGGTTAATATAATGGGTATTAAAAAGAAATGGCTATATATAAATATATATTTAGCTAATTGTTGCTCGCCTTTAAAAAAAAACGTTTGTTTCATCGTGCAGCCATTTGTTACTTATAAACGCGATGCAATTATAGTTGATGTACATTTTCTGTATTTAATGTCCTTTTTGTTATTCTATTTATTATATTGCTGTTTGACAACCTGGTTTTCAGGGTTGAATATTTAAAACAAGAAAATATCCAGAAAGAATCGTGATTTTTATTCTAAACAAAAAATCGTGATTTTCATTTTTTCCAGAATCGTGCAGCTCTATTATGTACATCTGATTAATAATAATAATAATTAGATCTGATTATCTTGACTGATTGGATGGTGAAGTTCAGACGACACTTTGTTTGTTCTGCCGATGTTCTGAGCCCTCAGCTGTTTTCTGTTGTCAGGTGTATTTATAGAAGGTGTTTGTACGGGCTGGTCTGGCGCTGACCACTAGCCCACTGCGGATTATTGTGTAATCTCTGGAGCTCTTCTGCTCGGTCAGAAGATTGCTTTTGAGTCGGTTCCTTGGAGACGTTCATCTCCTGAAGGTTTGATTTATCAGGGCTGAACATTTCCAGATGAAGTTCCAGAATATTCCCAGTGGATCCTGGTCTGGCGGCGTTCCACGGATTGTTCTGTTCCGGGACTTTGGCCCTGGTTCTTTGCTGTTCTGTAATGTGGCAACGGTGTCTGTGGATCTGCTGAAAGTTCAGAGCGGGTTAGTTTACTCCGGGTTCAAAGGTCGCGTGGGTGCGAGCGCACCGATTCGCTCTCACTTGCTTTGAAATCGGCGCTGGGCTTTTATTTTGTAATCGGAATCTGGTGACTAAACTCGATCCTCCAGAATGTTCTCTATGTTTCCTAAACACGGCTTCAGGAAGTATATACAGTATCTACGTGAATATAAGCACCTTCCTCAATTTTCAGGCACAAAATAAAAATAAATTTTTTTATTATTAAACCGGAATTAACGCTTCCGGTTCAATTACGTTATTATTATCTTAAAAATACTATTTTTTATCTTTATTTAACAAACCTAACTTGTTACTCGTATCATTTTGATGTAGTTTTATTTGAATAATAGATAACAAAAGTTGATTCTAGTGGTCAGAACTTCATTTCCCAAGAGTCTTTGCACCAGTCTGCGCACAAAGCAACTGCGTGCGGCTCGTCGAGCTCTCCGTTTATCTGACGCTGCGTGAAGAGAATCTAAGCGAAGGATTATTATCCCCTGTTCAGCAGACACAGCGTTTTGATTGTGTCTGTTCCTTGGATTTTTATTTACTAATAACATCTAATGTCTCCAACAGTAAAGCATGTAAACATTTTTTTTTTTTTTCATTTTTACACTTGTTAAGAGCTTAACTAGCCTTAATAGAAAATGCTATGTTATTTTACTTTTGGTATTTTCGTGTAAAACGTTGTGTTTACTTAAAACTGTGAAACATTTGAAAAAATGTGTTTACGCCCCCAACGTTTCATATTGCCTGTGTGTTTAAAATTAACGGCAGTCTTTATCAAAAACCAAAGAGGAGCATGTTTATTTTATTTTCTTGAACAAATAATGAAAAAAAAAATCATTAGATCAATCAAAAAAAAAAATAGATAGTATAATAATAGATAAGAAAAACTGTTGGCAGTAGCCCTTCTCTGGAGGTTAAAGCAATAAATCAACCTCTTGGCATCGCTATCGCTGTCTAACGTCTGAAAAGTGACTCCAACGCTTCATAAAGTCCATCGTTCTCGCTGGAAGAATGGCAGTTGCTGAACGGGTCATTCTGGAATGTCAGGGGTCAGCAGAGTTCACTCCCTTTAAAGCATAAAAGCCCCCGGGCTCTTCGGAATTCTTAAGGCGTGTGGAGGAGGGGAGCGAGAGAGGGGAAAGTTCCTGAAGTCCAGAACGCCATAAAAAGAACGACTTGTTTCAGGTGTCGCTAAACGTTTAATACGGGCGTGGCTCTGGCTGGTACATGGGGCGGGGTTTAAAATACAGATTTTGTGCTAGTGAAATGGACCAATCAGGATACACGATTAGTCTTCTGTGACCAAATGTTTTGTGAAAACTTCCGCCGTGACTATTTGCAAATTTGCAGACTTTTTTATGCCAAGAATTAAAATTCTTTGCAAACAAACTTATCAATTATGAAGTCACAAAAATCCACCAATCGTTGGCTTTCCTTCCGAAAATAGTGTAATACCGCATTTACGTGAAAATAAGCGCCCATTTTTTTTCCCTTCTAATTATAGCGGCTCAAAAACTTGCCGGGTGCTTATAATCGCCGATTTCAAATATGCACGTAAATATAAGCCCACATTTTTCAACAATCACAAATAGATGGAAATACTTTTATTTAATTTTAGTTTTTGTTAGCTCAGTAACAGAAATAAAGAGACATTAGTCACGCAGCGACACTTAGCATGGGCTAAATAACGTGTTTGGAATAAAAAATTATTATTATTATTGGAACAGAGTATCCTGTAAATTAGTACAAACGGCTAATGCCAGGAAACAAGATCCAAAAGCATTGGAAAACGAAGAACACAGACAAGGAGTCGACAGCAGGGAACAAACACAATCAAAACGCTTGGGTTGCTGCCCAGGAGAAAATAAACCTTCGTAAATAAACGATCGTCTTCACACGGTGTCGGATAACAAAACAGTTCGAAACGGGCCTCCCTGCTCAAGAGCAAAGGCTCTTGGGATCGGCTGAGAATTCTGGGAGTTGGAGTTCTGATCACTAGAATCAACTTTTTTATTTTGTTAAAAAAGAATTTTTATTTTGCGGGGTGCTTATGTTTGCGTAAATATGGTAGTTTAATGACATTGACACTTCATCTTGATATTCGGTCTCGGTTTCACGGTTTTCACGACTTCCTGTTTGTGTTTGTTCTCTAGGCCGAGTCTGGAGCAGCGGAAAGTGCGCTCCCGCGATGCCGCGCGCTGTAGGCGGAGCCAGGAGACGGAGGTGTTCTACGAGCTGGCGCACTCCCTGCCCCTCCCCCGCCGCATCGCCTCCCACCTGGACAAAGCCGCTATCATGAGAGTCGCCCTCAGCTACCTGCGCATGAACCGCCTGATCACGTCCTGTAGGTGTCACCAAACGCACCTTTAGAAAAACTGTCGCAATTATTCACTGATAAACTTTTACTTTATTCTGCGATTATTTATTTTTTTCTATTTTTTTTTTTCCTATTCAGCGGAGACGAGACACAGTGTTCGTTCCTTAGCACCGTGTCGGTCAAGGACTGAATGTTTTATTTTGAATTTAGTTTTAAACATACACCTATATAACAAAATACATATATATATATATATATATATATATATATATATACAGTATATCTGTATACACCCATGATCTATATGATTGAGTCTTTTAGAGAAGGATTATTTCACTTTGTGCTGACTCAACACAGTTACACCGAACTGACCCCAGATCAGAGTCGTAAAGTAGTGCTGCTGAAAGAGGGCGTGGTGGGCGTGGTTCACATGTTGGGCGTGCCATGTTCATTGACTTTGCAATGCTATACAGGCGACATTCTTTATTTTTATCTCATTTTAGGTCTTAGTGTAATAAGCAGAATATTCAAAGGTTTTTTACCGTATTGGATTCATACCTGATGTTTTGGGCGGTCAGTTTAAAAACATTTCAATTACGTGCTCCATCAAATCAGAATACTGTATTTATGCGAATATAACACTGGAAGAAGTAAGATTAAACTAAATACTGTACAATATTTTATATTACTACAAACTAAGTTAGCTTAGCGCTAACAAACGGGTACAATGTGTCATCGCAGAATAAGTCAAAACATTGGAAAATGAAGAACACGGGCAAGAAGTTAAAGAATTCAAGGAACAGACACAATCAAAACGCTGGGTCTGATAAACAGGGGATAATAATCCTTCGCTGCGATTCTCTTCACAAGTTAGATAAACAGAGAGCTCGACGAGCCGCACGCAGTTGCTCGGCACATGTGCGGACTGGTGCAAAGACTCTTGGGAAATGAAGTCCTGACCACTAGAATCGACTTTGTTATCTATCATTCAAGTACAGCAATATCAAAATGAGTCACAAGGTAGATTTGTTAAATAACTTAAAAATAGTATGTTTCGGAGAATTTTTACGTAGTTGAACCAGAAATTGTAAAAAACAAAATTTCTTTTTGTGCCTGAAAAATCAAGGTGGTGCTTATACTCGTGTAAATACGGTAGTTGAAAATCATTTTGAGCTATAAAGCAAGCGAGTGGGGATGATGTCTTCAGACTGGCTTGGACTCATGATTCCAGCTGTTTGTGTGTGTTTCAGCCGGGAGCGTGACACCGGAGACGGAGACGGAGAATCCCACCGATGGCTTCTACCCGCAGGCGCTGGCCGGCTTCATCCTGGTGATGACGGAGGAAGGAGACATGGTCTTCCTCTCGGAGAGCGTCAGCAAATACATCGGCATCACGCAGGTCAGTGTTCCACTCGTCTCTGGTTACGCTGAAGAGACAAGCGTGGGAACGTCAAGTCTCCCATATCGCGTGGAACCTGATCATACACAAGTGAATGAACTTGCACAGAATTAAAATAAAATGTGTGAAATATAATGCACAGAATTAACTTTTTTTATTTTTTTATTTTAATGACTGAGTTTTTTTTTCCTAATTCCGCATATAGTGGTTTTGTGTTGGTCTGAGACGAGCGTTATATCAATAAACTCAGACTTGAATTCTTAATTACTAGGCGTATTTGGCTGTCGGGACATTTTTCTTTCTTTTGTGATCTTGCAATTGTTTAATTCAAATTTTTTTCGGTAAATTTAAACAGGAAACCCAGAATTATTGACTGGAGTGGGTGGATTTATTTGTAGTCGTGTAATGACCGGATCACAGTACGTCTGGAAATAGCCATTTCGGATCATTTCCGTTCTAAAAAGTGGTTGAGAGAGAATTACTGTGATATGAAAGCAAATGAAGGGATGTGAAGAAACAACTCAGCATATTAAAATCCTAAAATCTATTTATATTATGTGTTTGTTTATGATCTTTTATGGTTATTATGGATTGATGTGATTTACAGTGATTTATTACTCACTCACTGACTACACTTGGTCACTTTAATCTGGTCACTGGACACTAAACTAGACACTTTACCTGGATCACTAGAGTCACTTTACCTCAACCAGCTACATTTATGGATTTTATTCAAATTTTTAGCTAGATTTTTATATTATATTTGTATTTTTTTCTTATTTTAAATCTTTTTAATTGTAAAAATGTTAAAGGTACAACTTTTTATTGTATTTCTCTCTATAACCGCATCCCCCTCCGCCCAATCCCGCTTGTTTAAATGCTGGATGATCTGAAAAAAAAACATTTCACTGCATGTCTTATAATGTATAATGTGTACGTAACAAATACAATTGGAATTCGAATTATAGTTCTAAAAGCTAGTACATGTAATAACAGGATGTAAAAATGCGCAAAATTGTCTGTAAAAGGTCGACGCAAATTTTTGTTTTTGTCTCGAAACATTTTGAAGAGTCCGAGTGTGACTGAATAATGTGTGTGTGTGTGTGTGTGTTCCAGCTGGAGCTGCTGGGTCAGAGCGTCTACGACTTTGTTCATCCCTGCGATCAAGAGGAGATGCGGGACATTCTCTCCGCCCGACCAGGTGAAAGCCAACACCAGCCACGACTCCGGCTCCTAGTGAAGGGCTGAAGGTGGCAACGCTTCTGTTCCGCAGGCCTCTCCAAGAAGAAGTGTGAGAAGATGAGGGAGCACAGTTTCTTCATCCGGATGAAGAGCACGCTCACACACACCGGCAGAACCGTCAACATCAAGTCCGCCAACTGGAAGGTGCGAAAGCTTCATGAAGCACGAGACGCGTCACTGTGACAGATTACGGTGTCGGACATTTAATCCACGGCGCTTGAAATCCTTGAAATGGGCCTTAAAAATGCTTGAATTGTGAAATAAGTGCGATGATGGCCTTTTTCAAGATGGGATATTTTATAACCGAATTATTTCCGGAAAATAAGAGCAGAAATTATTCCTGTTGAAATATTTGACATTTAATACAAATACAAGACATTTAATCAAATATATAGGTATGAATATGCATTTAAGTTATTTTATTAACTCCAAATAATGTTTACATTTAACTAAACAGGATATTTTATTACACTACTTTTTCTTTCTTTTGTCTGTGTTTTGTCTTCTGAGAACTCAAAGAAATCTTTGGTCCGGGGACTGAACAGGATAATAATGTATAAAATACTGAAAGCAAATGTTTTTTTTTTCAGAGATAACAAGCAAAAAAACAGACATTTTTTTTGCATTTTATTTTCATTATTGTTACACTGCTGCTCTCCACAGGAACAAAGTTTCCTTGACTTGAAATAAAATGAAAAACCTCAAATAAATTGAAATATTCTCTGCATTGAGTTAAATACTTTCAAAAGTATTCAGTTTAAAATGTATAAACAATACTAAATTATTAAAAATAAGCCGTATTGTACAAGTTAGAAATATGAACAAAAACTATAGGGGAAAAAAACAATTTTATTAAACATGTAAACAGGAAGTGAGTGTCTCTCCTGATGCTCTCAGGTGCTGCACTGCACGGGCCACATGCAGAGCTTCAGCGAGGAAGAGGAGGACACGCCCCCTGCTGGCAGCTTCCTCACGCTGCTGTGTGAGCCCATCCCGCACCCGTCCAGCGTGGAGTTCCCTCTGGACCGCAGCACCTTCCTCACCCGACACAACATGGACCTGAGCTTCACGCAGTGCGACGGGCGGTAAGGGCGTGGCCTCAGCAGTGACACGCCCACCGTGTGCTCGAGCCGAGGTCAGACGGAGAAGTCACAGCGGTTACGTTTAATAGTAGCAGCGCTGTCGAAACTGTAGTCACCTTCGTTACTTAAGTAGAAGTGTAGATACTGGAGTTAAAAAATACTTCTGTGGGAGTAAAAGTACTTTTTTTTGTTTTTTTTTTTAAAGCCGCCTCTCTGTCATTCATAAAACGAACCGGAATGAAATCGTAGTGACGCGGCTAGTTTTGAAAAAGTAGAAAGTAGAAAGTACAGATATTTGCTTTAAAAATAAGTAGAAGTAAAAAGTAAGCGGGAAAAGTCAAGTAAAAGTAAGCAAAATTTCTACTTAAGTAAGGTGACAAAGTAGTATTACCTCGTTACTTGACACCTCTGAATAGTAGTATTAAGTGTAGGTGTAGGGCTGTCAATCAAGAGTGTGTCAATTAATTAATTAATAGGTCCATTAATTGACCATTTTAACACGATTATGATTAATGAACGATTATTTTATTTATTTATATTTCCCACCTTGTAGTTCACGGACAAGTTTTGTACAATAAATATGCTCATATTAAAAGTGAGAAATTGAAAGCGCACAGGGCCTAAATCATTCAGTCACTTTGTTCTTGTCAAATAAAGTAATAATAATTGATCTTGTTCCCAAATGTGCTAGTCATTTATTTATGTTCTTATTTACGTGGGAAATTAGCCGTTCCCTTCTAAATAAAACAACTCTTCTTCACAATAAGATGTAATTTACAATGGCAATGTTGTAAAATGTTGTGGTATTTAGTCGACTAAATATAGACTAAAACTAAGTCGGGACTAAAACAAAACCGAGTTTTAGTCAAAAGACTAAAACTAAATTTAAAAAGTTTGTCAAAATCAACACTGATCCTGAAGTGGCATTAAAGCAGCTTCCTGTTTTCCCAAACCTCGACTTTGATGTGGCAAAAACGCTCTGAACTACAGAGAGAAGGACTGAGAAATACTCCAGCGTGTAAATCATTTTTTCATTTCCGCTGCTGAACTTTAAGAGCGTTGTGGAATGTAGGGAAACACTTTGGAACAGGAAGAGCAGCACATACGCCGTGAAGATGATGGACGAGTGTGTGTTTGCTCTGCTCCTGCAGGGTCACCGAGCTGGTGGGATACCAACCGGACGATCTGATTGGCCGCTCCGCCTACGCTTTCTTCCACGCCCTTGACTTTGATCACGTGACCCGGAGCTTACACACACGTACGCTCGTGTCCTGGACATGAATTACTGTAGTTACACGAATATAAGCACCCTGCAAATTTTACCACCCCTTCTGATTTTTTTTTTCAAGCACAAGATTATTATTCCATCACTAGGCGAACATAAGCACCTCGTTACTTTCTTGCCGTTCTGACTTTCCAGAAAACTTAAATTTTCTAAATACTTTTCTTAACGATGCTTATTTTACCTCATACCCAACTTGTGATTCAGTGACTTAGAATAGATTCAAAGTAGAACGTTAAATATAATTTCTAAATGTAGTGAGGTATTTCTCCAGTAGAAGGTGCTGTAATTCCACCTGCTATGTCCATATATGGGCGTGTATTTTCATTTTGCCGTTATTTTAGCCACAGCTAAATCTTGCTGCGTTGATAAGGTTTTTTTAATCTCTGTTACTCAGGTAGATGAAAACTTTGTTATAGAATGTATTATTTTTGAAAATAAATTATTTAGTACACAATCCACAATTTCCGCGCATACGTGTTTTGAAATGTGGGGAAATGGGAGCTTATATTTACGCGCATACGTATTTGACACATGCGCATTTAATCACATTCACACCCAAAGTTTTTTGTTTTGTTTTTGCGCTTCTGAAATGGAGACAAGGTGCTTCTGTCCGTGTAATCATGGTGATGTCATTCACGTAAAATCTTTCACCAACTTCTGAGAGGACGAACGTAAATAATGAGTTCTTTCCCTCAGTGTTCGCCAAAGGTCAAGTCTGCACCAGCCACTACCGCTTCCTGGCCAAGAGCGGAGGCTTCGTCTGGACCGAGACTCAGGCCACCGTCCTCTACAACAGCAAAACCTCCCAGCCCGAGGCCATCGTCTGCCTCAACTTCATCCTCAGGTAGGCCCCGCCCCCTGCAGGCGGAGCCACGCGTGACCGCTGTTCTGTCCGGCAGCGGGGTGGAGCAGGCGGACACCGTGTTCTGTCTGGAGCAGACCTGTGATTGGCCGAGCGTGAAGGTGGAGAGCCTGAGCATCCTGGAGGAGGAGGAGTCTGACCTGGAGGAGGAGGAGCCACTGCCAGCTGCAGGTGCCTGGAGTATTAACAACATTGACAGTATTACACATAAATAAAACCGAGGATAATCATTCACACTACAAAAACTTACATTTTTACACCCCTATAAAAACACAAACTGAAACTAAAATCTGACGCAACGCAAAGTGCGATGTATATTAAATAATACCCTAATCCCTTTTAAATATATTTACGTATAAATTGTATTCTATTTTCTAGAATGTAGTTTTTCGGTTGGATATAATACATGGAATTTTTGTCATTGTTAATATATTTCAGTTTTTTTGTCTTTAGGCTTTGTATGAAGCCGTTTTTGACAATATATGCATGCATGTTAAAAACATATTTAAAAATTTCCTTTATATTCGATATATGCATTTTTTCATTGTACATTTATAACGTTTATGTGATTGCATCGCTTCTCCGTACGGAACACTTTATTTATAGTCCTTTATTGACGACACGGATACTGTAAATAATTCCTTTTTTTTTTTTTTTTTTTTT
>CM051503.1:18838427-18949324 GCA_028031935.1 Paedocypris micromegethes
TTTTTTTTTTTTAAATGTAAAAAAACAATGTAAAAAAAAAAAGCGCAGAATGGCGGATGGATAGATGTCGGGATGATAGATAGATATTGATGGATGGATAGACGCAGATAGATGGATGAATAAATAGACATTGATAGATATCTAGAGTGACATAGATAGAGAGACAGACATAGATAGATGGATGGATAAATAGACGTAGAGATAGATAGATAGATAGATAGATAGATAGATAGATAGATAGATGGATGGATGGATGGATGGATGGATGGAAGGAAGGAAGGATAAATGGATAGACAGACAAAATGCAGAAAGATAGATAGAAAGAAATTGACATTTGGATAGGTTGGTGTAGTTATTGGTAGATGGTAGAATGGACAAATGAGTCTATTATGGATGAACAGATTAATTGATTGGATGCTGGATGGATAGAGAGAGTTGGATGAATAGGTTTTGAAGAACGTATTCTTCTTGAAAATTAAATAATTTGTAATAATGTAATAACGCATTTTTTGAACAATAAAATCTCATCACGGAGTCGGATTGTAGCCGTCGCGGTGTCGAATCGCAGTGCAGTGTCGCCCCTGGCCAAGAGGTGGCGACAGATCCCGCTTCAGCCTCCGCAGACGTGGAAAAGAGCGCAGGTAACAACATAAATAACATAAATAAACGCATACAAATGTAATAAGCAGACAAGCCGACAGCGCTGCTAATGCTCTTAGCTAGTTTGACCGGTTAGTGGGAAAACCTCCTTTAAGATTAAACTCTGTAAATCTCAATACATGATCTTCTGAGAAACGGCTAAAGCTATTAAACCTGAATAAAGCTTTTACAATACTGTAATATTTCAGACAATTGCATACACGTTATGATGCATTTCATCATATTAGAAAATACATTTTGGCTTGTTTGCTTTCATTTCAATATCGTTTATGTGGGTCAAATGTGAGCGTGTGTGTGTGTGTGTGTGTGTCGCTGCGGTTTCTTCTTCCTGTTGAAAAGATTTGTTCATATCCTCTTATCGGTGAAACCTTCTGATCCTCCAGTGATATTTCTACTCGCTCCAGCTGGAAAACACCCTGGTTCAGGCCGCGGCTGTAGTACAACTAATCCAGAAGATTTACCACATTCCAGCAAAGCGCCTGAAGAAGGGATTCGGCCTTCACATGTTTCACCTCACAACCACAAACCTAACGAAATCATTTTTTGTGAGCTTTTCTGTCACGGAACTGACGCTTTCTAACATTATAAGGATATGTTTATATATTTCTCATGCACTACTGGTTAAAAAAATATTCATCCATCAGCTTTTCCCGTCCGTGCAGAAGGAAAACGTCCCCACAGCATGAAGTCGTCACCACCATGTTCACATCTGATTAATATTGTCGATTTTCATTTCACTTTAACGAGTGTTGTTATTAATGATGTACTACACTATGTCGGTCTGATAATTATTAATTTGAGCATGTTTAAATGTGTAGTCATCAAAAGAAAGATAACGCTACACTTTCAAGCCATTTTATTAGCAAATACTCCATTCATAAAGATGAAAAATTATTGTGTTAATATATATTAATATTCTGCTATGTACAAAATGTGACATTGTAAATGTTTCATGTCATTAAAAAAAAAAAACATTCACGCCCATTCAGAACGCAAAGTGCCTCGTCTCGGTTATTATAACGCGATTGGTACATATCGGTACGCTACAATCCTTCTGTCAATCGAAACGCTGAAAATCACATGGTCTGAAACTAGCTCCCATCCAGGTGAAGCAAAGGATTCTGGGAAGTGGAGTCCTCAGACACATTTGAAAGGGAATCAAATTATCAGATAAAAGTCTCCGCAAAGACAAACAGCTCATTATGAAAATCAGCAGATAAAAGTCTTGGTGAACACGCACAGCTCTCATTCAAGTTCAGCAGATAAAAGTCCCCCTAAACACAAACATCTCTGATTCAAAATCAGCAGATAAAAGTCCCCCTAAACACAACCATCTCTGATTCAAGATGAGCAAAAAAAAGTCCCCGCGACTTTGCACAACTCTCATTCAAAACCAGCAAATAAAAGTCCCCGTAAACTCGCACAACTCTCATTCAAAATCATCAGATAAAAGTCCCTGTGACTTTGCACAGCTTTGCATTCGGTCATTAGATAAAAGTCCCGGTGTGTTGGGGTTGGGTTCTGATTCCCCTCACAGAGGGATAACGCCGCACAAAATCAACGCCACAGCACGTCACCACCGCCATGTCCCACAAATAACGTCCGTTTCTGATTCTGACTAGCATTTTAAGCCAAAAAGCAAAAATATAAGGTGCAATCAAAAGACAAAATTTGGCGAAAGTGGTGCGGCTGAAGCCGGTTTGATTGGAGCAGTTTGCCCCCGGTGGACGAGAGCGGTACTGCTGCGATTAGTTGTTTTTGTCGACAGGAAGTGCACTTTGCAAGGCGTCCTCGGCTCCACCGTCTCTGGAGCGCGAATGGACTTCTTCGTAAGGAGGCGGAGGATTCTCTGTGCTGTGATTGGCTGAGTCGGAGCGCAGGAGCGAGGTCAGTGGGCTGTGCTCGGAGGCGTCCTGGGCCAGCAGGAGCTGGGTGGGGCCACGGAAGGACGTGATTGGCCGGCCCCAGCTGCTGTAGACCGCCTCCTCGTAGGTGGGGAGGGAAACGGGAAAACCATCAACCACCAGATCCAACTGATCCGAGGAACGTCTGCGGAGACGTGAAAAAAAGATTTAATGACTCAAAGTATTCTTTAATTATATTTCTCAGTACTAGTCTTAAAAATTCGCCATTTTTTTATTATAAAATTAAGCTGAGGAAAAATACGTTTCCTCAACCAAACTGTCAATGCGAGAGATTGAACGCAAAATAGCGCCACATTTCCATGGTGGTCGGTGGTGGTATTACAATCTGAATTGTACATCAAGATAACGCAATAATAAGACACGTTGTTAGAGCGAGTCTTTTTTGTTATTAGTCAAGATATTATACCTTTTAACCAGTGTAAAAAAAAACAAGCAAAAAAAATGTTAACTTTTAAACCACTTTTACACGGCGTAAAGTCGGCCTAGAAGGTGTTTGCACTTTTATGGTAATAAATAATTATAGCGTATTGAAAGAGACATTTTTAAGAGTCAATCGTCTGTGAGAGTAAAGAACTTAGATAAATGGATCAAGAGATGATAGAAATTCCAGCGGCTCGGTCAGTAGATCACATGTCTGCGTTGAGCTCCATAACGTGTAATAATTGCACTGTAATTACACTGTAATTACGCCACAATTGTGTCACTTGTCTCCACAAACTCCAAGGATAAAGCGAATCGGCGAACCTTCGTGAATAGCAGGAGAAGAGCCGCGACTTGATGACGAGACAGGCGGTGGTGGTGAGAAGAAAGATGGAGACGCCCACGGCGGTGGTGGCCACGCTGGGGATGGAGTTTGCCACTTTCTCCTGATGGTCGGCGTGGCCTTCTGAAAAACACATTTTGTCGTATTAAACAAATAAAAAGGCAGAAACGAGCAAACGCTGGCGGATGCTGTGGAGGAACAAGGCGTTTGATCACGGTTTCCTAACGCATCACAGAAGACGTGGAGCTGGTTAGTTTCTGACTCTGCTCACTTCCTGTTCAAGCCGTCGCTTTCCTCTCGCGCCGTCAAAGAGGAAGTCAGCGGCCGCAATGCAGAATTATGTTTCCCCCCGCGGCGTTTAATCGGCGAAGTTCGTTTGCGTAACGTTCACATGGTTCCGCTTCTACGTTTCTGCACATTTGTGTTGCGAGTCAAGTCATCGGCGTCTTATCGACATTTTCGATGCAGCTAATGCAGCAGTTTTTTCAGGTATTTTATTTTATGACTTAATTTTACATCTTTTCTTTAAGTCAGTCAACTTGCGTAACTCCTGTATGCCGTAATTTTTTGCAACATTTGTTCGTCTGAGCGTGTCAATTCCCTCAAATGTATACGCAACTCACTTTCCATCCAATCAGTGTCACCAATGTGGGCGGGGCTTATTTTTGTCTACCTGTTTCCTGATCCGAAGTCGGCCTAGTAGGTGTTTGCACTTGCATGGTAATAAATAATTATAGCGTATTTAAAGACACATTTTTAAGAACCGACCGTCTGTGAGTAACGAACTTAAAATGAATTGGATCAAGAGACGATAGAAATTCGTCAATACGTCAATTCCCTCAACTGTATAAGCAACTCGCATTCCATCCAATCAGTGTCACTAATGTGGGCGGGGTTTAATTGTGTCTACCTGTTTCCTGATCCGCGTTGCCCCGCTCTTCACTTGAACAATTCTGGCTAATATATGCAGTAGCATCAGGACGACAGAGCGAGAAAATGCAGCTCCACAGACTCCTCCCACTTTACTGACGAAACAAAAACTATTCACGCCCATTCAGAACGCAAAGTGCCTCGTCTCGGTTATTATAACGTGATTGGTACATATCGGTACGCTACAATCCTTCTGTCAATCGAAACGCTGAAAATCACATGGTCTGAAACTAGCTCCTATCCAGGTGAAGCAAAGGATTCTGGGAAGTGGAGTCCTCAGACACATTTGAAAGGGAATCAAATTATCAGATAAAAGTTCCCGCAAAGACAAACAGCTCATTATGAAAATCAGCAGATAAAAGTCTTCGTAAACACGCGCACACACACATTCAAGATCAGCAGATAAAAGTCCCCCTAAACACAAACATCTCTGATTCAAAATCAGCAGATGCAGCAGTAAGTTTTCACTCATTTTATCTTACAACGACTTTTTTTTGTTTTACATCTTTTCTTTAAGCCAAATTAACTTGCGAAACTCCCGTACGACCGAGCGAGAGAACGCCGCTCCTCAGACTCCTCCCCCTTACCTGACTCACCTGTGCGGGGGAAGCAGGTGGGCACGCTGGGATGCCACTGCCCGTGCTGGCACTTAGACCAGCTGTGTCGTCTGGGCAGGACGAAGCCGGGCTCGCAGAAGAACTGAATGACGCTCTTGGGGCTGAAGCCGCCGCAGGGGGAGGGTTTACAGCGGAAGCCGCCGTGCTCCGGGACCACCGGGTGGGAACAGTTCCGGCCTTCACACACACACACACACACACTATTAGGGTGGAGACATTTCTCGTACGGAATTTGTGAAACGATGTGTGCTAGCGAACATTCTCGCGCCGACTCAAATGTCGATTATTGTCGACTTATTTTTGACGTATCGGGTTTTTTTTACTATAAAAAATTCAATTATTGCGGGAGCTAGGGTTGAATTTGGCAGCACCGGCCAATCAGTGTCCGTGGGCGGGGCTACTACACAATTGGGCGGGGACTGCATGGGCAGGGTCGCCACAAAAATACGCCGACAAAAAGAAGTCGGGGAAAGTCTGAGAAGGGAGTTTGAACACTGGAGGAAGTTAAACTTAGTAAAGCGACGTCGCCGCCCGTTTAGTGTAGTAGCTCCTCCCACTTTCACGTCAGCACTTTGAGGCTGTGCCAGGGAAAGTGTGTTAAAATGTCCTATTGTTAACAGGTTTTGGACACTTTAGCGCGTCATAACCACAATCCGACACTCTTTCGCTGCTTTTTCTCAGAGATGCTTAAATTAAACTTTAGGAAGTTTTGTACGTTTTGTAAATGTTTTTTTCTTTACGTGTTTTTGGCAATTTTGTACTTGTACTGAGTATCAAAAATATAAGCAACTTTTAAATTCACGCAGTTCCAATAAATTCACGACATCATTGAAAGTCTAAAGAATTTTTTTCAGTTTCTTTACGCATTCGTTGTACTTTTTGTTTTTTAGAATCAATAGTATTATACATACGTATGCATATTGCATATTTACAAAATTGTACAAAAATCCCTACAGTGTACTCGAGTACTTTACACCTCTGATTTTTCTACACTACACCACATCACTATTTCAACTTTCGAGTCGCCATCGATAAATTTTGCAAATTTATTTCACCCCGACACTGCGAAATTTTACGTGTGACAAACAACACTTTAGTTACAAATGTTTGTCGTTGTGCAGACACTAGGGGTGAGTGGGTGAGGGCGCCACCTGTGGCCGCGTGTGGGAGCGACGCCATCACCAGGAGCCCGTAGCCCAGGGCAGCGCACACACATGACGCCGCAGACATCACAACTCCTGTGAGACACACAAACACAATCCAGTCAGCAACTCAGACTATACACAACTTCTGCTGCTGCTGCTGATGATCTGCACATTATTATACGCAACTTCTGTTAGTGTTACTAGTAGACCTGAACCTCAATACTGATCTCTCTCTCTCTCTCTCTCTCTCTCTCTCTCTCTCTCTCGCTTTCTCTCTCTCTGCATCTCTTTCTCCCTCTGCATCACCCTCCCTCTCTCTCTCTCTCTCTCTCTTGCACACTCTCCGTCTTGCTCTCTCTCTCTCTCTCTCTCTCTCTCACTCGCTGCATCTCTCTCCCTCTGCATCTCCCTCTCTCTCTCTTTCTCTCGCTCCCTCTCCCTTTCTCTCTCGCTTTCTCTCTCTCTCTCTCTCTTGCACACACTTTCTCTCCCTCTGCATCTCCCTCTCGCTCCCTCTCTCTTGCTCTCTCTCGCTTTCTCTCTCTCTCTCTTGCACACACTTTCTCTCCCTCTTGCTCTCCCTCCCTCTCTCTCTCGCCCCCCCTTGCATGTCTCACTCACTCCCTCCCTCTCTCTCGTTTCTCTGTCTCTCCCTCTATTTCTCTCTCTCAATGTCTGTTTTTCGCTCAATTTCATTCTCCATCTGACTCACTTGGTTTCGATCTCTCTCTTTCTCCATCTGACTCAGTTGGTTTCGATCTCTCTCTTTCTCCATCTGACTCACTATTTCTCTCTTGTATCCCTCTGTCTGAGACCTCTCTCTCTCTCTCTTCCTCTGGATCTTCCTCCTTTTCCTTCCGACTCACTCGGTCTCATTTGACTCTCTCTCTCTGACTTACTCCCTGCTTCTCTTTCACCCACTTCCTCTGGCTCATTCACTCTCTCCGTTTCTCCATTTACCTCTCTCTTCCTCTGACTTGCTCTTTGTTTATTAATCTTCCTCTTTCACCCCCTCTATGACTCTTTTATTCTGTTCTTCTCCCTCAGACTTACGCCCTGCTTCTGTCACTCTCCTTCCTCTTCCGCTGACTTTCTCACTCGATCTCTCTCTTTCTCCATCTTCCTCTTTCTCCCTCTGACTCACGCTGCTGTCTTCCTCTCCTGCAGTTTTTCACTCTCTCTCCCTCCGACTCCCCATTTTCTTTTTCTCCCTCTCTCTCTCTCTCTCTATTTCTCCCTCAAATGAATAACACAAATGTAGAACTAAATCAACTGTAAAACCGGATTCTTTATAGACGTGTGTGTGTGTGTGAGTGGCTGTTCTTCTATCTATCGGTGGATCTATAGCCACGACTCTTCACAAAGCAAGAGAAAGGTCAGAAAGATCCGGACGCGTGTGACTTGTTCACATCATTGTGCATCTGACCAATGGCCAATGATTATTTATGCACTTTTGGCCATAGCAAACCAACGCTATTAAAACATCAATTCTCCATCTCCCTCTCTCTCATACACACACAAACCTGCCTATTAACATATATATATATATATATATATATATATATATATATATATTATGAACACATTAACAGTGTACATGAGTATAAAAACACACACATATCCTTAAAAAAATTTTTTTAAACATGCATGTACTCATTTTCTCTCACATACACCAGTGTGACAATCAGAAACACACACACACACACACACACACACACACACACACACACACACACAAAACGTGTGTACATCAACATACAAAATACACACACACTTTATATTTTTGTGAAACATGTACTCATTTTCTCAGACACACACACACACACTTTTAAACGTGTGTACATAAATAAAATAAAAAAACAACACACACCTTTACAATATTTTTTTTGCGTGTACTCGTTTTCTCTCTCACACTACACTATATATATTTTTAGCGTGTACTCATTTTCTCTCTCTCTCTCTCTCTCTCTCTCTCTCTCACACACACACACACACACACACACACACACACACACACACACACACTTATTCTCCACCAGTGAATTCCCACAGCGCAGCACTTTACCAGACGCCGAGGCGCATTCACACCGCGACAAAAGCGTCACATTCACGGCCAAAGTCAAGTTATCGCGGCTCACCAGACAGCGCAGCTCGCGCGGGCGTGAGGTGAATCCGGTGGCGGTATTAGTGTCTTCTCATGGACGCCTGGAGCGCGATATCGGACTGCAAAACCCGTCCACACCGGCGGAGCGGCACCGGATTCAACAAGTGAATCTGCTCCGGAGCGGCTGCCCGGTGACTCACTGCGCCGAGCTGTGATTGGTCGCTGGCGCGCCGGCCACACCCTCCGCCGACACCAGACACGCCCCCTCTGGCTGTCATATTCTGGAAGCCGAAAGCAGTTCGTGGAAATTCGGCGCTGCGGTCGAATTGAATTCGCTCGAAACCACATCAAGCCTCGTCTGCTTTCCCCGTTTACGTTAAACCTACGAAAACTGTCAAAATGCGACTAAATATAGAGCGGTTACTGCCCGAGTGACACACTAAACCCTAAATGACGTGAAACTACGAAGCCCGGGTGGGTCGAACTCGTAAACACCAGCTGAATTTAAAGAAAGTTTCACGTCATGAATAAAACAAATCGTTAAAAATGTATGGAATCAGATTAGTGCCAAAAACCAGACGTAAATGTGAAAGAAACGAACGAAATCACATCAATTTTGCGCTTGGTTTTTTATTTTTTGCTTGCAATATTCGAGTTTTCGTTTGAAACTTTTTTTTCGCTTCGGATTTTTCGTTTTTTTTTATTTTTCGTTTGGATTTCTGGTCAAAGTTGGCTGGTGAGAATGTGATTGACAGCTGCTTGACCAGGAAGTGTGAGACGAGTTCTTGACATTCACTGCTTTTTTAAATGGCAAAAAAAAAAAAAAAAAAAAGCAACCGAAAAACCTGAAGCAAAAATAAAGTTTCAAACAAAAATGTGAAGATAAAGCAAAAAACGAGGAAAAGCTCATATCAGCAACAACAAAATTCACAAGTTTGTGAGCAGCAAAAAAAAAAAAAATTATTTCAAGACCCTTTGAGAAACCAATGGCACCAGACACAAGCAAAAAAACACATTCAAGCTGTGATTCAGTTTAAAAAAAAACTGTATTTGATGTTCAGTTTACCACGAGTAAAAATTCACATAGTTGAGGGAATTCTGACACTGCTTTTCCAATGGAAGCGACACGAAAAGAACAAAAATCAGAAGGAACAAACCACAGGAACGTTACGACGGACTTCAAACGAGCCGGCCAGTAGTGATGAGATTAGTCAGGAAAGTTCTGTCAAGTATCGCAAAATTCACTCTATGTTCCATCTTTAAAACGACATTCCCATAAAACTCTACACATAAAAGCAATAAAAAACCCATCAGGTTAAAAGAAAGTACAGTGCAAAAATCGATTAGAAACTAAGCTTAACATGGCATGTTACGATTGATCCGACAGTGACGAGAAAAGGAAAGTTAAGTTAATAAACTTCACACGACGTGTGGACTCGGAGCGTTTCCGTTCAAGCACCGGCTGAGGAATTTCAAAGCGCTCACGGGAATGTGATGGGAATCGCAAACCATCAAAAACAGAAAAGTCAATGTTTACCATCATCCTAATAAACTAATTCACACAACTGGTTCCTGGCTTCAGTGCACGGAGGCTAAATAACCACCGTCCGGATCCATAAATAACGCGTCATACTGTCGGTTTGGAACATATTTGATCTCGCGATTAGTGTGTAACATGTTTCGCCTGATTGTCGTTTCGTTTCAAACCGAGGTAACGCAATCCAGTACAAAACTCGACGGAAAACAGGAAGCTGTGTAGTTAAGTGTTACGTCTCATCTACCGTTAGTTCCCACTGTTACAGTTCTATTTCCAGAAAAGGGCGTGTCGCTCTGGAATCAACCGTCGCTTTGTTTCACCTTCCAAACGAGCACATTTTCGAACGTGCGATTTTTGCGATTCACGCCTCATCGTGGATCCATCAGACCGCCTGACTGCGCTTTCATCACGTCCTTCGAGATCCGCGTGTGGTACATTTGTGAAAACGGGACGATTCCATTGGCTCTTTGGTGAGAGGCTCGTACTCTGTAGTGTGACGGACCAATCGCGCGCATATATTAGTGTGATTCTGTGCACGGCGATCTAGATCTACACATGCGCTTGTGAATGAGCTTTCAGAAAAAAAAAAAAAAAAAGCGTTGATCCGGCATCAGTCCAGTCCGACTTCAGGAAAACACCCGAAAGCTTGAGTGGAAGGCCACGATTCTTCAGCGGAGTAAGCGGCTTAACCGGAGGGTTGAGGAACAGACTGGCCTACATCACGACCTAGCGTGACACAAGACTTTAAAACATCGCCCGCTTATAACAAAAACAAAACAAAAAAAAACAAAGCGAAACAGTGGGTTTAAAGAGGAAGTCTCGAACGGGAAACCAAGGTAAAACGGTGCGCATAAAAAAAAAAAATAATAAAAAAAATCATCACTACATCACGACCTAGCGTGACACAAGACTTTAAACATCGCCCGTTTAAAAAAAAAAAACAAACAAACAAAAAAAAGAAAGCGAAACAGTGGGTTTAAAGAGGAAGTCTCGAACGGGAAACCAAGGTACGCATAAAAAAAAAAAAAAAAAAAATTGCTTGTTGGTCAACGGCCGCGTCTCTACGCCACGCACAACAACTCGACACGAACGCCTCCAGTGTCAAACACGCAGCGCTGTAACAGGAGGTTTCTCTTTCAGTAGTTGTTTGTCTGCACAAATCGGATTAGCGCAGAGAGGGCAAAGGCATGAGGTCTGGGAGCAAATCCTCCAGCTCTGGCCTCCACGTCTCTCATCGGACGCGGTTGTGTCTCATGAGCGGCACGATGCAGGACGGCGGGCCGGCCTTGCTGAGGAAGGGATGCTTCAGCAGCTCCTGAGCCGTGGCCCTCTGAGACGCCTCTCGCACCAGCATCCGCTCCAGGAAGCCCTTGAGGAGCGGCGACACCTGCGTGTGCACACAGACACCTCAAGCTCACACCACACTGATTCAGACAGGCTTGCTAGGAGGCTGGTGAACAACCTCATCCCAACTTCTGTAATGGCGAATGAAAATGTAATCTGTCAAAACGTAAATCTGTAACAAAATAATAGCCTTGGACTATTTTCTAATTAATCAATAAATAATCTCACACCAAGAAGAAGAAGTAAGGAAGGAGAAGAAAAAGGAAGAAAGGAAGGAAGGAGGAATGAAGAAGAAGGAAAGAAGAAGAAAGGAAATAGAAGGGAGAAGAAGGAAGAAAGGAGAATGAGAAGGACTGATGAACGAGGAAGGAAGAAAAAGAAGGACTGAAGAATTAGGAAGAAAAGAAGGAAAGAAGGAGAAGAAAGGAAGTACAAGGGAAGGAAGGAAAAGAAGGAGGAAGGAAGGAAGGAGACAAAGGAAGAAGAAGAAATCGGAATGAAAATGAAAGAAAGGAAGGAAGGAAGGAAGGAAGGAGAAGAACGAGGAGATGAGGGACGAAGAAGAAGGAAGAAAGGAAGAAAAGGAAGGAAGGAGAAGGAGGACAAGAAGAAGAAGAAAAAGGACCAAAGGAGAAGGAAGAAAGGTGAAAAGGAAGGAGAAGAAGGATAAGGAAGACCGACGAAGGAAGAAAAGAAAAAAGGAAGGAAGGAGATGAAGGAGGGAAGGAAGAAAGGAAGGAAAGAAAAAAAAAGAAGGGAGATGAAGGAGGGAAAAAGGAAGGAAGAAAGAAGAAACGAAGGAGTAGAAGGACAAAAGAAGAAGAAGGAGGAGGAAAGAAGAAGACAACAGCGAATACGAAGAAGAAAAACCCCGAGCGTGACATAAGCAGGACACATAAGAGAGGAGGCTGGGTCAGTGTGATGTCATCAGGACCTTGTGGAGGTTCTTCAGCTTGGGCGGCAGGTTGTCCCGGATCATCTTCATGGCCTTCAGCGGAGGCTCGTTGAAGTACGGAGGCTCCCCGTCCACCATCTCGATCACCATGATGCCCAGCGACCACACGTCCACCTGCAGAAAGGGAGGGGCGTCAGGGGGGCGGAGCTCGTCACGAGGGGCGGAGCCAGAGCGCTGGCACTGGCCTCTTGTCCGTAGGGGAGTCTGGAGATGAGCTCGGGTGCCATCCAGTAGGGCGTGCCCACCAGAGACTTCCTGCGCTGCACCTCCTTAGACACCTGAGCGCAGAAGCCAAAGTCCGACAGCTTCACCTGCAACCACACGTCACTCAGCGGTTGAAAAATAAATAAATCATCATTACAGGGGAAAAAAAAAAAATAGACGACTTAAAAGATGGACAGACTTGGAGAAGCGCCAGGACGAATTGCCGTTCAACACCGAACGCCTTAAAAAACGTGTCTTGTTCTCCAATAATGCGTTGACTAAACTCGAATCTTTGTCTGCACTAAAACTACACTTTTCTTCAAAACACATGACAATGATGATACTCATTTTGTCCAGGAATATATTGTTAATGTCGGAAAATTAAATTAGTCACAATTTATATACAGTGCACAAAAATTATATTGTTTAAATATATTTATATATAATCACATTTTGTTTTATATATTTCTGGATCAATTACGTAAAAATTTCTCCTAAAAATACCATTTTGTTTTTTCTTTATTTAACAAACCTAACTTGTGAATCGTATCATTTTGATATTGTTTTAATTTTTTTAACAATAGATAAAAAAATGGATTCTAGTGATCAGAACTCCATCTCCCATCTCTCCATTCTCAGCCAAAAGCCTTTGCGCGAGTTTGTTCATCCGACGACATGTGAAAAGGATTATTATCCCCTGTGCAGCAAACCCAGTGTTTTGACTGTATTCATTCCCTGTTATTCTTGCCTGCATTCTTCGTTTTTGACAAATTGGCAATTATAAGCACCCCGAAGATTTTCCGCCACTGAAATTGAAAATAAAAGGCCGTATTTTCACGTAAATATGGTAATTACAGTACAGTTGCTTTTACCATTTACCACAATATATATTTTTTCATTTTACAAACGTTTATAACTTTATATAATTTTTATTATTTTTCAAATTAATGTATAATAATTTCTTTCACAAATATTTAGTTTTAGTATATAATAAATATTTCCTTTTATGGCTGCTTGGGCATTGTTGTGCAAAGTATTTCACCACATTTCATGTCATGTGTGACAAATTAAATGTGAATTTGATAGTGGTTCTGCCAGACTGTGATACTGAGGGGAGATGATTCATCTCGCAACATCCAGATGCTGTATGCGTCTTACACTCACCACCATAAAAAGCCCCTTTGAAACTTTTTCTACTGTTTCGAGAGTCTGTTCAATTGAGGGGGCGGGGCCTGATGCCGGACGTCGATTTACATTTTTATAATTCAAATCATGCATATTTTCCCCCTTTGCAGCAGCAAAAAAAAAAAAAAACAAAGCGATTTGGGCAGTAGAGTTTCAGCCCTGGCGAAACACACATTTTACTCCTTGATAATTTCATAACTCCATAACCACTTTCCTAACTGCATATTCTGTAAATCAGATTAACATGAACACATTAGCAACTCTGTGGCCCAATCAGCAAAGGCACGTTTGTATATCGCATGCAGAAGTCGTGAAAATATCTCTTTGATGGGACAAATAAACGATTGATTCTTAAGATGAGGATCTTCCGTCCTCAGAAGAACGATGCTGACTCGATAGTAACCAGAGGTGTAAAGTACTTGAGTAAATTTGTTATTTTCGTTTTTTGCTACTTTGTACTTGACCTGAGTACCAACAATAGAAGCAACTTTCACTCTTAACTCCACTACATTTTTGATTGAGTATCTGTACTCATTACTCCACTACATTTGAACGGACACTTATCGTTACTCATTACTTTGTGATTGTGTGCGACAAGTCGGCATTGATTTATTTTGCAGTTAATTTCTTGTGGGAATGAGGTGATATCGCCATCTGCAGGATGCTGAAGGTACTGGACGCTGTTTATCAGCTCAATCGCATGAACGCGAATTAGAGGCATACATGTATTTTACTAATTTTATTACATCATGTATAAGTTACTAGTCAAAATTTGATTTTGTTCACACTTCATTTAAACGGAGACTGACTTTTTCTTCCTTTTTTGTTCCGGTATTAGAAAACCTTGTGAATAGAGTTTGTTTTCACATTTCTTGGTGTTTTTTTGGTCTAAATTCAGAGGGAGTAAAATACTCAAGCTCTTTTAAAATGAGATACTTTGCTACTTTGACTCAAGTATTTTTGAAATTGGTGACTTGTTACTTGAGGCATTTTTACGATAAGTATCTGTCTCTAAGTAACTTTCTCAAGTATGGCTGTCTGGTACTCTTTACACCTCTGATGGTAACACAAGGCTGGTCGTTCTGAAGAAAGCGTCAAAAAAAAAAAACCCCGACAACGTCATTTCAAGTCTGGATGAAGTAATGGCTGACCAACCCTGCACTTTCGTTGTGTTTTCATGGTAAACGTGAGCTGGCATCTGTTGCCATACAACAATTAACACAGGCTAGTCGTTCAGCATCTTCATATAAAAAGGATATTTGCACAATTAATGATTGACAACTGACCGTTCTCCACAGCTCAACAGGAAAAGCATCAACCAGGCCACCGAGACGGCCAATCAAGCCAAACATGTACAACAAATTACAAAAAAAACCCCAACACATTTACATGTTGTGATCCTCATTGGCCTGTAGGTGGTGCTAAAGCAACACCGTACACCTGGTGTGTCAGATCCATTGAGTAAATATTTGTTTACTGATATTGATAAGCCTTTGTAAAGCAATTGACAGTTGAAAAAAAAAATGCAAAATTTCTAGTTTCCTGTTCGTGCAAAAATCCAGTAGTGGCATTTTTTAAGGTCAAGCTCTGAGAATATGGGCCGCGCTGCTGAGAAACGGCTTCCGACCACCACCGCCTGTTTCAGCATCTCACACTTCTGTCGGCGTTTGGAGAAGTAGGTGGTTACTAAAACGGGCTGCAAAATGCACCGCAAACAAATAGGCTCGCTCAGAATTCTCAACTTCTCAAAAAATGTTTGTAAAGCGTTTGCAAAATTGGTTTATTGAAACGAAGTTGGCAAACAAAAAGGGTGAAAAATTGTTTGAACATGATTAAACAACAAATATATACTCCTTAAAAACGGTTTAAAAGTCTTTCCGAGAAGCTCACGTTTGTGTGATAGGAAAGGAAGTCGATTTTTTTTAGGCCGAGAACTTTGTCATGTTTTGGTTGAGCAGCGAGGAAAAGACGAGTTCCTTTAAACTTGATGCTAATTAGTCTGTTGAATCTTCTCAAGTCCTATGATTGGTTGATTCGTTTAACTATCACGCAATCATGTTTCAGATCAGACATTGGCCCTTGTTGGCCTCAAGGTGGTGCTATAGCAAGTACTCAACATTTCACATCCATCCGGCAGTTTCACAATTTTTGAATATTTTGATATAAAAAATATTTGTGCCCGAGAGCAAATGGAACAGAAGAGTTGAGCTGAATCACAACAGATGCTGCGTTTGAGGCGTAAACCTCTTTGAATTGTATCGCTAAACGATGTGATTGCTAATTGTGTCTGAAACATAATGGATGATGGTGAAAGCCTTGTTTGATCATGTTAGCACTGCTGGAAACTGTTTAGCTGGTTAAAGAAGCTAGAAAACTGACCTTCCTTCATTCTCAATCTCAGCAGGTTGAGAATCTGGAGCATCACATTTGTGGAGTCAATAAAAAGCTAAAAATGGCCAGAAACAGAGAACTTTCACAAAAAAAACTCCACAGTCTGTTCTCGTTCTGAAAAAAGAAGGCTGTTCCACGCGAGAAATTGCCAAGAAACTGAAGATTTGACCCCAAACTTTTGAAACGGTAGTGCACATTATTTTCCCTTACGCCTATTTCCATATAAAGCAAAGAGTAATGCGTGTTACTCCGTTTAACCGGTCACTTTTACAAACACTTTTTGGATCACAGAGTCATTTTTTAGACGCCTTAAACTGGACACTTTAAACCATTCTGAAGTCACTTTTTGTATTTTACTCACTTTTTTGTACTTTTCCAAGATAAAAATACAATCGAATAACGTAGAAAGAGTAAATGTTGTATTTTTAAGTCACATTTCATATCTTTGCTTTCGTTTTTATCGTATTTCTATTCTTCATCTTTTTATTGTATGTGCTTTTTTGCACATTTTGTTGCATCTCCCCCATCCCCATGTTTAAATGCTGGAACGATCAAAAACACATTTCACTACATGTTGTACCACGTATAATATGTATGCTACAAATACAATTTGAATTGGAATGATTCTATCGCAGTTTGACCATCTGACGTGGAGGGCTAAACCTTTAAAATAAAAATACATCCCAGAATCGTGACCTCTACTCCAAGCCAAACATCTTTTGTGAGTGTTTTGTGCGAGTTGAGCGTCAAGAACCGATTTGAAGAATGTTCAAGTTCATTTAAGTTCAAGTTCAAGTTCATTTGTATAGCGCTTTTCTTAGCCCGAGACCAACGCAAAGACGCTATGTGAAAAAAGTAAAAAAAGAGAAATGTTGATTTTTTATATGAGTTTTAAAAATATGGGGGGGGGGTCAGTTAAAAAGGGGAAAAAAAAACAATTTTATATATATATATATATAAATAAATAAATAAAAAAGCACTTATACAGCACTTTCCTGTGACTATTTCCTAGTCCCAGACTATGGTAAAGTCGCTATGCAAAATTAAGTTGTAAGTTGCAGTAAAAAAAATTCTATAAAGTCTATAAAGAAGAAAAATGTCCATTATTGATCTGGGTTCAAAATTAGTAGCGGAAAAAAAAAATAAAATAAAACAACTGTGTAGGTGAGAGGCGTGCGCACCCTGCCGTCCTGCGTGAGGAGGATGGAGTCGCTCTTGATGTCCCGGTGTATGACGCCCTGGCAGTGGAGGACAGACAGCGCTCTCAGCACAGACAGACACACGGCGGCGATCTGCTCCTCGTTCATCCTGAAGCACACACACACACACACACGCTCAGCACACCACGCCATCTAGTGGACATCCTGCCATACTGCCACTGCAACCACGACTGGTCAATCACAACGTATGTGCGCTTTAAGGTTAGGCATTTATTCTGCATCGTGTCCACTCTTTCAGCCGTTCCCTCCATCCAACACTTATCTGCTTCACTCACACATTTAACAGTCGGTCTATCCATCCATCCATCCATCCATTTTTTCTAGACAGTTTGTCTGTTAATGTCGATGATAATCTGTATGTCTGTCTACCTGTTCTTCCATTTATGTTCATTTGTTTCAGACTCACAAAGCCAGAACATTGTGAGAATGTGAGAAACAGAAAAAAAAGGTACACGGAATAAAATCAGGCAGTATGCAATCTCTTTTATTCCAATTATCAGTCCTTTTTTATTTCACTTATTTACCCGTCTGTCTAATGTCAAAACAAATCTGTATGTCTGTCCGTCTACCTGCTCTTCCATTTATTGAATTATCAGTCTGTTTAATCACTTATTTAGTTGTTTATCTGTCTGTCTAACTGCTTTTGTGTCCGTCTATCCATTTATTTAATAATCTGAAAATGCTAATAATAATAATCAGCATGTCTGTCTGTCTACAAATTCTTCTATTATCAGTTCTTTTATTTCACTTTTTATAAAAAGACATTATTTCAGAACAGACAGTCTGTCGATCCATGTATTTAATAATCTGCATGTCTGTCTGTTTACTAATTCTTCCATGTATTCATCTCTCTCTCTCTCTCGACAGATGAGTGTCGATGCTTTGGAGTTGACATTTTAAAATCGCATTTGAAGTTCATTTATAATTTCAAAATAATGTACATTTTCACATTTGTATTTAATGCATTGATTGACTCAATTTATTATGGCGTTATTACTGGCAATAAAGAGAGATTTTTGTTCACGAGCATTATTTATGTTGCTGTTCCTACTATTTTAGATGACAAAAAAAAGTGTCAATATCGGTAATGTCGATACTGGACCTGTAGATAACCGTATCGTATCTGTTTGTGTATCGTGGCATCGCCCATCCCATGATCGCACTGATCAAACGCTTGCCTGGTGTGTGTGACGATGTCCGTCAAAGCTCCGCCCTCCAGGAACTCCATCACCACCCAGAGCTCGTCGCCCACCAGGTAACTGTTGTACATCTCCACCACGTTCTCATGGTGATAGTCCCGCATGATCACCACCTGAGAGACACGCAGGAAACGTGAGAAATGATTTATTTATTTCAAAAGTCAAGTCAAGTCAAAGTCAGCTTTATTGTCAATTTGTCATATGTACAGTACATACATGCAGAAAATTGAAATTTCGTTACTCTCCGTCCCTAGATGTGAACAGATAACATTTCCACATAAAACTTACAAAAACTACAAAAAGACTAATAAAAAAAATTGTCAATTTTACGAATTTGAAATGTACGCCACCGTAGCTCCAATGGCTAGTTTAACGGCAACATGGTTCTTGTGGTTTAAACATTACAACATTTCAGAAAAATTCTAAACCAAACTAACCTTAAATCAAAGACACTGAATAGTCATAGACAGATGAGAGAACGTCTAAAAATTAGAAAAGTAAAGTACTTTAGTTGGTTCTAAGACTAAAGCAACTAATGCGGTAAAATATATTTGAAGCCCCGCCTTCTCCATCACAAGCTCCGCCTCCTCCAGCATCCTCATCAACGAGACTGACTTAAACCTCACTTTCACACACTTTCAGGTTTGTATTCGATATTTGGCGCTCAGAATGCACTTTTATTTTTTAATCTGTGTAAAACACACTGAACATACTCAAATTAGTCATTTTTTATCTTACATAAACGTGTTATACACCAATTAAGTGGTTCATCTCCACCCGTTAATAAATATAAAACTGCGATTCTGGAGTGGCCAATTCTGCATCTCATTACAACAACTTGGTCACTTCTGTTATTAAAACCACAGCGGAATATTTTGTAGATGGGATCACTTCAAAAAGTTTGTTAGTTTTACTTTAAACGGGACACTTTAAATCACTTTAAATATTCATCACTCGAGTCACTTTTTCTGCTTTTGTATTTTTTTATCTTTTGTATTTTTTATTCATATTTTATCTGTATACTTATGCCGTATTTCTCTGCCCGCATTTTTATCACTTGTATTTAATTCAGATTTTATCTCTCTTTTTTATTGTATTTTATTGCTTTTGTAATCTTGTATTCTATTTGCGTTTTTGTTTTATCCCCCTTTTTAAAAAAATTTCTGTTTCGTCACCCCCCCCCCCCATGATAAAATGCCGGACGATTGCAAAATACATTTCGCTGCACGTTGTTGAAAAATAGTTGTGGATGTGACAAATTAAATTTGAATTGAAATTTGAAAACATTCATCGCATTCACATCGCCATTTACTAATATATGCATTCACTTCCGATTTCTCCGGAGCCAGGGTTGTTTTTTTTTGTTTATGGCCCACCTCATTAAACAGCAACTCGCGCCGCTGCTGCTTCCTCAGGTCCATCTTCTTGACGGCCACCAGCTTGCCCGAGCTCTTGACGGTGGCGATGCAGACGATGCCCGTGGAGCCTTCTCCGATCTTGATGTAGTGGTCCAGGTAGGTGCGCGGGTCCCCGGGGTCCACCACCATCTGCAGCGCCGCGCGGAACTGCTCGTGAGAAACACGCTGCGGCTCCCTCTGGGGCGAGCGGGTGGGCGGGGCCGGGGGCGGGGGCTTCGGCGCCGGGGGCAAGTGCTGGCCGTGATGCGGGTCGGGGCCCAACCCCGGGTGGGAGGAGTGATGCTGAGGCTCCGCCCTGTGGGGCGGGTACTTGCCTCCGCCAGCAGGGGGCGCTGCGGGCGAGGGGCCGTTGTGATGCGGCGGCTCGTGAGACGTTCCGGCTTTCACGTCCTGTACAGGGAAAAGTCGATCGCCTTTACATTTTATTCACATACTGTGTGCGTAAATAATTTTGGTTTCAAAAAACATGTATGGTGCTAGATGATACTAGATCAATTTTTTTGCCTCCATGCGAGAGTAAAACATTGAGGCCTGAGATGGAGTGTGACATCACAGCGTAGCCACGCCTCTGACACGCCTTCTCCTTCTCCAGCAGTGAGATTCATTGTGCTTACAATTATTCTCTTTGCATGAGATCAGAGATTAATGAAGAAGATACCTACATACCTACCTATTTGTTGTGCAAACAACTTTAGTCCAACAAAAGCGAGTGTGGATGAACACTGAAAATCAGCCTGAAATAATCTAGAAACAAGGTGTGTGTGTGTGTGTGTGTGTGTGTGTATAAAGTACTTCTGTTGGTGCTAAGACTAAAGCAACTAACGCGGTAAAAAATATTTGAAGCCCCTCCTCCATCACAAGCTCCGCCTCCTGCAGCATCCTCATCCTCACTGACTTAAACCTCATTTTCACACACTATCAGGTTTGTATTCGATATTTGGTGACATTTTTTTTTAATCATTGTAAAACACACTCCCTCCCTCCCTTCCTTCCTCCCTTCCTTCCTCCCTTCCTTCCTCCCTTCCTTCCTCCCTTCCTCCCTTCCTTCCTTCCTTCCACCATTTACCGAGGCATGGATGGACTTTGAAGGTGAAAAATGCATAAGACAAATATGGGATATGACAAATATGACAAATATACATATGGGAAATTAAAACCTCCCTCCCTTCCATCCTTCCTTCCTTCCTTCCTTCCTTCCTTCCTTCCTTCCATTATTTACCGAGGCATGGATGGACTTTGAAGGTGAAAAATGCATAAGACAAATATGGGATATGACAAATATGACAAATATACATATGGGAAATTAAAACCTCCCTCCCTCCCTTCCATCCTTCCTTCCATCCATCCATCCATCCATCCATCCATCCATCCATCCATCCATCCTTCCTTCCTTCCTTCCTTCCTTCCTTCCTTCCTTCCTTCCATTATTTACCGAGGCATGGATGGACTTTGAAGGTGAATAATGTATAAGACAAATATGGGATATGACAAATGTGACAAACAACTTCCCTCCCTTCCTCCATAATGTAAAAGACATGGGGTTGATGATAGGCAGAGGGGCGGTCACCTGAGTGCTGGGGCTTCTGTCTGAGCGCGGGTAGGTGTTGAAGGGTCGTCCGGTCTGCTGCGTGGCCTTCATCACGCCCTCGGACAGCGGGAGGTTTGGGGTGCGTATGTTGGGGCCGGAGAGCGGTCTCTTCTCGCGGGGCGACTGTGGGCTGCCCTCTGGGCCGCTGTAGCTGGACTTGGGCCTGCGGTCATTGGTTCCCTCCCGCCGCACCACCGGCCAGTCGTGTCTGCTGGGCTCTTGACCGCGCGGCTGCTGCTGGGGACGACTGTCCTCACGGGACGAGCGCTGGGGGCGCTGGGAGGGTCGGGGCTCCGCGCTGGGATGCTTATCTCTGAACACACACACACACACGCGGACCCGAAATCAACACGGCACAGTCCAGTTCAAGTTCAGAGCATTTGTAACGTTGGTTAATTTAAGTTGTTAAATGGTACGTTGTTTAGTTTATTACACCACTGAAAGGCGCAACGTTCAGTGTTGGGGGTGTAACGCGGTACTGTAATAAAAATATTTGTCCACTGAAAAAAGAATGAATATTTAAAGAACTAAATATTGTTCAATTTTAGGTAATTTAAATTACCTTATTTACTCAAGTATAAGCACCCTCTGGATTTTTCAGGCACATTTCTGGTTCAATTACCTTATTATTCTCCTAAACATTACTATTTGTTTTAACAAAAAGTCAGTTCTAATGGTCAGAACTTCATCTCCCAAGAGTCTTTGCACCTGTCCGAGCAGACGCAAAGCAACTGCGTGAGGCCCGTCGAACTTTCTGTTTATCTGACGCCGTGTGAAGAGAATCAAAAGACAGGGTGGTTTGCAAAAAAATCATTAACTAATATATTCAATAACTCATATAAATGAAAACGAGGTGGAAAAGAATGACAAAGGATGAAAAGCAGAAAGAGAAGTTGACGTATAATACAACGAATACAATTTATTCCAATAATGGATCAAATTGCATATGGATAGTTAAAATTTGTTGCATAATGTGAGAAAAACAAACGTGACTGGTGTTTTGCTCTTTGACGTCAAAAAAAGTTTGTTCTCAAACGTGTGTGTCTAGAAAGTTCTACGGCAACAGTTCTACGAATGTTGAGATCATTTTTTTTTAAAGCCATTTGAAGGTCGTCTCAGCTTAAAATTTGTTCTAATATTATCGTAATGAGTCACATTATTAGGTTATGACTAAAACTGAATATTAGGCCTGACCTTCATCCGAATAAACAGAACATTCGGATGAAGGTCAGGCCTAATATTCAACTGTAGTTCAGCCTCGCCGTACACAAACCTGTCTTTGCCGTCTCCGTAGTGACCAGAGTGTCTGTACGAGGGCTGCTCTCCGTTCTGCGGAGCCCCGGACGAGTCTCTCGGTGGCTGGAGCGGTGGGCTGCCTCTGCGCAGTGAGTTTGAGCGGATCACGGACATGGTCTCGAACTCGTCAAGCAGCCACGTGAGGGAGCCGTCATCACCGATCTTACGGCCGCGCACGATCGCCTGCACGAACAAACAGCGGTTTAGAAGAACGAAACCTGAACGATTAAAACGAACGGTCTCTTCCAGTCTTCTCTAGCAGCTTGACAGCGTCTGTACATCTACACGATCGTATTAGGATCTTTTTTTTTTTTATATATCTTCTTGTTTTTTTTTCCTTTTCTTATCTTTTAAAAAACACGTTTCTGGTTCCATCAGCCATTTGCGTTCAAAGCTCTTCATGGTGGTGTGGATCTGCTCGCTCTCTATCGAGTCAGATTAGTGCCGAAAATATCAAACGTACATTTCTAAGATATGCTTCACATTCATGTCTGGCTTTTTCCATTTTTCGCGTTGCAATGGTCACGTTGTCGTATGAAACATATTTTTTCGCTTCAGAATTTTTTGTTCATGTTATCTTTTTTTTTTAATTTGTGAATACCGTGAAGCCTGTGCCAGAAAGGTAAATGAAAAATAAACAAACAAAAAAAAATATCACCCAAACGAAAGATTCTGAAGCGGGGAAAAAAAAAAAAGTTTCATACGAAAACGTGAAGATTGCCGGCGAAAAATAAAAAGCCAAACA
Organism: Paedocypris micromegethes; assembly: GCA_028031935.1. Classification (NCBI taxonomy): domain Eukaryota; kingdom Metazoa; phylum Chordata; class Actinopteri; order Cypriniformes; genus Paedocypris; species Paedocypris micromegethes. Next base: position 18,861,654 of record CM051503.1, read on the forward strand.
TAAATTTCCAAGAAAGAAATGAAAATGTTTTTATTGTTTATATGTGAAAATGTTTTATATTATACGTTTTTATTTAAACTTTTATTGCTTTAAATGTGTTTTAAACTATGGAATCTGATCGAACGTACATTTCTAAGCAACAAAGGTTTTTTCTTCTTCACATTTTCATTCAAAGATTTTTTGTGTCCCACGCCAGATTTTTTTTGGCACTAGTTTCACGTGGGGGGCGGGCCTCACCCTGATTGGATGGTGAGAATGGCCAGCTACGAACGAAATTTGCGTTTCATATTTTTGGCATTTATCTGCACATATGACCGACCTTGCGCGGCTCCACGGTGGTGATGACGGAGGCATCGATGAAGGGTTTGGGTCTTTTGGCCGTGTCCTCGATGAGACTCTGCCACTGACGCGGAAGACCCACGAACTTCTGCTCCTGCTCATCGAAGTCCGTGTGCACGCGGTGCTCGAAATTGGACGGCGCCGAGATCTGGATGCGCTGCTTCTTCTTCTTGGTGAACATGGCTGCTGAGGAGCATCAGACCTGAGAGAGGGAAACACGGATCAAGCATCACAGAAAGATAAAATTCAAGCACTTTCAAGGTCCATGTTCAAGTTTTTCCAGCACCGTACAGTTGTGGTAAAATGTACATTTAAAACTAAACACAATCAAAATGAAACATTACCATTTTGGGGGACAGTTTTGTTTTATTGGTGGGAAAAAATTGAGATTACATTTTAGTAGATCTTACTAACATTATAGGCAAAATTTGTATTCTAACTTCATTTAAAGTAACAAAATTGGACAGCTGCCATTCTCTCCATTTGTAGCAAAGTGTGTTTTAGTGTAACAGTGTAACAAAGGCGGGAAAACTGCAACAATAAAGCTGTTGATGCTTCACACTTTCTGCACTTTTAACCAGACCTGGATCATAGTGATCACGACCAGTTTAATCGATCACACACACACACACACACACGCACACACACACAAACTTACTCAGTCTCAAACACACACAAAAAACAATCTCAGAAGCACACAAAGTTCACACAAACACTAAACACAAACGCACAGTCAAAAATACACAACTTAACGTACTCAGTAAAGAACACACACAAAACACTCAAACACAGACACACAATGACTCACACGCACGCTGTCACTTATTCAGTCTCTAACACACACAAAAAAAAACATAAAAATTCACAACGTAACATACTGGCTCACTCAGTCAAGAACACACACACGCGCGCGCACACACACACACACACACACACACACACACAACCTCAGAAATACACAAACACTTTAGACACTTAACATACTAGCTCACTCAGTCAAGTACTCAATATAAACACAAACACACACACACACACACAGAATAAGTTTGAGGAAACCACGACACATGTTCTGGCTCTCGGTCAGTGTGTGGCCAGTAAAACAGTAAAGTAACAGCAAACACGCCGTGACCTTGAGCCATGAGAGGTCAGAGCTTTCAGCCCGGCTGTGAGAAAGGTTAACCCTTCACCAGACGCCGCCACTGTGGATCCAAAGCTGCTTCTGGAGAACTGCACTTTACAGCTGCATTTAACACTCCTGTTCTGTTCATTTCAGAGGAACAAAAAAAACTCGGGGACTTTTATTAGGCACAAGTGTCATAACATTTAACATTTTATTATGCATAAATGTCAGAAACCAAAAAGTTCCCTAAAAAGGTGTGTGTGTGTGTGTGTTTGAGACAGCGGTGTGTTATGTCTCATTGCGGTAAAAAACAAACAGTATTAGACTCTTTTAAGCTTCATTTTGTCTGAAGGGTCAAATTAACACAAACATTATCATTGTAAAAAAAAAAAACCACGTAGAAGGTATTACAAATATGTCAACGGAATCATTTTTCATATGTAGATTACACTAACTAGGACAAGCAGGAGAAGTTTCAAAGTGGAAAAAATACTTAAGTATATTTATTTCATTTTTAAACTTAGAAAACGGGTCAATTTGGCCCAAACATACGTTTATACCACAGATATGGTTAATCCTGCACTGCTTACCAGAGCTGCACGATTCCGGATAAAAGAATAAAGAATAAACATCACGATTCTTTCACAATTCTGGATTTTATTTTAAAGATTAATAATATAACCCTGAATATCAAGCTCTCAAACAAGAATAGAACAACACATATTACTCTTTGCTTTAAAGTTAAAGAAAGTAAGGAAAATAATGTTAGGAAAATAAGAAAAAATGTTTTTTCACCACCAATTGCATTTCTAATAACGGTCGTGGTGGGCGGGGACAACGACAAATTTGCTTTGCGACGGGGTCGCTTTGACCAATCAGAGCAAGGAGTCCCAAAACAATTTGTACTCAAGTGGAAGAGATTTGCACGCAAGCGTAAAGATACGTGCGGCGCTGCTAAACACACAGACGCAAAATGTGCCGGGTTCGCTCAACACAAGCTGCGCACACACACACACACACACACACACACACACACATGGTTGCTTGTGCAAAGCTTTTATTGCCACTAATTTGATCCCATATTAGAAACACTGTGTGTTATCTCCAGATCAGACCAGTTTGGCTTCATTCAGACTGCTTCATTAATATTACATTCATGACTGCTGCATCAATACAACATTTTAGGAATGCACCGATAACACAAAAAAACTAAAAATAAAATGTTTCTAAATGTGTATTATTTCTTTTAAAGTGCCAAAAGAAAGCGGAGGAAAAAAAAAAATACTTGAGTTTGCATGGTCCCGGTTTACAAAAATTAGGGTTAGGGGTTCATTTTAAACGTTCTTAATTTCATATTAGCACTTTTTGTGTTAAATTATATGACTGTTACCTGTAAATATATATTAAGTACTCATTTTCCAAAAAAAGTGTTATCGGTGCATCAATATTACATATACAGATGTTGCGTTCTATATGTTTGTTGCATTAACATTGTAACACTAATAATGTAACATTGTAACTATAATACCGATTGTAACATTAATGTTGCTCTGCTATTGTGCAGTTTGTCACATTAATATTGTACTGATTGTAACAATAATGTCTATTGTGCAGTTTGTCACATTAATATTGTACTGATTGTAACATTAATGTTGTTCCGCTGTTGTGCAGTTTAATATTGCATATCAATATCGCAATATTTAATATCAATATCGCATTAATATTGCATATGTTGTGCCGTTAAGTGATATTGATTACAATTTTTATTGATTGATATTTATAATGGTGTGGCGCGCTGTGGTGATGTCACCATGACAATGGTTCCCAGGAAGAGCATCACACGTAAAGAAAACACAACGTCTCATGTCAGCCCCTCGCCGCCATCCGTCATCCAGTCATTGTGTGGCACTGAACAGCGGCCTGACGGCGTGTGATAACATCCCACAATGCCTTGCGTGCGCTGGACGGGACGGCAGGACGGAGTTTGATAGCGGACAGAAGGGATTACACATCACACCAGAGACAACAGCGCAGTGTTTGACCGGACGCACCCATCACACAGTGGCATCGTGGGTAATGCGGTAATGCATTACTCCAACCACCGCAAAACAATCAGCGTCGCAACCAACGCTTACAAACAATCAATGGACCGAGTATGGAGTCAGATTAGTGACAAAAATATCAAACGTATTTGTTTAACCTAAAAGGTTTTTTTCCACGTTTTGCTTGCAATCTTCGCATTTTCGCTTGAAACGTTTTGTTTTTGGCTTCAGGTTTTTCCGTTTGTTTAATTTTTTTCCGTTTCGCACAAGCTTGACGTGGGAGCGGTCTGAACTCTGATTGGCTAGTGAGAATGTCACTGCTGACCAGGAAGTTTTTCCTTCTGCTTTTTTAACATTAGCACACAATAATGATTATACTATTATTTTTGCACAGAATTGCAAAATTATTATGTTGGCGCATACTTCAGAATAATAGTAATTGAAACACTGTATTTACGAAACTGTATGAGCAGAGATCCTGATAGGCGCCTTACAAATAAAATGTATTATTGTTGTTATTATTATTGGAAATAATGATGAATTGTTCCGTCTGCTTTAAAAACTATTATAATTCTGTGCCAACTTAAATACAGATCAATCCGATTCTGAATGTGTTTAAGCGCTCCCCAAACTCCTCCCCCACTTCCTGCTGAAGCAGCTGCCAACCACATTCTCACCAGCCAATCAGAGGAAGAGCCCACGCCCACGTGAAGCTAGTGCCAGAAGTCCAAACTGAAAAAAAAAAAGAAACAAACGGAAAAATCTGAATTGGAGAAAAAGAAGAGTTTCAAACGAAAAAGGTAAAAATTGCATGCAAAAAAAAAAAAAAACAAAAAACCAACAAACGTTAATGTGAAGCATTTTCGTAATGTATGTTATATAATATATTTTGCACTAATCTGATTCCCTAAAAACCCTCATGAGAGGAAACGGCTGAGGAGCTGTAGAAACATTGTTATTTATTATATTATTGACAATTAAAAGGCATTTTCATTCATTTTGTTTCATTCATACACACACACCCTCAGCAGAGAGATAGTGTGTGACGGCCGAAGGCATGCGAGGAATGTCCGGAGAGCCCGGCACGGCCTGCGCCGTCTGAAGCGCCGCTCTCACCATGACACCAGCCACCCGTGAGGAACACACACTCAACACACACACTCACATTCACACTTGGATTTCAAAAATTCAATAACGACCAAACTAATTTTCTATCAGTCAGTTTGACGTGTAAAGTTTCGCCACGTGATCGCAAACTCAAACAGGTCGTGGGCATCGGGCTCACGGAATTAAGCGTAAATCGTTTTTTAATTAAATACACGTATACCATGCATTAATTATATTAGTTAAAAATGACACGTCGTTTTGTCAGGATATATTTTTAGGAATAGACAGGAGACAGAATATTTTGTGCCATTTGAAGTTTACGTAAATTTAAGTCAATTGAACATTAAACTGTGCCACAAATTTTATTTTTTTGTATGTTTTTGTATGTTCACACGTCTAACCGATATCATTTTGCCAGAATATATTTTTATTGGGGGACAAAATATTTTTGCTTTTTAAAGTAAGTAAATTTCAATCAATTAAACTTTAAACAGTATACAGGTAGTTTTTTTCTTTCTTTTTCTGATACTTTTGACAACGTTCACACATTTAACCAATATCATTTTAGACAGGATATATATATATATTTTTTTTTAAATGGAGGACAGAATTGTTTAAAGTTTAAGTAAATTTAAATCAATTAAACTAAACTGTATAGTTTTTTATTTGTTTTTTTTTTGCAGAACGTTCACATACGTACTGATATCGTTTTGACAGGATATATTTTTAAGTAGGACAGAATATTTTCGCTATTTAAAGTAAGCAAATTTAAATCAATTAAACTTTAAACTGTAAACAGAAAAAAAACATTTTTTTTCGTTGTATTGGCAAAGTAAATGAAAAAAAAGACAAAGTAAATTTAAATGAATTAAACTGTATACGGCTAATTTGTTTGCGTTTTTTGTCCTAAACGCTAACTGATATTGTTTTGACAGGATCTATTTTTACGTAGGACAGAATATGTTATCTAAAGTTTCAGTAAATTTAAACGCTGCCGTTTCAATCCCCATGTTTTAAAAAGAAGTTTAGTGTTGGTGTGTTTAATAAATGTTTGGTTTGCTGGGCCCTCACAACTTAAGTGGTTTGAGTTTCTGGGCCCCGCCAGTTGAGTTTGACCCCTGGTTTAGTGTGGTCAAACTCTAGAAATCTCTAGTAAAGCACGACTCTCGCTCTTCACCGAACCGACGCGGCGACAGGACTCGACACGACACGCTGCGTCAGAATCTTCCGGCTCAGGCGAGCCAGAGAGGAAGCTTTTCTCATTCAGATGATGTCAACAATGACTCACCGTGTAGATACTGAGTGACCGACAGATACAAGAGAAACACACTAAACCAGTCACGAGATCCACAACATCAGGCCCACGTAGAGTTAAATGTGTTTTCAGGAAGGTATGAATAGCAAAACATTAAAATAAACCGTCTTAAATTGAAATACAGCCAGTCTTTGATATTAACAAGTCAACAGACTTCTCTAATGATAAATCATATTTTATTGGGCGGCTAAAACATTTGTAATTTTTTGCAGCAACTATCCAGTCATGGAAGCAGCACGTGCATGAAATAGCGTCAAGCATTGGCTAGTGAAAACATTAAACATGGTTTAATGTGGATAGTTTTTAAATGGCATATTTCTAATAATAGATATAGAAAGTGGCAATGCACTAGTTTCTTTTCTTTCAGCACCAACTCGATCCCATATGAAAGATCTATCAAACTAACGATGACGTTGAGTGTTACCCAATAGAAAAGGAGCATCTTCATAAAATGCGCAATTTACTTAAGACGATGAAAAATACGGGGAAATAAACCTGCTCCTTATTGATTCAAAACGGGACGTGCAATTGTAATCTGAAATTGAATTGAAAAAGACTTTAATTGCCCCCAAAGCGGGAAATTTCATGTCACAACAGTAGGAAGTCAATTTAAATGAATAAACAAACATGACCATAACACACTGCACACACAAACAAATAAATAAAGGTGACGTCCCTGTTTTTCAAGGTGGCAACCTCAGGCCCACGGGCCACAGAACAGCACGTCAGTCTGAACACAAACACACAACACGTATTTGTGCTAAACCGTGTGGGATTGTCAAACTACAGTGTGATGCTTTTCACAACGAGGGAAAATAAAACACGAGGATGAAGTTGATGGAGAAGCAAGTGTGTGTGTGTGTGTGTGTGTGTGTGTGTGTGTGTGTGTGTTCGGGCCCTTAGTCCCACAGCACCGAACCGGTCTATTAATGTCTGGGTAAGAACCGGGCATCTGCTCACACCATCTAAGACGATTAACAGCACAAACTGACGCCGTTTAACGGGTTTAATCGGTGTTTGCGGTTCATGAGGGAAGGATGGTGTCGTTTGAGGTGACGACACTTTGTAAACAATCCCCAAAAACACAAAACGTGCTAAGCTGTCGCGTTTACGCAAAACAAAAATGAAAAACAAAAACACAACTGTTACGAGCGCGAGTCTTTGACAGGCGACACACTCGCCGACGGTTATTTCCTGAAGGCTCGCAGCGGTGACGCGGTTGAAAGTTTCCGAACAAGCGGGCGCGGAGTCGTCGCTGAAGCCGCGGCAAACGTCGCGTAAGACTTTAATCTGCGTCTGACACTCGCTCGGCGTCGGGCGACTTAGCTAGCCGCGAGGAATTAGCCAAGTTAGCACGACGCGCAAACTCGTCGAAACTACACAACTGCCATAGAAACGAGCGGCGCGTGCACGCGACCAAACAAAGTTCGAGACGAACGCGTCCGCCGGGGAGTCTCGCCTACCTGTGGTGCGAAGTGTGTCCGCTAGCGAGTCGACTTCATCGGGTCGGCAAAAGTTTGAGGGTTAAGTTGGCCGGAGCGCGCTCGGACAGACAATGTTCTCGGTCCCGAAACCCCCTCACGAACGCGCAGCTCGCGCTCCCTGCGCCATATTCACGCGGAAGCTTCATCCGGGGAACTAAGCGCGTGCACGAGCCTTCCCGCTGTCTATCAACACACACACGCCGCGAAAAACAAACACACCGAAACTCGCTCATTATCGTTGATATAAAACGAGTTCTTTAATTAATCAACGGGTTTTTACCTAGAACTAGGGCATTTTTTTATTATTAAAGCCGTATTAGACCGTGTGTTTTGTGTAGGTACATATGCTACTTTTTTTTTTTTAGTTGTTCCGTAAAACCAAATTTTAGTGCATTTGAAACAGCAAATAGCTTTATTTCACTATATGTGTGTATTGTAAACGAATATCAATCAGGTAACAGTTGAAGAAAATAAACCGATTCAAACTAATTCGCTAAAGCTAGACTAAATATAAGCAAGTGTGATAATACAGTCACAAACCAACCACAACATGTAATGCTTTACATTTTGCAATTTTTTTTACGTTTCGAAAAAATTAAATTTAATCCGGGCACATAAATAAAGTCAAACGTGGTTCATAATTACGGTTAATTAGCCGCGCCCTCTGAGTGAGGCGATGACGATTTTCCGTGTCTGGCGAAAAAAAACAAAATTCGGGGAATTTGAGTTGAATCATTTTCACCGAATCTCGAGATCATTTTTGTGTGTGGATGAAGCGCATTGCACAAATCAAATCAAACTCGGTCAATCGATCGATGTGAAAGACCGAGGTCAGCAGCTTTGACCCCGTGAAAGTCGTAGTGACGTCACTAACGGTCCGTGAAGCGTTTCGGTGTTTTGCGGTTTAACTCTGCACACTGTAAAGTTTACAGCCGAACCGAGATTAAATGACCATTAATAATTAAAAGCATCACACGCACAACACTATATTTGCTTTCATTTATGGGTCTTTTCAGGCCTGTGATTTATTATGTGTGTGTGTGTGTGTGGTTATCTCAACACTTAAAACTCTCAAAAATAATGACAATAAAAGTATCGTATAACCATAAATCACATTAGTAAGCAAATACTCATCTTCATCATAAGAATCATTAGCAATGAAATTCTGGGAACAATATCTGGGGCAAACAAAACATGAAGATGCACAAACACGTATATTTCAATGCAAGGGGGAAAAAAAGAGCATTTTAAATACAGTATATGATTTATTTGGTGGTAATGTGGAAACACACAGACGGACTGAATTTCAGATACTGTTGAAATTCAATATCAGTCATTGTCTGTGTTGGAACTGGAGGACGAAACTAATATTTATTTCCCTCCAAATGTGAATGAAAAGACACCAAATTGCCGGGATTAATATCCAGTAAAGAACAATGATTAATACCTTCTAAAAGTGTTACAACCACACCAAACATATACACTTACACGAAGGACAAGGCCATATTCTCTGACATCACACAATACACGTCGTCATCAGATCTTCGGCCCTTCGTCTGGTCTTTCCTCTGCCGATTCCGAGAACAGTCGAGCTGGAATGGCACCACAAACCTCCAGAGTAAAAGAACACACCACGATGCCAAAGATAAGCGAAACGTCGAGTGAAGTGACGGCCCGATCGCAGTCGATAGCCGTCTCATGGGAGCTGGAGCCAGCTGAGGTCATCAGATCTGGAAAGGCGAGAGGTAAAAAACCCTATAATTGTCCCAACAAACCGCACGGTGACGTACACAAACTTCCCATTTGTCCAATTAGCGTCAATCTTTAGGTTTACTGAACTACCTGCACTTGAACAGTTGAATCACTTGATCACCGTTAAGTTTTAATCACCGTTAACTGAAGCGAATTACTTGTGTTTTCAGTTACACTTTTTTTTTTTTATTCTCTAGTCACGAAAAAAGGAATAGTTTCTCATTTGTGTACTAAACTCAGCACAAGGGAAATACCTGTACAGTCATTCGCTGCTATTCATCACAACATAATTAAAGGATTTAATAAAGGAACATATAATTCCATAAGTGACTTGCCGACTGTGTAAAATATATCAATAATCAGCTAAAAATGCAGAGGACAAAAATGATGATTATATGTTTATTTATATTTACAAAAAACACTTTCCAGTGAGACAACATGCAGTTTTTGGCTTGATTTGTTTATGTTTATTATGACATGTGGAGTGTAGTTTATTTACGATGTTCAGTGGTGTTTATGTCCATGTTTATGTCTATGCTTTTTTTTTTTTTTTTCTCGCTTTTATGTATTTTCTCATTATTTACGTATACAGTACATTCTCTATTCTATTTTATATTCTTTCTCTGTTATGCAATTTCCCCGCTGTAGGACAAATAAAGGCATGTTCATTCCTTCATTCGTTCGTTCATTCGTTCGCTCATTCGTTCGCTCATTCATTCATTCAGCGTCCTTTTGTTAATAAAGAAAAAATCTGTCATTTATTTAGCCGAGTTGTGTTTTTGTCATTTGGTCTTTAAGTACACAGAGTTCTTTGTATCTGGTCTGGAAGTAAATTGTCATAAACTCGTACTTGCTTCGACATAGATTGTTGAAAAGCTAAAAGACACGAAACGCTCCTCTGCCGTTTGTGATTTTGGCCCAAAGATGCTCACAAATGTACTCACAGCGCCTGAGTCTTCGTGATCTTCCTCCCCATCCTCATCATCTCTGCCAATTTTGAGACGGCAGGGTCAAAGTTCAAGCTGGCCGCAGCCACCACTTCCTCGTCCCTGAGTCACGAGAGAAACCAGTGGAGTTCAGAACACAAACCACTGTGACCGATTCCCATTAAAAAAACAAGAGCTAATGGTGTTTGTGTTTAAACCGCTTTGTGGCTAAAGTCTTTTACAGTCGACTGAAGCTGAGCAAGTTTACTGTACTTTACTGTACTTTACTGTACTATGTTCTGCAGGGTTCCTACACTTTCTGGAAGATAGAATTCAAGCACTTTCAAGGTCCATGTTCAGGCTTTTCCAGCACCGTGCAGATGTGATAAAATGTATACTGTCTAAACACAATCAAAATGAAACATTACCATTTTGGGGAAAGTTTTGTGATATTGGTGGGAAAAAAATGGACGTTACATTTTAGTAGAGCTTACTAACATTATAAGCAACATTTGTATTCTAACATTATTTAAAGTAAGACATTAGACACCTGCCATTCTTCACCATTTGTAGCAAAGTGTGTTTTAGTTTAACAAAGAGTGATAAAGGCGGGAACACTGCAACAATAAAGGTGTTGATGCTTTTCTGCACTATTAATCAGACCTGGATCATAGTGATCACCACCTGTTTATTACACACTCACTTTATTTCTCTGTCTCACTCTCTGTCTCACTCTCTGAGTCTGTCAATCAAAAGTCACGTGAAACCAGACACAGAGCGGGAGAACCGCCTATGTTCTGATCCGGTCCCGAGGACATGCACTTATCCAGAGTCCACTACAGAATTTCTAGTATTTACATGCACTTTGTTTAAAATTCAAGCATTTTCAAGGCCTTGAAAACACAGTATTTACATTCAAACATTTTCAAGGATTTCAAGCAGCCGTAAGAACCCTGACTATGCTTTGCTACAAAGCTGGTCCTGTTTACAGTAACTGGTCAGTAAAATGACACATTCGGTAGTAAAGTGTAACATTCCGCAACAAGGTTTACAAACACAATTGGATAGTAATTTGTCAATACTGCAGAACAAAATTGTCATTTTAAAAACATTTCTGGCTGCTGTCAGTGTGTCTTGAATGGTTTGTCATGTGTCAAGCGCAAAATAAAGGTTGTAAAAAATATATGGTAAAACGCAATCTGGATTTGCTCACTTGATATAAAACGCCAGAAATCTCCGCTCCTTTGTACTTCCTTTGAAAACGATGTCGGTGTATCCTTCTCCATAACCTCCAAGAAAAGCAAGCAGGGATTTAACAATGTGTCCTAATATTTTTTCCTACCCGGGATAATTTCCTACCTCGTGCTATGCGCATTCACGTTGAAAAAAATACATGCACTTGTGCAATGACGGTGTTAATATAGACATTATAGAACCATGACGGTATTAAGCTAGACATTGAACCATAGTCCGGCACCGTAGATAAAATGTTACCAGGCTGCCGAAGAATGGAATCAGATTAGTGCCAAAAACATTGTAGTTATAATATTAAATGTAAAGAAATTTATTGGAAAAAACAAACGGAAATGATTCACATTTTCGTTTTGTTTTGTATTATTATTTTTTCCGCTCACAATCTTCACATTTTCGCGAGGCAGCACTTGAACCAGTAAGCTTGCTTTTTCGCAACTGAAGAAATATAATCAAGTCTAATTTTAAAAAGGTGTCTGACATAAAAAAAAAAAAAAAGCAAATATAGATTTCTTTTGATACAAAAAGAAACGTCAAATGTCATTAAGTATACAAATGTTAAATCACTTTATATTCATATTTTGGTATAACTGTTGTTATGTTATGTGTTAAATACTAAATTAAAAACTAATATCTGAAAAATTTGTCACTGAGCAGGAAATACCGTAAAACCTCTAATAGACCGACACCTCCAATAGACCACCACCCTTAAAAGTGCACATACTCACAATTGAGAAACTTCTCCTTCACATTCTGTGTCCTTCTATGATTTCTGTACGGACACAGAAGTATAAATTAAAATTTTAATAATGTATATAAGTGCATCTAATACCAAATCATCAAATCTGAATATAAACCCATGTGGCTTGGTCACTGAACTGTGCGTCTGAATTAATTGAGTCTCTAGTCTTCATGCAGATCGAAGGGTTTGTATGACATTGTGACCAACACTTTTGAAGAATTAATAGAACTAATAGAGCGCCACATTTGGCAGGCAGACTCATTTACGTTTTTTAAATCGCTTTTAATTGAAAATAATTAATTGAAAATTAGACCGCCATGGCGTTCTATTAGAGGTATTACGGTATCTTTACTGTCACGCCAATTGTACGTTTTGTAAACATTCGTAGAGCTTCATTAAACGTTTATATTCTTCATTTTATTATCAGGATTGTGTAATTAACACCGTTTAAAAGTACATTTTAAGACAAACACCTGTTTTTACTTCCCGGGGTGGCCAGAACATGACAACATTTCGAGAAAATATTTTCAATCAGCGGCGTTGGGACGTCTCACCAGCGTAGCGGATGCTCTTGCCCAACAAGGCGCTCCAGAAGAAGGGAACGGTGCGAATGGCGTCCGGCTGGTGCAGCATGCTCAGGCCCGCCGTTCTTCCTGTTCAAGTTCAAGTTCAAGTTCAACCACACATTACACAGGGTTTCAGAAGCACTTCATTTTTCAAGCACTTTATCTTCATGTTTTCTAGTGGTGAATATATGTTTAAGGCTCTGCACAATTGTGCTTTGTAATAGATGATTGTCAATATTAGTTCATGTAAATATAAATACAATTAAATCTAAAACTCACGAACAAAATTTAAATGAACGAAATGCACGAATGACTTGTGTTTGGTGTGTTTTTTTTCCCTAACTGCAATAGGAAGGAACAAACAAGGATAATACGTTGATTTTTATTCTTTTACTTTAGTACCACAGTACTCATCTTTGTGGTGTTTTTTTCTTTTTCTATTTTGCCGATTTTTTTTTCAATAACTGTGATGTAACAAGTTGTTATTACGATATTTTATCATATTAAAAAAGAAGTGTCTGAATTTACTTGGAACTTGGAACAGATTAGGGCATTTATGCATTAATTGCGTCCCTGTTTATGAAATTTTTCCATTGCGAAACTGCAGTCGGCACAAATTAATTTTGTAATTCGGGCTACTACTGTATTTGAACGTTTTGAAGTAAGTACAATTACATTTTCAAGCACCTAATTGAAAATATGAGCATTTTTAAGGCCTTGAAAACACACAATTGAAATTCAAACATTTTTTCGATTACACTTCCCACTGCCCAGATATTCCAAATATTCCAAATGTAAAAAGTCAGCTACCGTGAGCTTGAGCCAGCTGCCAGTGTCCGATGTTGACTCTGGTATTCCCGACCAGAAGAAGAGGGAAGGACACCACGTCTCCCGCAGCAAAGACATCGGGAATGTTGGTCCGCATGAACTGAAGGTCACACAATGAAATATTTAGAGCCGCGTCTGGTTTTTAAAAGTCAAGAGCGTTACCTCGTCTACAACCACGGCGTTCCGCGAGTCGATTTCCACCAAGGAATCCTTCAGGAAATCCGTGTTGGGAACAACACCTTCGAAAGAAACAGGTTTTCGTCATTGTAACGTGAGTATTAGCAGAGGTGTAAAGTACTTGAGTACACGTACATTTTGTAAATATATTTTTTTACTTGTTAGTATTTTGGCTACTTTGTACTTGTACCGAGTATCAAAATATAAGCAACTTTTAAATACATTTTACGCGCTCAATAATAAAATTGATTATAAATAAAATCAATGAATTCACGCAATCAATAAAGTACAAGTACAAATGCTATGCTCAGCGTTTCAATGTCTCAAGAAAACGTTTTTAGTTTCTTTACACGTTCGTCATACTTTTTTTTTCTTAAGATATAGTATTATATATTTACAAAATGCACAAACTCTTCTAAAGTGTACTCAAGTACTTTACACCACATTTGTGTCTAATCATCAGAGGTTAGTGTAGTACATACCGATGCCCACAATGACGATGTCGGCAGGAAGGACTTCGCCGCTTTTCAGCACAACTCGCTTGGCCTAAACAATGAGGTTGTTATAATTTTGTTTCATTATTACGATTCGTCTGCGCGTGACGTTATGACTTTACACTGTATTTTCTGTCTTACCTTTCTGTTTTCACCTTGAATTTCAGTCACTCCGTTGCTCATGTAGAATTTCACATTTTTCTCCTCCAACATCTCCAACAAATGACAAATACAATTATTTTGGAATAAAGGGAATATGACTTGTCATTGTGGTAAACAAGGAAAGTAAGAATTCAACATCTCAAACCAGAAACGGAAATGTCCCGTTAGTTTTGCTGCTCAATTGCATATTAATTGATGCATATAGTTTCAAAATGTACATTGCTTAAAACAAACACAAACAGTATTTATTTGATATTTAAAATTGTAATATGTATATGTCTATATATATAAAAAATACATGGTGTATCCTAATCTAAGATATATTATTTTTATTTATGAATAAATAATACATACATTGTACTTATAAGCATATATATATAGACACATATACTGTTTTACATATTACTGCGCTTTTGAGACTTTGTGAAAACGTACAAATGCACTAAGCTTGAACATAGTAACATGGTAATTACATAGTAATAATAAATTACATTTTTTAAATATTTACATTTAAAAAAAATAGGATAATAAAGCAAGCAGGTGAGAAAATGCTCATTGTCCACAGACCTGCATCGTCATTTTCCCAATGTCTGATCCGAGTGACTTCTGATAGGGAAACGCGCTCGTCCCGATGACGGAGACACTCGCCGCCTTGTCCGACAGATACGCCGCCACCTCCATTCCTGCTCCGGGTTTACACATCCCAATATTAGTAATGAAGCCTGAAGCACATTGGGGTGGCAGAGGGTTCCTGGTTTCACCTATAAAGGACGTCCCGATGATGACGGCATTCCGGCCCGCACTGCTCCGGTGGATTTCTCTGGCGTCGCTGTAGCTCTGCAGCAGCTTCACGTTTTCTAGCTCGGAGCCGGAGCATTCCAGAGCTCTGGCTCTAAAATCCACAATCTACTGTAAATAATCCACACGCACATACCGATAAAGGCAAAAATCACAAAAAGCGTTTCTTGGCGCCCTCTTGTGTCAGTGAGCGGGATTTCACGTCACTCGCATGTGAGCAATCATTCAGGCGTAGACACACACACACACACACACACACACACACACACACAATAATAGAGTGTATGGATTCAGATTAGTGCCAAAAATATCAAACGTAACTTTTCGGTTGTAACGTGACTTCTGGCACTAGCTTCACGTGGGGGCGGTCCTTACTGTGATTGGCTGGTGAGAATGTGATTGGCAGCTGCTTGACCAGGAAGGGTGGGAGGAGGTGCTTTTTCATATTAGTACACAATAAACTGTGATTAAAATGTTATTTGGTTATTATGTTATAACTGTTATTATGGCAGACTATTTCAAACTAATAGTGGACATTTATGTTGACATTTCACATCGAAATACTGTATTATGAAACTGTGTGTGTGCATAGATTACGCCTTACAGATCAAATTTATTATTATTGTTGTTGTTGTTGTTGTTGTTGTTATTATTATTCCTAAAAATAATGAAAATAATGATAAAATGTTCCTAAAATGTTTTAAACTCTTATAATAATGAGAGGGCAGATGTTCTGATGCAGTGACGTGAAGGTTCAAGTTTAAGTTCTAGTTTATTTATATATGTAGTATTTTTCTCAGTCCTAGACCAACGCAAAACCAATATGTGGAATTAGAAAAAGTCTTTAAACAGATAAAAACATCCAATGTTCATCTGAGTTCCAAAATAGGAAAAAAAAGGTGTTGCTTCGGAATTCATACATACATACTCGATTCTGAATGTGTACAAGTGCTCCTCCTAAACTCCTCCCACAGCTGCCAATCACATTCTCACCAGCCAATCAGAGGAAGCGTGAAGCTAGTGCCAGAAGTCCAAACTAAACAAAAAAATGAAACGTATGAAAAAATCTGAAGCGAGAAAAAAAAAAAAACGTTACCAACAAAAACGTGAAGATTGCAGGCGAAAAATAAAAAGCCAAACATACACGTGGAGCATTTCCGTTCGTTTCTTAGAAATTTACGTTTGATATATTATGGCACTAATCTGATTCCACACACTCCATTACAGTGTGTGTGAGAGTGTGTGTGTGTGTGTGTGTGTGTGTGTTCACGCCTGAACGCTCATGCGAGTGACGTGAAATCCCGCTCACTGACACAAGAGGGCGCCAACAACCTTTGTGTGATTTCCTCCTTTATCTGGATCATTCCACCGTGTAATCAAACCTTCCTCCTGTGGAAATGAGCAGCTGGTCGTAGTGCTGGACTTCCCCGTCTGCAAACCTCACTGCTTTTGCGGCCGTGTCCACGCTTCTGACCTTTGAGGAGCGTTTTATTAATCTCCCGTGGATGATTGAAAGGCGATGATGAAACTCGCCTCCTTATTGGTCCAGACTTCAATGCCGTGCTGCTGCAGGAAGCCGTCCTGTCGAAGCAGCAGCTTGTCCAGGTCCATATTCATCGCCTGGAACGGCCCACAAAAGCAAACTGACATTACTTCAGGCTAATTAAGTTGGGTGAAGGTGTTCTAAATCTAAAATTCTATCCTACACATGAGGATTTGCTACATCTCTCTATGCGCCTGCGCGCTAAAACATACACTTGTGCCATGACGGTAATTATTCTTTTAATATCCTTTAAGCGAATACATTTATACACAAATGAATATGTATACATGTTATTTTACTTATTTTATTTAATATGAAAACTAAACTCTCAGGTTAAAGTCACTGAGCAGGAATTATCTTTACAGTCATGCAAATGGTACATTTTGTGAACATTCGTTGAAAATGTTCAAACTTTAAAAATGCACTAAACTTTATTCTTTACATTCTTCGTTTTATTTTAGTATGATTGTCTAATTACCACTGTTACATTCTTAGACAGATCCGTTTTTACTTAACGTTTTTTTTGTACGTAATTGTACATTGTGCACAAAGCGCGATGTAGGAATTTTCCCCTGTGTAGGACAGAAGTTTAGAACACCGGCCTTGCTAAGCTTGGTTTTATCCAGTGGCAGCTGCTGGTCTTTGGTGGCCATGATGATTCTCCCTCGGTACTGGTTCTGCCGGAGGGTTTCTGCACACTGCAGGGACGCCGGACCTGAGCGGACACAAAATTGATGATTCAAGAAAATCTGTGTTTCTGTAGTATTCTCCGTCCTATGGTTTATTGAAAACTACCGTAATTACGCGAATATAAAGCACCCATTTGCACCAGTTTTTTTTTTTTTTTTTCCAATTTTAGCGGCTCAAAAACTTGCGGGGCGCTTAAAATCGTCGATTTCAAATGTGCACATAAATATATTTATTTATATATTATTAAAATAATTTAATTAATAATGCATTCATCTAAATAATGGTAAATGATGGTGTAGAACAGATTATGTTTTTATTACTTAAGTAAAACGACATTGAAGTGATACGAGTCACAAGTTAGGTTTGTTAAACAAAGAAAAAAATAGTATTTTTAGTATAGAGAAAATGAACGCAATTTAGCCAGAAATGTAAAAAAAATCAAATTTTGCCTGAAAAATCAGGGGTGTGCTTATTTTTGCGGTGTGCTTATATTTGCGTAAATGTGGTTATTACTTTGCTTTTTAAAATAATTAATGCAGTTCTTACCTCCTCCGATCAGAACGACGGTGTGATGGACTTCAGGATCTCGACTGGACATGTCCTTAACGCGCTTGTTGAGCATCTAGCAGACAAAATAAAACATTGCAAAGCCCTTTATAATTGGAGCCTGTTTGAATTTTATCTTCAGTTTGCTGTTGTTTTCGGACTGGGGAGGCTCCCAGTGTGGTCTTCTGCTGCCGTAGTCCATCCGTCTCAAGTTTAGATGTGTCGTGTGTTCAGAGACGCTCTTCTGAATATGATGGTTGTAACGAGTGGTTGTTAGAGTCACTGTTGTCTTTGATCTAGAGATGCTTGTGTGTGAAAGTCCCAGCAGATCAACTCGTCTGACGGCAACAACCAAGTCTCTTAAATCACCTTTCATCTCCATTGCGATGCCGGTTTAAACAGCTGATGATCTTCTTCACCGTGACTACAGGCCTCAATACATTAAGTCGCTGACGTGTGATTGGCTAGTTGAACAATTGCATTAACGAACAGTTGGACAGGTGTGGCTAATCAGGGTGCGGTGAGTGTATATTCAGCAAGTTGTAATCTTAAACCATTATCTACAAAGACGTTTGGAAATTATTCATCAATTCTTACAGTCAATATTGTTTTGTAACAGTTTTACCGTAGAAATGTAATTCTCTTACCAATTAATAATACACAAACACATTTATTATCAAATAATTGAAGCAGAACATTATTAAATATACGAACAGAAAAGACTTACCTTCTTATTGGCTGTCACGTAGACCTTTCCATTCTCGACTTTGACCTTTGACGAGAAACAGATTTAAGATCTTTTCTCATAAACCTTGAACGAATCTCACGTTGCCAACAAACCTTGTACACAGGCAAACAGTCCAGTCCAGGATATTCTTCAATGTCCCCAGTTTTAGTGTTAAAACAAGCGCCGTGAAAGGGACAGCGGACGCGATCTCCCACCAGGACACCTACAGCACAGGAGATCTGTCAGCTTCACACTCTCACTTCCTGGAAGTCACATCACTGTCCTCATGTTTCTCTGTTGGTTTGACGGAGATGCCGATCGAATGATAATTTTCAGACTTTTTTTGTGATCCACTACTTTATTACACGGCTACAAAACAATTCAGCCACTCCGGTCAGTATGTTCTGCTTTGATGGATTTGTTCGATGGCGGGTGAGATAAGTGAGAATTTTTTTTTCTGCAACTTATTTTTGGTTATAAAACAGCAATTTTATTTATTTTTGGCATTGCATTTTGGTTTTTGCACAAACCAGGGGAGTTTCTAAAAGTTGACAGGACTATTCTGATGGAACCTTAATCTCACTTGCTCTAATCAATCACCGCCAGTCAAAGAAAAACTTTTGGAAAAACGTGTTTTCTGTCTTTTAACAGCAAATTGATTCAGGCTTTGTTCATTGTAAAGCGCTTTTCATGGTCAGATTGTCTCAAAGCAGTTGTACAGAAACACACACACACACACACACACACACACACACACAACGTATACACAACTCTCATTTAACTCAACGCAAACACACGTTCACACATGAGAAAACACACCTTACATGAACAAACACACAAAATACACACCTAACATGAACAAACACACACACACACAAAACACACACCCAAGACAAACAAATACACACGCCTAACAAGAACAAACACACAGAATCATGCACAAACATACAATTCCACACACCATTATGGAATGAGAAAAATGGACACAAAAACCAGCATGTTTTACTAGTATATATTACATATGTGTGTAATAGAGATACAGGTAATACTTTCCAATTAGAAAGTCTAAAACCTACACATTTTAAAAAACACTAAAACCTGAGCTCTTTCGCCAGCACCTTAACACCGATTAAAAAAAATTTTTTTTTAAATAATAAATAAAAAAAACGTTTTGTCTAGTGTGTTCACTGACTGTCAAGCTGTTCTGTCCAGAAAGTTTCTTTATATAAATGATTTTATACAAACTTTATATAAATTGCTTCACTTGCTCCTCTTGCAAGTTACTTTTTGCGTTCTTATGGACCAAAAGCGTCCTTTTTACATTCAACGCGACCTTAAAAAAAACTATATATGCCGCGTGTGAAGCAACAATCACGGGCAGAAATGCAACACACCTGCAGCGCCATCTGCTGATCAAACTGCTTTTTTCACTGTGCAACCACTTGTTAAAACGTGGTGCAATTATAATTTACTTTACTGTATTTAATTTCCTTTTTGTGGAGGTTTTATTCATGAGAATACATTTATTTGGATTGAAAGAAAAGTTCATAGAAACAAGTTCAAGAAAAAGAAATGTTTTCCAAATTAGTAATATATTTGTATACATTTCATATGTTCATAGTTAACTACGTATTCATATTTCTTAAACATAGCAATTGTATTAAACATTTAGAATATATAGGGCCTATATTTCCAATGACTAATTCTATAGTATACTGTAATTTAGTCGACTAAAATTAGACTAAAACTAAAAAACAACTAAGATGACAAATTGGGACTAAAACAAAACTGAGCTTTAGTCAAAAGACCAGGACTAAAACTGAATAAAAACTATTTGTCAAATTCAACACTTTTGCAGAAGAAAGCGCGGTGTGACTGATAGAGTGACACACACCTTTGATAAGCGGAGCCCCGTAGTGAGAACACAGAGCGCCCAGCGCAGAAACCTCACCCCGCCTGCGGACCAGCAGCACTTTAGCGCCGCTCACCTCCACCTCCCTCATCCTGTGGAACACACACCTTCACTAACGCGGAGGAGAGAGGGTGTGTGTGGTGCTGAGCATCCTACTGTCCATCCTGAAGATCTGCCTCCAGACACACCACCTCCGTCACCTCCGCACACTCAGCCGCAGACTCCATTTAGCGCTTACTTCCTGTGTGAAGTGGAAGAAAGAAAAGAAGACGAGTGTCGTGAAAGGGACTGAGGTGATGCTAGCTTTACGGTGTGCACACTAGACTGAGAGAGAGAGAGAGAGAGAGAGAGAGAGAGAGAGAGAGGAGAGAGAGAGAGAGAGAGAGAGAGAGAGAGAGAGAGAGAGATCGAGAGACAGAGAGAGAGATAGATAGACAGGGAGAGAGAGAGACAGAGAGAGAGAGAGAGAGAGAGAGAGAGATAGAGAGAGAGAGAGAGAGAGACAGAGAGAGAAAGAGAGAAAGAAAGTGGGAAAGAGATTTTGTGTGTTTTTTGACTTTGTATGTGTCTGTGTGAGAGAGAGAGAGAGAGAGAGAGAGAGAGAGAGAGAGAGAGAGAGAGAGATTTTGTCGTGTGTTTTGACTTTGATTGTGTGTGTGTGTGTGTGTGTGTGTGCGTGCGTGAGAGAGATAGACAGGGAGAGAGAGAGAGAAAGACAAAGTGAGAGATAGAGAGAGAGTAAGAAAGAGAGAGAGAAAGATTTTGTCGTGTGTTTTGACTGTGTGTGTGTGTGTATGTGTGAGAGAGAGATAGACAGGGAGAAAGAGAAAGAGAGAGAGTGAGAGAGAGAGAGAAAGAAAGAAAGAAAGAAAATGTTGTCGTGTGTTTTGACTTTGTTTGTGTTCGTGTGTGTGTGTGTGTGTGTGTGTGTGTGCGTGTGAACTATTGTGTCATTTAAAACTACACCACCGCAACGCGATTTAGTTTCACAAGCATCATACAAACACACAAAAGGTAACCGGAAACAAAGTCACACACTGCCCGTATGTACTACCGATTATTTTTTCTACGTTTCTACAAGAAACGATTGTCATGTCTTACCTGTCCGGAAAACGAACCCGACCTGTAAAACGATATTTTCTTTGTGAAATGTGAACACTCAATGTACCTGAAACGCTGACAGACCATGACGCAGCATCATGCAAGCGACCAATCAACGAGCTCGGCCAGGACGCGAGCAGCGCAGTGACCAATCAGCGAGCTTGGCGCAAATTATGGGCACTACACTGTATTTGAAACACGATAAACAACTTGTTGACGATAAGAACTTTATAAGATTACAGATAAAAACAAATGACAAAAATAACCAGCCCGCGTGATTATCATTGTTGGTGTTTCTTCGATTGGTTGTTTGTTGTAAATGCAGAGAAAAAAATTTCCCCATGAGGGACTAATAAAGGTTCAATTAATTATTCATTATTATTAATTTTCACTTGTAAAAAAAACTTTTTTTTTAGCACGAGCGCGAGTGTCCACAAGATGTCGCCAGAAACCGGAACATGTGACCATGAATACTTTAACTAAAAATCAAAAATCAAAATAAATGGCGAAGACGAGTGTTAGAATAATTCATTAATTATAAGTCAAAGACTTCTCTTTCTTGGTGTCTCTCTTGGAGTTATGGAGTTACTCTGGAGTAATGGTACGGCTGAAAACGAATGTTTGTACTTAATGTCTGTACTCATACTTGAGTACACAAGACATTTTTGTAAGTTTTGCAAATATATAGTATACATACGTATAATACAATTTATTCTAAATACGACGGACGCGTAAAGGAAACTGAAAAAAACACAGAGTAGTATTTGTACTTGTATTTGTACATGTACTTCATTGATTGCGTGAATTTATTGGGACTGCATATAAAATGCTGCTTATATTTTTGATACTCAGTACAAAATAGCCAAACATACTAATAAGTAAAGAAATACTTGTTTTTTTAGAGAGGGGGGGGGAGAGAGAGAGAGAGAGAGAGAGAGAGAGAGAGAGAGAGAGAGAGAGAGAGAGAGAGAGGGAGATATTTTTTATAATGCATACGATACGATATTTATAAAGCATCCAAATAGGAGACCGAATATCATTATGATTATCATTTAAGATGAAAAACAACAAGACAAGCAGAAAGATGATTTAAATGAGCTGCCGGATTTTGCGTTAGTTTGCGAATTTTGACGGAGAAGCTGCAGATCGTTAACGGTGGTCAACTAATCGCCAAGTCCGGCCGAACCGTTCTCGCTGTTTGTGTTGCTTGGTTACAAAGTTTCCCAGTCGCCCACGAGTCGCCACAGATAGCCATTCCACAAAAAGGAAACGCGTGAAACGATGAATCTAAATGACGATTTGCGGACTTACGCTCGGTGACATGCGGTACTCCAATTCCCAAGAACCCCCTTGCGTTAGAGGCGGGGCTAATTTGGACCAGGCGTCCTCTCGAGACGTTTGATCAGCCGCGCCTCACGGTGAGTGGGCGGGGACTCGGTTGTTTGGTAATAGTAAAAAGAAAAGTTACACAAGCGTGAACGCGTTTTTGTAACACACACCAGCTACTAGTCCAAAGTTGCCGGTCGGAATCATCTCGCCGGTGCCGTCTTCACCCGAGGAATGAAGCGAGAAGACTCCCATCTTTTTCTTCTTCAGCACCGACAGTTCGCGATATAAGGGACCCGACACTACACACGCGCTACTCACTCACTCGCATCTACCCGGCTCGTCGGTCGTAGGCATGAATTAAAGAAAAACGACAACAGACATGGCATTTTGACGACGTTGTGCACGCGGCTTGTTCTGTGGGAACCGCGAAGCGCGCGCGACGGGAAAGCGCGCGGGCGAGCATGGAGTTGAATTCCGTGATTTTCACCACCGGGGCCTCGGCGGGTTGTTTCAAATTACTCAACTACGGGATCGGACGGCTCCCGACGCCCGACAGCGCGCAGAGGAACGCGTGGAAATGGAGGAACATCTCGACGTCGTTCGTGCACAGCCTGCTCACCGGAGTGTGGTCCGTGCTCTGGTCAGTTCCCGCGCCTCCTCACACACCTCAATGTTTGTCGCCTAGAATTTAATCCGCAAATCAACTTCGCAGATCTCTAGTGTGTCTAATAGTTGTATTGTCTCGCTTGGAAAAACACAAGTGGCTCTTTTAAATCGGTCCTGGTTCTGAAATCGATCCACTGTGGAATCAGATTAGTGCCAAAAATATCAAACGTAAATTTCGAAGAAGCTTTTTTTTTTCCTCACGTTTATGTTCGAAACTTTTTTTTTCGCGTCAGGTTTTTCGTTCGCTTTAAACTAGCGACGAATGGCGCCCGTCATCACCTTTGATGTTCGAACTTTTGTGTGTGAGGGATGTGCGATAATAAGTGGAGATGATAAGAACAGTATGCGCGTTTTTTTTTCTCCAGCTTCTTCATCCATCCTGAGATGGCCGAGGATTTAATAGAGACGTACTCTTTCTCCTCACACGCCTTGGTGTCGGTGTCAATCGGTGAGTAAATTATTTTTTTAAAAGCGTTTATTGAAGCCGGGGGATCATAAATAGTGAAAACACTGTGACGGAAACGGCGCAAATGAGGCAATATAAATAATCACAAGCTTTAAACCCATTACAGAATACAACAGTTTTTAAGGCTTCTGAGTTGCTCGAACCTCATAGAGTGTAGAAATATAGTGCAAATTCCTTACAAAAAGAGGGAAGAAAGGATTACTACCGTTGACTTTAGATTTATGGTAAATTATTTTACAGGTTGATGATTTTAATGTTTCCACGCAAACACAAAAGTTTCATCAAAACAAGGGCTTTTGTTTCAACTCTCCAGAGCATTTACTTTGTCTCATGTGAAAAAAACAAAACAATAAAATAAAAGCCCACCTCTGGTTTAGGTGAATCTTTTCTTTCTAAACCAATCTAGGTCACTATCCATCCCATAATGAAACCTGTTGAAAGAAGCCGTTTACAGTTTTCAAGTGAAATGCCAAGATTTCAAAATCGTTGCGTCAATCAAAAAACCTGCACAAAATAATGTAACAGCACATGAAAAACAACACCAGAGAATGTTGATAAATTAAGAAAAAAGTTTAATCAGGTTACAAAATTTAACGATTCTTAATTAGTTATGCGCATTTGCCCAACCAGCAGCCATTAAAATGATGGTAATATAAATAAAACGATGAATGAAAAAAATGGATACATGAAATAAAATTGTAATATAATTTAATAAAATGTGGAATGTAGTAAACCATATACGATACAACACAGTACAGCTTTATTACGACGCACAAAACATTTTTTTAGCGATTTCGGCAACTGGTTTTTACAACTAGTTTTTTTGTTTCAATTCCACAAAATTTGCGTCTACGAATCTCTGTAAACCATCTCGCCGGAGAAGGTGCTCACTATTTAGCAGATGATTCCGGCCTCGGCCACACAGTTCCAGAGTCATGCTGTCAGTGGGAGCAAATCCACATGTTCCACTGTAGCTGCGGGATGAATGGCGGCTTTATCGTCCGTCCCGGGAACCCTGTGTCATGTGATTCTCAATCAATGGCCTTTTTACAACGTTCCTACAGTACTTTTTTGTAAGCGTATACATTGTAAAGTGGAAAATTCAGCTCTTTGATTGGTCGTCAGTCGGTTAGGGGTTTGTTTTCCCAGCCGCTGTCATCCATTGGCTTGCTCGCCCATCAGTCGACTCTTCTGTGTAAACTGAGCCTGATGATCACGCGTCTGCATTCACGAGGTCATATTGTGCTTGATTTGTTGATCTGCTTTAAAATGCAGTAACCGTGGCGACCAGCTTATGGGGAGTCGGCTATAATTAGCTCAGCGGAACTGACATTTTGGCGACTGGCGTGATGGTTGCCATGGAAGCCGTGGAGGGATGTTGGCGCGTTGAAATGTTCTGGCTTGTGTTTCAGGTTACTTCATTTATGACTTTCTTGACATGGTCCTCAATCAGAAGGTGGCGCATTACTGGGAGCTTCTTTTCCACCACGTCGTGGTAAGTTCACAGCTCTGTATACATTAAACACTGAGAGAGAGAGAGTGTGTGTGTCACCTTTGCGTGTCTGTCCGGTCTCTGTCCTGGAAATTTCTAGAATAGAAATTCTTTCTAAATTTCTCCTTCAGTCTTTAATGAACTGTACTTTTGCTCCAGTTTTTCCTTCAAGCGAAATTCTCGTTACTCTCATTTAAAATGCACATTCATGACTATAAACGGATTTGACACATTTTAGCATGTTTCAACACTTTTTTACAATAATATAAATGTAACGTATTTACGCAAATATAAGCGGGCATTTTTGAAATTTCGACGCTCAAAAACATGAGGGGGGGTGCTTATAATTGCCTATTTCAGAAGTGCGCGTAAATTTTCCGCGTCTCAAGTCAGGAACGATCACAAATAAACAGAAGCATGTTGTCTTTATGTGTGTGCGTGCGTGTGTGAGTCTTTAAATAATGCGTAGGCAGACGTGTATATAAGCTTTTATTAGCTCAATAACAGAAATAAAGAAACATTAGACACGCCGTGACACTTAACAGAGACAGAGAATTAACACTGGAAGTAGTAAGATTAAACAATTGGGTCCAACGTGTCATCGCAGAAAGTGTCAAAACAGGCGAATGTGAAGAACACTAGTAAGAAGTAAAAAATTGAAGGAACAGACACAATCAAAACGCTGGGTCTGATAAACAGGGGATAATAATCCTTTGCTTCGATTCTCTTCACACGCGTCAGATAAACAGAGAGCTCGACGGGCCTCACGCTGTTTCTCTGCGCCTTTGCAAAGACTGATGCAAAGACTCTTGGGAAATGAAGACCTTACCACTAGAATCGACTTTGTCTTTCGATCGATCATTCAAGTAAAACAATATCAAATGAAACGGGTCACAAGTTAGGTTTGATAAATAAAGAAAAAAATAGTATGTTTAGGAGAATATTAACGCAATTGAACCAGAAATGTAAAAAAAAAATAAAAAAAACGCAGGGTGCTTATATTCGCATAAATACGGTATGCAGTTCATTTGAAAAATGTCTAGATGAAATATAATGTAGAAATGTCATTTGAAAACGATCTGTTCTTACGCTTCAAAATGAAACTTTTTGTTTTTCTGTTTAACTTTGTTTTAAAATTTGTTTTTAAAAGCTTTTGTCTAACAAGCTGTCCTCTAACATCAATTTAGTGCGTTTCACAAACATAAAAAAATTGCAACATTTATTATTACGTTTTTTTAGGTACTTTTGGGTAAAATGATTAGACTTGAAAAGGAAACGTCTGTGTCTGCCCATGTAAAGTGTAGCAGTGGAAGTTCAGCTGAGAGTCGATGGTGGAATGGAAACGGTGTGTGTGTGTGTGTGTGTACATACAGTCGGTGGGTGTCACCTCTTGGTTTTTTTTTCGTCGGTATGTGAAATGTTCCACATGTGGAAACTTTACACTAACCTGGCGACATTTTTGCCTCTCGGCCCGACACGCTTCTTTCAAACCAGTTTCTCAGAACCAGTGAGGAAGCGTCCCTCACGCCCTCCTCATTTAACACAATCGAGTTTCCTAATTAAGACTTGCTGGACTCGACCCTCGGATCATTCCGGGCTTGTTGATGAGAAGGTTCCGGGGTGACTGCGCGCGGGAGATGCCAAGGCGTGGCGGTTCTAAGAAGGCCGCGGCGGTTTGTCTTCTCTGTCAAACCTGAAGTTCCAGCTTCTTGTTCCAGATTCAGTGTCATGGGTGGAGAAGACGCGAAAACAGCCGCAGCATGCCTGACATTCCCGGGAAGGTCTTTTGTAAATAAAGGATTAGGGATTTTTTTTTTAATTTGAAACGTCGTTTTCGCTGTCTGTCGTCACCCAACGGACACACGTGTGGAACACGTCTGGATAAAACCCTTGTGTTGCATGTAATTTACCGACGTTTGAAATCGACGCAAACAATCTGTGTGCTGCAAGATGGATTGATAGCACAGCATTCACTGTTTATGTGGAATCAGATTAGTGTAACGTATATTTGTAAGAAACAAACAAAATTGCTTCACATAGGTTTGTTTGTTTGTTTGTTTTTTCGCTTGCAATCATCCAGTTTTTGTTTAAAACCTTTTTTTTGCTTCAGAATTTTTCGTTTGTTTAATTTTTTTTTTTTTTTTGGACTTCTGGCACTGGCTTCACGTGAGGGCGATCCTTACTCTGATTGGCTGGTGAGAATGTGATTGGCAGCTGTTTGACCAGGAAGTGGGAGAGGAGGGAGAGACTGAAAAATGCACACTTTTACACATTTTTCTACGCAATTTAAACTACTTCCGTTTATTGTTTGCGAGTGGTAGGAATTTTTTCATTTACTATATTTTATGTAATATATTTGCTAGCTGTTTCATTTCTAAAATATTTCCGTTCTGTCGCGTTTTCCGACTTGCTACATATGAGCTTGTTACTTAACACTTTACGTTACTTTTTTTTTTTTTTTTAATTGTAACAGTTCTCAGTTGTAACAATGTTGCAACCATCTTTGACAATCAGACACTCGTTATTATTTCTAGTTTCATTATTCAACCTTCGAGTAAACGTATCATGGAATAATATTCCAGGCAAATTTAGTCTGCGAATTGTATTTTCAGTCGCATTACCGTTAATTAATGTGAGTGTGACGATTCAAACTGTTGGCTTGAGCAGTGAAGGAGATCAGTGAAATTGTGGTTTAACGCTCATCTAACTAATGTGATAAAAAAATGTTTGTTGTTTTGTTTTGTTACTCAGAATTAATTTAAGAAAACCGTCTTAAAAGCACGTAATTCAAAATGTAGTCGCCATCAATAGACATCAGTCTCCGCCCACTGTGAAGCCCCTCCTCCTGATGCTAAACACAAACTAAACTAAATCTAAATCTAAACTAAAACAAACTAAAATCTAAACACAAACTTTCCCAGTTGCGAACATTGTTGTAACTCCACGCATCTTGTTTCATATTTTCTCTTGTGTTCAGACTTGAATTTTCACTTTATTTGTCGTACTAGTTCGACAAAAAATTCGTATTTGTCCTACAAGTTGGAGAAGTGGCAGCGCATGAGCTGATGTGGCTTGTTCTGGAGAAGGAAAGAATGTTCAGACTCTCCAGCCTAATGGGTTTTACATGAACTCAACATTCCCAGACGAAAAAAGCCTGGTTCTGACCGACCAATCCCAGGCTCTCGTCAAACCAGCAGGCCCCTCCCCCTCCCGCCAGTCTGTTTTTATTCTCCTCCTGCACGTTTTTCTGATCCCGAACATTCCGCTCGTAAACAAGTCCTCATGACCCGAGTCCTCATGACCGTTTATTCCGCAGGATTCCTCTAAAGCTCCGTGAGCCCACGCGCTTGTTTTTCCAGATGATTACAGGCGACTGTGACGGCAGACGACGGGAATGCCGCTCGCCGAGAAACACCTTGACAACCGTGTTTGCGCTCATGGTTTCCTGTGTGTGAACATGTTGTCATGGCAACCGTCACGGGCTTGTGTGTGATGCTGTGTGCGGTTCATGATGCTGTTGGTAAACGCAGATTCTTTTGACCTTTCACCTTACACCAGGGGTGGGCAAACCTTGGCCCGGGGGCCACAAGCGGCCCTTTAGATGTTTTAATCCGGCCCGCCGAACTTGTACAAATTAGGTCAGATATTTTTTTATGTAAATCCGGTTAATCTGTTATGAAGGTGTATTTTGTCTTTTTATGTAATTTTAAAAAGTGGAACCATAAACACAAATAGTACATAGAAGAATTATACTAGTGTATTTTTTATGTTTATTTTTACATTGTCAGCCTATGGAATCAGATGGCAAAAATATCAAACGTAAAAAGGAACTAATGAAAATGTTCACGTTTTGGTAAAAAAAATAATTTTCGCTTCAGATTTTTTTTGTCCGTTTCATTATTTATTTTGTTTGGACTTCTGGTACATGGTTGTTATGTTTTGTTTTATTATCACATTTTTATAAAAAAAAAATGGCAAAAAAAGCTAGTGAAATAACAAAAAAAGCCATAACATTGTTGCAGTTTTTTCCCCAAGTATCGATACTTTTTTAAGGATCATATCGAAGTTAAAATTTCTAGTATCCTGACTGACAACTCTAGTACTTACTTGTCCATGTTCTGTCTTTATAGCTCATTAACTAAATTCAGTAATCTTTTGTAAAATGAATATGTTTGAAATCAACTGAGCCTAGAATAAGATGTTTTTTAACTTCTGATAGTTTATGCCACTTAAGACACCAGAAATCTAATTTCATTTAAAACGGTACATTATGAGTGAGTATTAGCTGCAGCTCAGATCGATTCATACTGCATTACAAACATTTTTTTATACATTTATGGGGAAAGTAAAGAATATTCTGTGTTTCTGGTGGTTTATTTTACAGATGATTTTATAGATAATGGACATTTTTCTTTTTTGACCCTGCCGGTCCTCCAGGTCATGTCACGTCATCCTCGACACACCAGTAAAGCTTTTTATGGCGCGATATAGATTGCAAGTCAGTGTCACGGTTTTTCTTTACCTACACGGCAAAAATGCACATGAAAAAATAATAAGAAAAAACGAAACTAGTGTGAAAGACTTAAATCGTGCAAAATTATCTGCCGATGTGGTGATGGAATTGTACTTGGTGAGACGGCTCGAAACGAGTCTTGTTTTCTCGAAAGAAGCAAATTAATCTTTCACTCTTAATTCTAAACTAGTTGATTTGTCTTGTTTAAAAAAAAAAAAAAAAAAACAAGATTTATTGTGTAGTTTCCAGATTGTTTTGGCTTGCCAAGAGTTTTTTTTGCAGTGTGTGTGTGTGTGTCGTCCTCTGTTGTGTAACTTCACTAGACTCCTGAGGAGCTGCTCTAATCCCAGTTTACACCACTGCTGCTCTGGAGAACGCTGAGCTAAGACTGATGAAACCACACACACACAGCACAGACCTGGCCACGTTAAATGTTTTAATCCGTTCCGCCAAACTTGTGAAAATTAAATGACAGTCCGATATTTTTTCCCCCAATTTAAATTCGGTTGATGCATTACAGTTTATTTTCTTTTCTTTATAAACGCATTTTAAAAAGCGGAGCCATACACAAAATGTACATAAAATAATTGTACTATTATATTTTTAACAATAATTTTTACACTGTCACAAAACAATAAAGATTTGCGCTAGTGCTGCACGATTTTGAGGAAAAGCCCAATTGCGGTTTTTCCGATTGCGCTGCGATTTTTCAAATGAGATACTTTTAAGAGCACAACATTAAAATTGTGAGTAAAATGTGTTGTTTGATGCTTCATGGTTATTAAATACACGAGCCTAAATACCAAAGAATAACAATGGAAATTAACTTTACCACTCGGTCATTTGTTTTTAAATGTAACTTAATCTTAAAGACTGCAAATTTTATTCAGACTGCTTAGCGTGCGTGCGGCCTAACACAGAACTGACGCTCTAGTATAAATCTACTTTTATACTACTTTTCAATATTAATGCAGTTTTTTATAAATTATGTGTGTTTTATGTGTTTATAAAAAATGTGTGTTTTATGTGTAAACCTCACACGGGCGGTTACAGGCGTGTGGCAATGAGCAGGTCTGGTGTGGTTGTAAACAAGTGTGTGTTCTGGAAAGCGCTCTCATGCTTTAGATTAGTGTGTGTGTGTGTGTGTGTGTGTGTGTGTGTGTGTTTGAATGGGATTACGGTGTTTATGAGTGTAATCCCGCTAATGCAGGTTCCCTCTGATTGTCTGCTGGTGTCTGCGGATTATCCTGCTCGCTGGTTATTCACGTCTGCGTTATTCACCTTTGTTGGCTTTCGCACCCACACACACTAATCCCACGGCATTTTGGGAAATATATTCCACACAAAATTTGAGTTTGGGACTTCTAATTGGCCTCGTTGGTTTTGAGTTTGCTTGGACCTGCTTATACGGGCAAAACGGCAACAAACGTGCGAAATCGATCGCTCTGGAATTCATACGGTTGAAAGAAATTCGAAAGAGTTAGTGCATTAGTGTTCGCTTGAACCCAGAAATGAACAAAACTCTTAACATAAGCATGAATTCAAATCGTGAGGTGACAGAATCAGCCAACCAGCATCAGTGGGAGGAGCTACTACATGGTGGGCGGTGACTAAACGGACAGTGCCGTCACTTGCGTGCTGTTTTTAGCAATTTATCAACTTGAATTTTTTCAAGTTATAATTTATCAAACCAATTATCAACTTGTTTAATAGACTGTTAAAACTGTACAAAGCGCCTTACAAATGAGTATAATAATAATAATCAAAGTTCCTGATGCATCACTGAGCCTTCTCTGTTCACTCCGCCCCCTGTGTAGTAGCTCCTCCCACCCACGCTGATTTGCAGGTTCAGGTATTGCGTGTGGTGTCACGTGAGGACTTTGCTCGCTCCTTGTCAATGATTGGCCGGTTGTTGTGTTTCGCTCAGGAAGTCGCTAGTTTATCACTTTACGACACGCAACTTGTACCAGTTACACAAGTGGGTTTGTTTACAACCCGTCATGCTTGGAACTCGTCTTATCTCCTTTCAGTCTTACTATATTTAAAAAGGGATGGGTGAACAGGTGCGGTCAGACATAACGTATATAAATATAATGTAAGCTTTGGGACTTTTCAGTGATTATGTAGGAGGCATTTCTTGTTTAATCATTTTATAATGCTTTTATAATTTATAATAATAATAATAATAATAATAATAATTTTACAATTGCTAAAAAATAATTTTGCAATGCTAATGCTTCTGTCTTCATTTTGTTCATTTAATTGATTTCCTATGTTCAGACTTTTAATTTGATAGAGAATAGGCGTGTCACACATTTAAGATCCACCGAACTTAAGAGAGAACAAAGAAAGTTGTTTGGAAGCCACGTGGGCGTACGATTCTTTACATGGCAATATTAGGAAGCTAAGAAGCCAATGAAAGAAAATAATGAAGACCAAAAAATCTCTATCGTTGAAATCGCATCGATGTAAAAAAAATTCAAAATAATTCACGATTCTCGTAAGGCAGCGATCTTTTCACCGACATGATTCTGGAGTGACCAGAGGTTAAAGAAACCTCTCGATGAAGGAACAAGAAGGTTTATTCACAACCACCGAGTCAGGAACAGAAATCTACAGGTCGCATCTATCCATTATACAGGAGTCAAACCAACAGGAAGTGCAAATACCAAAAAAATGTGGGAGAGTAACAGGGACGTGCAAAGGACAAGCAAGTCATCTGTCTGTCTGTTTCACTGCTTATCTATCTATTCATTCATTCATCTGTCTGTCTAACCGCCTGTTGGTCTAACTGTCTGTCTGTCTATATAACATCCTGTCTAACTGTCTGTGGATCTAGGAATCAGTCTATCTGTCTCACTTGCTGTCTGTCTGTCTCTGTCTGTTTATAGGACTTCCTGTCTGTGTGTCTAGGAATCAATCTGTCTGTCTGTCTGTCTATCTCTGTCTATCTATAGAACTTCCTGTCTAACAGTCTGTGTGTCTAGGAATCAGTCTATCTGTCTCACTGTCTGTCTGTCTGTCTGTCTGTCTGTCTATCTCTGTCTATTTATAGAACTTCCTGTCTAACTCTCTGTGTGTCTAGGAATCAGTCTATCTGTCTCACTGTCTGTCTGTCTATCTCTGTCTATTTATAGAACTTCCTGTCTAACTCTCTGTGTATCTAGGAATCATTCTATCTGTCTCACCACCCATCTGTCTGTCTATCTCCATCCATTACTTTTATTAGTTTTTTTTTTTGTCTGTGTATGTCTATTTTTTTTTTAATCTGTTCACTACCTTTCTATTCTACACTACTATCAACCTTTCTATTCACTACACACAGTCCGTCCGTCTGTCTGTAGCACCAGAAAAGCAACTTGTGAATCTGTATGTGAAGTGTATATCTATTTATTGAATCTATTTACATAGAAATATATAAATATACAGTTTCATTTCAGTTAGTTCTGCAGACAAAGCATTTCCAGATGCTCTTTTCAAGCTTTTCGACTTGAATCCGGTTTTTCAGACTTGACTTCGGACTCTTATTGACACACCTGGAATGTTCCGAAGGAAGTGTGTGTGTGTGTGTGTGTGTGTGTGTGTGTGTGTGTGTGTGTGTGTAACTATTGTGAAATGTGTGTTATATGAAGCGTCTTACAGAACAACTTATATCACGGCATTACTGTCGACCTTTTGACCTTTACGTAAGACTTGCGACCTCAAATCTGTGTGTTTCGTAAAGGTGATTTAATTCTTTAAATTAAGAGATTTAGATTACATGTAAGTGTGATTACAGCATACCAGCTGCATTGCTCCTATATTTTATTCACAGTTTGGTTTATTATTATTGTACTTGTTTGCACTATTTGACATCTTTTGTGCGTGTTGATGTTGTCATGGCAACACAGTATGTGTGTGTCAGGGAAATTTGCTTTTTCTAAATTAGGGGAATTCAACTAAAATTGAAAGAGGTGTTCAAGTACGTATATACATATATTTATTTATATCTATTTACAGATATTTCATCTTAGTTCTCCTGCTTATAATCAATACTTGACTGTCATATCAAATTATTTCAGTACAATTCAGAAACCTTTTGACAAATGTGTTGTTCTGTAACATCAAACAGAGCAAATAATAACAGTGTCCAACTTGTGACAAGCAGGGTTACTTTTAAAAATAAGCGATTATAACATGTTCAAATGAAGTGCTGAACTTTAAAAAGAAAAGATAAAGGCAAATGCATAAAAAACACCTTGACTTAAAAGTTTAAACTCATGAACGGGTTAAAAAATCTGAACGTATCCCAACAATTGAACAGTTTTAAAGGCTCATATTTTGTCTAAGTTTCCGAGCATATCAGACACAATCTGATCAGGAATCTGTCCATTACGGATCTCTTACTTTTTTCTGTCTCACCTCACATCTTTCTCCTCTCTATTCTCTGTCTCTCTCCCTTTCTCTCTCTTCGTGTTCAGTGTTTTCTTTCTCAGTGTTTCAGTTTCTTTACGA
Source organism: Paedocypris micromegethes (assembly GCA_028031935.1). Classification (NCBI taxonomy): domain Eukaryota; kingdom Metazoa; phylum Chordata; class Actinopteri; order Cypriniformes; genus Paedocypris; species Paedocypris micromegethes. The sequence goes on from CM051503.1 coordinate 18,896,236, forward strand.
GTTTGTGGTTTGTTTTTTTTAAGAATCAATAGTATTATACATAAGTATACATATTATATACTTACAAAATGTACAAAAATTCCTAAAGTGTATTCAAGTACTTTACACCTCTGCATTTAAGTGAAAACGGTGGAATTGCTCTGCAGCTTTGGGTCCGTTTGGGACAGCTGCTGATTCTGGATCAGGACCGCGTATTCTTTGGGTCCGTATAGAATCAGGTTACGTGGTGCCAAAAATATCATAGAAATGTAAATGTCGAAGAAACTAACGAAAATGCTTCACATTTACGTTGTTTTTTTTTTTTTTTTGCAATCCTCACGTTTCCATTTGAAACTTTTTTCATTCGTTTGTTACATTTTCGTTAAGACTTTTGGCACTAGATTCACGTGGGGGCGGGCCTTCTCTGTTCTGCGAAAAAAGTAAATAAATAAATAAATTTAAAAAACACAACAACATTAACAAGCAAACGTAATTGCGAGCGAAAATTAGAAAATATGTGAAGCATTTTCGTTCATCTCTTCCGAAATTTACGTTTGATATTTTTGCCACTAATCTGACTCCCGAGATTCCGCCAGCGAGTGATGGTAACCTGTGGTCTGCTCCGCCCGCAGGTGATCACGTGCTTCGGCATCTCGGTGCTGAGCTGCAGGTACGTGGGCTTCGCCGTGGTGGCGCTGCTGGTGGAGATCAACTCCGTCTTCCTTCACCTGCGCCAGGTCCTGCGCATGGCCAGCCTGGCCACCAGCACCGTGTACCGCCTCAACAGCATGGTCAACCTGGGCACCTACGTGGTGTTCCGCATCAGCACGCTGGCCTGGATGACCCGCTGGCTGGTGCTGAACCGCGCGCTCATCCCGCTGCTCAGCTACACCGCGGGCAGCGTGGGCCTGGCCATCATGACCGCCATGAACATCGTGCTGTTCTACCGCCTGATGAGGAGCGACTTCATGAAGGCCAGTCGAGAGAAGGAGGTGAAGAGGGACAAGGAGACGTGAGGATGTCAGATCTTGGTGGTCCTGATGCTGAGCGCGACACACCGCACACGTTTACACGCGCCGGGAATCACCACACGCTCCTGATGCAACATCCTCAAACTCTCAAATATATCCTCAAATCCTCAAAAATTTGAACCCGACCAATAGCGGCTTCAAATTGCCTCGAAGAGCTAAATGCAAAATTGAAAAAAAAAAAAAAAAGTTGCCTTGAAGAGCTAAATGCTAATGCTAGTCCACATTTTTAATATTCCGCTAGCGTGAGATTTGCAACAAATGTATATATGGGACGCACTTGTACACGTTTGTTTTGCACAGCTGTGCTTTTGAGGTTTTCACACTTGACTTTTCTGCTTTGATCCAAAGCGTCGTGTGATTTATTTACATTTAGCATTTTACATGGTGCGTTCGTTTGGACTCAAACACACGTTTGGTGTTGCCAACGCCGCCAGCTACTGATTGACACACACACACACACGCACACGCACACACACACAAAACATGAAAATGATTAGGAAGACGTTTTTTGTGATCAGGACGCATTAACTCTACCTCACGGAAATATGGTGGAATAGTTTGGCCTGGTTGAAGTGGTTCCGAAGCGCTGGTTCTGTGTGTTCCAGTACTGTATTCCTCAGGATCGGACTTTTTCTTTAATATTGGATAGTTGTGCGCCGCCTCGCCTGTAGGGGGCAGCACACACACTAAAACACCAGTGACCTCCCAGATCCTACGGTCTATTTTGTTTTACAATTTTCTAAAGGGTTTTGTAATTTATTTGCACTTATAATAGTAATATTAATCGGGGTTTATTGGTTGTGAAGTGATATGCTTGTTTTGTTCGTGTTTCATGTGTCTGCTTAAAACTTTAATCGGGCAAATGTGGACTGTAAGTCTGGTAGGAAGTGTACGACACTATAAATCACGAAACGTTTACCATTTTTACCACATATTTGATGATCGGGATAGTCGATTGGATTTCGTCTGTCTTATAATGAAAGTAAGCTGAGAAATGAGGAAAAACACAGCCAATGAACCTAACTACCATACGATTTGACGGACTTGAGGTGTGTTCACACTGGGACGAATATCATTTAATAAACGTAATTGTGTCACACGGACATGAAAAATTGATTGACCGAAATTGTTCGTTGCAAATTGAAATTGCACGACCAATAAAATCGCAGCTTTAGTTCAAAAGCGTGTGAAATGTCATTGCTGTAGAACTCCACTAGGTGGCGCCCAAACAGACTCTTTTGTACATAAGACCGAGTTTAGTCATAATCAAGACAATATTAATACTCTACATTTTACGAGTTTATTTTCATTGGTTGGTTAAGCGACTGTCTTTTAAATTGCTCAGCGCCACCATGTGTCAGGGTTTTTTTGTGTTTTTGTTTTTTGCATGTAAAAAAAAAACAGTTTTGTGCATTTGACAGAATAATTTTTTTATTGCAAAGTCTGCGATGCTCATCCCGGTGTGAAGAGCTGCTGGAAGTTTGCACTGAAACGGTAAAACTCTGGGTTTGCGGTGAATCACGGGCAGCTCGAGATCAAAGCAGGCGATGTAGATTAGAAAGGAAACTGTTATCATTGTCACGCGTTGAGATGAAATACTGTGTGGTTGATTTGCGGTGTTGGTGAAGGACGTGCTACTGGTTTTTTTTTTTATCGGTTTGTTGGTTTGACGTTGTTTGAATCCAATCACACATCGTTTGACATGTATAATGGGGATGACTTGGAGAGAAAGGATGGAAACGACAGTAAGAAAGAAGAAAAGCTTCTGTAGTTTTTCCGTATAAATGTACATGGCAAAGTCTTATTTTGTTGTTCTGTGTTATTGTTGATGTTTTGTAATTCAGAAAAAATGCATTTGCGATTAACTATGTCATTGTGAAATAAATTGTTCATGTTTTGAAGTGAGCGTCTCTTCAGTAAAGAGAAGGTATGGTAATGTTTAATTCAGTTCATCAATTCAAATGTGATGGTAATTATTACATTCTTGTGATAAATCTGGAATCAGACGTAGAATTAAGCTTAGATAGACATGCAGATAGATGGATGGATAGACAGATACAGATTGACAAATTATGTGACGAATGATAGATATACAAACAATAGACACAGACAGAATTAGATAGATAGACAGACGGACGAATATATTGATAGGCAGATACAGATTGACAAACTGGTAGATAGATAGATAGATAGATAGATAGATAGATAGATAGATAGATAGATAGATAGATAGATAGATAGATAGATAGATAGTTGGATGAATAGATAGATAGATAGATGGATGGTTGGATGAATAGATAGATAGATAGATAGATAGATAGATAGATAGATAGATAGATAGATAGATAGATAGATAGATAGACAGATAGATAGAAAGACAGGCAGACAGACAGATAGATAGTCAGACAATAGACAGACACAGATAGACAAACCTCATATTACAGGAGGACAAACCTATAGATAGATTAAAAAAAATAAATAAAAAAAAATAGATTGACGGACAGACAGATTGAGATGTGTGTGTGTATTCAGCTAAGTTTACCCTCAGCAGCAGGTCAAGGCGTTCCCGGGGTCGCCGCGTCTGTCTGTCTGTCCGTCCGTCCGTCCGTCTGTCTTTCGGTCATCACTCCCGCGCACGCGCACTCCCGTCAGCAAACCGGCGCGAGCCCTTTAATCGCGCGTGACTTTGGCGAGCGGAGCCATTAGCCAGCGGAGCCTTTCCCTTCCTCACAGGCCCGCCGTCCTCCTCCTCATCCTCCTCATCATCAGTTCGCTCGCTCGCTCTTTCCGCGGTGTATTGATCGTCTTTCAAGATGTCGTCATCGTGCACGCGCGCGGTCGCGTTCCGTGAAGAGAGAGAGGAAGAGGAGCGTCGTGCGCATCACGCCAGCGGCTTTTCTTTCTGAGGAGAAACACACCGCGCTAATGGAGCACAACACGGTGAGTGTGTGTGTGTGTGTGTGTGTGTGTGTGTGTGTGTGTGTGTGTGTGTGTGTATGCGTGTGTCTGATGGTGCTCGACATTATGATAGTCCGGATGGGTGTCTTTTTTATCTTAGACTGAGATATTAAAGGATTTATTTGGGTTGTTTGAATAGTGTGTTTGTCATGACTGTATTGTATCAAATTGGGATGATATCTAAAGTACAGTCGGTTATCTTCTACCTGTCTGTCATTCGCTAACTGTTCATCCACCCATTTTCTGTCTGTCTGTCTGTCTGTCTGTCTGTCTGTCTGTCTGTCTGTCTGTCTGTCTGTCATTTACCGTCTGCGTGTCTGTCTGTCTGTCTGTCTGTCATTTACTGTCATTTGATCCACATGTCTGTCTGTACATTATGGGATTTTCTGTTTATTTACTGGCCACTTGAAGTCTGTGGAATATATATTAAACGTTATTGGTTATCTATAGTGTTTTATTATTCACTATACTAATGATAATATTTACAACAATGTATATTTACAATAATTCGATACTCTCACAATAATTTATTTTATTTTGTGTCCATTTCATCCATTTAACATATTATCATTGAGAGCAGCCAAGTTATTTGACAAATTAAAACAAAAAATTGTTGCAAAAAGTAACACAGTAGTTACATTACCTGGTAATTAGTTACTTTTATAACGATGTAACTCTATTACTAACTCAGTTACTTTTTGTTAGAAGTAACTGTAGCTAATTACTTTTTTTAAAGGAACGTTTCCAACACTGGTCTCCACATCACTGTCCATCAATTCACTTTTTATTGACAATCATGTCACTTTTAATTGTCTGCCTCAGAGGTGTAAATGTACTTTGTTACTTTACTTAAGTATGTTTCTGGCTACTTCGTACTTGTAGTGAGTATCAAAAATATAAGCAACTTTGACTCCCTACTCCACTGCATTTGTGATTGAGTAGCAGTACTTTTCACTCCACTACATTTGAATAGACACTTATTGTTACTCGTTACATTTTCATTGTGAGCGACAAACCACGTTTGATTTCTACCGCGGTTAGTTTCTTGGGCGAACGAGGTGATTTTGCCATCTGTAGACTGGTGAAGACACTGGAGGCTATTTGTGAATTAGACACCACAAACGTGAATTAAATTGATCTATTTTGCACATTTGAGTTTGATTGAGACTGACTTTTTGTTCTTTATTTAATTAGTTTTACCATTTTTGAAACATGAAGGTGTTACATTTAGTTTCTGTATTAGAAAATGAAATCTCACTAATAGAGCTTTTTCACATTTTTTTTGTTTATTTTTAGCCTTAATTCAGTAGGAGTAAAATACCTAAGTTCTTTTGCAATTTGCTACTTTGCTACTTTGACTCAAGTCTTTTTCACAGTGGTGGCCTTTTTACTTGTATTGGAGTAACTTATACAGTACTTTTACTCAAGTATGGTTGTGTAAATTTTTTAGTACTTTTTTTTTTGGTACTTCTTACACCTCTGGTCTGGTCTCTCTCACTATATAAATGTGTGTGTGTGTGTGTGTGTGTGTGTGTGTGTGCAGGGGTCAGCGCCGGTGGTGTCGCTGGAGCGTCAGGTGGAGAGTGTGGAGAGGAGCATCATGTTCCTCAGACAGGAGCAGTTGTCTCTTCTTCACGGATTACATCTGGAGATCCTGTCCCTCCAGAAACGCTGCACCGGTGAGAAAAACCATTGAGTAGCTGCTTCACAGACCAGAAGGCTTTTCCACAGAGAGAAAACCACAGGGCAATGGCTTCCTGTCAGTGTGTGTGTGTGTGCGAGCAGTAAAACAGGATAATGCGCTGAGGTGGACAGAGAAAGCAAGCCATGGCCTTTCTTCTTCTCTCTGCTCTCTGAGCTTGAGTAACGTTCCCCTGGACGTGTTCACAACCCTGCAAAGTTCTCATGTGACTCTGAGCGATCAGCCCTATAGCCTGAAAGTAAGACCCGGTGAAGGTGATCACATGACGAGAGTCTCACGTGATCCGCTAGAAACACTTTCGATGACGCACACTAGAGCTGCACGATTCTGGATAAAATGAGAATTGCGATTGATTTTTTTTTTTTTTTTTTTTTTTTCAATTCAATATCACAATTCTGGATTTTAATTTCAAATATTTAACCCTGAAAATCAGGTTGTTAAAGAGCAATAGAATAACACATATTACTCTTTGCTTTACATTTAAATACACAGAATGAAAGCAAATGTAATAATAATGTTGTAAAGAAATAAAATCACCATTAAACATAATAAAAACAAACATTCCAGGGTACCGTATTATGTTCAGTTGAGGACAAAATTTTTTAGCTCTGTCTAAAAGCACTTTTAAAATCGATTGTTTAACGATTAATTGTGCAGCTGTATCGTACACATTTTTGTTTTAATTCCAAATAGCTGGGAGTTATCAGGAAAGAATGTGTTTATTTTTGTAAAATAAGGAATCACATTAGCGGCAATAAAACCAAACGTAATACCATATGCATCACATTTACACTTTGTTTTTTGTTTTTTTTCGCTTGCAATCTTCATTCTTCAATCTTCATTTTGCAACCTTTTTTTGCTGCTTCAGATTTTTTCGTTCATTTCATTATTTTTCCCGTTCGAACTTCTGCCACTAGCTTCACGTGTGGGCGGGTCTTAATCTGATTGGCTGGTGAGAATGTGATTTGCAGTTTGTTAACTGATTGTGGTACAGAAACGAAACCCTAGCCAGTTTCATATGAATTCATGTCATTTCTTTGTCACACTAGACTTTTTTTCGGACCAACTTCCCAAAAGCGGAAACAAATGTTATTCCTTGAGCTCACTATTTTTCCTTTAACTGTCTTTAGTTGTGAATTAAAGTAGCAGAGCAAAGCTAATGGATCTTTTCATCTCTGACAGAACTCACTCAAGAAATCAACATGAAACCACCAGGCAGAGATGAAGAAGGTCAGTTCTCTCTCTCTCTCTCTCTCTCTCTCTCTCTCTCTCTCTCTCTCTCACACACACACACACACACACACACACACACACTTTTCATTGCTGTTAAAGAATACCGTTATTACGCAAATATGAGCAGCTCTTTTTTCGAATTTTCAGTGCTCAAAAGCTTTTCATCAGATTGTCCAAGAAGTTTAAAGTGACCAGAAAATGAAGTTAAAAAGTGTCCAAGTATATAAGAATTTTTATATATAAACTGATTCCAATCGAGATCCAATCTCTGAAATTGATAAACGTGTGGCGTTCTGTAGGTCTGCGGCTGGATTCAGGGTGTGGCTGCTAAACATAAATGATATATGAAAAGAATTAATAAAATTATTAAAAGTGGTATTACCAGTTAATTAGGTATTACTAATTTAAAACAAATACCGTATTTTCTGGACTATAAGCCGCACCTGTATATAAGCCGCATCCGCTCTATGAACGATTTTGAATTGTAAATGTACATGTAACTAAATAGATCCTTTCCTAACCTGCATTTTAACACGGCAGCAACTTTGCAGATTAAAACGGGACAGAAAAAAGAGAAAATAAACGGTATCTACTGTATCTACCGCACCTTTGTATAAGCCGAATGGTTCAAAACCTACGAAAAAAGTAGCGGCTTATAGTCCGGAAAATACGGTACACGTACGAGACGGCAATATTTGTATATATGAAGTTATCTAATTGCACTCAAATTTAAAATGCACTCTCTGAAGTTGATGAAGCGTCGCGCACACTCGGGATGTGACTTTGCTCTTTGCCCTGTGATTTCTCAGTCAGACGGTTAATACCTCTGATAACCTTGAGCAGATGGCACATCCTGCCCGCACCAGGCCAGATTAGTTGCTCTGGATTTGCTCGGCGCGTCTCTAATCCTTGGCACAGACGAGCCTTTGTCTTCTTTCCACCTGCCTTGTGCGTCTCAGATGAGCTGGTGTGATTAGAAACGCGGGTGTGTGTGTGTCATGTGACTTTCACTGGCGTGTTGGAGTGAGTTGACACTTTCTCTGGAGCGTGTGTGAACTATAAAGACGTAACCGCGTGAGTGTGTTTAGGCTCAGCATTAGACCAGAGCTTCTCCGTGCAGCCGCTCAGGAGGTCCACTGAAAATAAGACCTAGTGCAGCAGTTTTCGGGGACTAAAATATTGGCGTAAATATGACATCAAAGCAATTCAGATCTTCAGAAAGCTAATAATTTTCATTTATTTTCCTTTTGACACTTGATTACTACAAAGTAGTTTTGAATATATGGTATTGTAGATGTGTATGAATGCAATTATGTGCAGATTGATTATTCTTTTATTTAATTTTAGAAATTACTCACATAATATCATGTAGGTAATTATGATTAACCTCTTGAGTCCTGATGTCCTCGTCTGTGTACTGACCGTCACAGTATTTTCTGCGTTAACCCTTGACTGTGTTGTCGTGGTGTTAGAGCGCACTCTAGTGGTGTTCCATCATCATAGTGCATTTTGTAGTTAAAGCGTAAATGGCTTTAAGTTCAAGTTCTGAGCATTTGTAAGGCGCTTTTCAGTTTTAACTGTCTCAGAGCGCACGTGTGAATATGTAAGAGAATTGTTGCTTTTTATTCATTTGATCGTCTGGTTGTTGTTGTTAAGTAAAAGGTTGTGATTATCACTATGACTATGACAGACAAAGACAAAGAGCAGTGAGCAAGCACACATGCGACAGTGGCCAGGTAAAAAGCCTCTCTTATTGCCATTTTAATGATGGTTCCGGAAGGTGTTTCCCTCCTCAGTGGAGAAAGAGGCGGCTCCATTTCTCCACGTAAACAGAAACACAGAACAAACACAGCAATTAGAAAATCAATGAAGTGCCATAATTAAAGATTTTGACAGTTTTAGGAGGTGCAGGTGTGATTCGGTTCCGAGCACTAAACTAGGCAGCCTTTCTATACGTTTATATTAACTTTTCTTGTAAGTTATCATAACAGGTGAAGAATAGGACGGACGTTCTGCAAATGCTCTCCAGCTCTCGGCTCCGTGCTAATATTTCGTGTCGGTGACTGTTTCAGCGGCGGAGGCGGAGCATCATCAGCTGGCGGGGCGCTGGCGTGAGGCGGAGCGGCTTCTGGAGCAGCAGGAGGAGGTGCAGAGCGAGCTGCGCTGGGAGCTGAGCCAGAAGAGCGTGCTGGTGGGAGCGCTGAGGGCCAGTCTGAAGGAGAAGGAGCGGCGCTTCCTGCAGGAGCTGAAGGAGCGCAGCCACCGCACCACCGCCCTGCACCACCAGCTGCGCAGACAGACGGAGGCGGAGTCACACCTCGCCTTCCAGCTGCACTCGGCCAAGCAGAGGAGGCGGCAGCCCGGCCCCGCCCCTCAGGCCAGCGCCGCCGCCCCCCCTCCCGCCGTCAAGCCCAAGCGCCGAGGCCCCGCCCACCTGCGGGCCGAGCGAGCCAGGGAGTGTGTGCCGCGCGAGAGGGTGACCGGCCCCGAGGAGCCCATGCCCATGCCTGACCCCGCCCTCTTTCTCTATGCCTACAGACACAGGCCCCGCCCCCAGCCGCCGCAGAGACTCGGAGGGGCGGAGCCTCTGGAGGAGGCGGAGCCGGGACTGACCACAGCCAAGAACTCTGCCGAATGAGTTTCGTCTTTCCTTCTTCTCATCCGTCCTTTATTATCGCTTCACCGCAGAGTGACTGTGTTACTCACCAAATACCGCGATTATCTATTAGATTAAATCTCCTAGTGTTTTAATCTGTTAGATGAAATACTAGGAGTATCAAATATCCTACACACACACACATATATACACTGTAGAAGGGCTGCACAAATTGCAATAACATATTTGAATATGCAGATGTTATGCAGAATATGCAAATTTTGCTTAAGACTGTCTGATTGACGCCAGATTTGAGAGTTTACGTCATAAAAAGTGCATCAAAAGAGAAGAACGAGACTCTGATGTGCTGATCACGGATTTGTGAAATGTACATGTTATCTATTGTGCAGCCCGTGTAGTTCATACACACACATGTATGTATATACGTACATATACAGCAGTAGATATATGTATATTTACATGTATATGTGTGTAAAATGTCTCTGCTGGATTGAATGTTTTTGAAAGAGCGCACATTGCCTCTTTCACTCTCCCTCTCTTTTTACGTATTTTAACATGTGTAAAATAAGAGAGAAATAAAATACAGAAAATGAAAGGGACAAGAAAATGCTTTGTAAAGAAAAAATTAAGGAAAAGAAATAGAAAAAAAACCTGAAAGATAAAGAAGACTGCTTTTCCTTTTCCTTCGTTATCTTTCTCGTTTTTTTCTTAAATTTTGTCTTTTTTTTATTGAGATCTCTTTCATTCTGTTTTTTATTTTTCTCTTTAATTAGTTTGATAATTTTTCTTTTAATAACTCTCTGGTTTTCTTTCTCTGTGTTGTTTCCTTTCTTTATTCTTTCTTTCTAGTTTTATTTTTTTATTCTTTCCCTCTTCTTTCCTATTTTCGTTCTTTTTTTCTTGATTTTTCTTTTCTCTTTTTCTTTTCCCTGTGTGTCGAACCGTTTGCTGGTTTTCATCACAAGTGTGTGCTTTTTCCGATTCCAGCGTACGAGCTTTTATTATGTAAAATGTTCTTTAAGACAGCAAGTCCCGCTTGAAGGCTAATAGCTATCGCTAAACGTTAGCTTTCATGTTTCCATAATTCAGCTCGAAAATACCGTAATATTCAAAGAAATTACACTAAAAGAACAACGTCACTGTGACCGTTTAAAAAAAAAAGAATAAGAGGAACGTGGCGCTACCCGTGACACGCATCATCACGATGACATCATTCATGACACCCGTCCTCACGATGACATCATGACGGTGTCACTATTGGTGATGACATCATTCATTCACACACACACTACTCGTGGCAACCCATGATACAGCATTCATAACAAAACTAGGACATCAGACATAATTGTTTTCTTAAGACATAAGAAAACTAAATTATTAAGACATCATTTTTTCGTGATGACGTAGACGTTTTCACGGGCGGAGACATTTTCTTTTTTTTCTTTTTTTTGGCGCAGACAGGTTTCTGCTTTCTATTGTTGCAGGTGTGATGTCACGCTGATAAGACGAGACTTGAATCGTTCTCTGCATTACGCGCGGCTTTGGTAGGTCTTACTTTCTGATGTGGGAAAAAATGTCCGTTTCTATGGCGACAAGAGCCGGTCGCGTCATTATTAAACCCCGCCCCTCTCCCCGCGCGCTTGCGCTTTGTCTTTGCTCAGGGTTCAAACTACGAGGGATTTGCTCTGCTTGGATCCACATGCACTAGATTATTTGCATTTTAGAATGAAACGTGTCGTTTTCCTCGATGCTCCTGATGAATTAGCCTTAAGATTTCGCCGTTGTGTGCGTGTGAAAGCAATAGATCCTGAACTCCAAATGTTTTCTAAAGACCAAATTGAAAAACCGAAAAAATTAAAATCTCTTCTCTTTAACGTAACATTTAAAGTAGACGAGTGAGGAAATACAGTGTTACACTGTGGAAGATACAAAAACCAAACGTACATTTCACTCTTTTGCATTTGTTGAGCTATTTTGTTCATAAAAGTGTTTTTCCCACAGTTTTTTTGCTCACGCAAAGTGGAAATTTTGATTATTAGTTTTGTTGGGTTTTTTTTCAGCCTTTCTGGATGATGAAAAATGTACATTAACTTGTTCAGTTTCATCAAAGTTTTACTTTTTTTGAATCAGCAGGTTGCCTGAAACGTTTTTACGTCGCCGCACGTTCACACTCGTCTTCCGTTTGAATCTGCTGAGTTAAGGGAACTAGTAAAGCAGTTTGACTAGAAACATGTTGCATGTCTGACTAATATTCTGTTCCGCTCTTCACTGTGATTCTTCACGATACAGTCGAAAATACTGTCGCAATAAACGTTCTCCCTGTTTACACGAAATCAGTTGAGTTGTGTCCTTCAGTCGTCTCTCTGTGTGTGTGTGTGTGTGTGTGTGTGTGTGTGTGTGTGTGTGTGTGTGTGTGTGTGTGTGTGAGTGTGGCCAGGTACCACACTCAGATTGTTTACTCTGCATTAACACTTTTATTTATCGGAACCACACAATAAACATTATAAAGTGAAACACAAACTCAAAACACTGACAAATCACAAATATAGCATTGGAGATTCCAGCCTGATCTTGCACGTAGGAATGTAGGTTAGTTCGCAAACAATTATTATTATTTTAATTATTTTACAGATCAATATCATAGTCAACAGTAGTCTGGTCTGTGTGTGTTCTTTAAAAAAAAATCGCAAAAATAAATAAATACAAAAATTGTAGATTTGCATTATTTACAGTTGTGCTTGTACATAAGTAGTCTAACACCAGTAGTCTGATCTAGCCTTTATGTGTGTGTGTTCTTAAAAAAATAGCAAAAATAAATAAATTTAAAAAAATAATTTAATTGCATTATTTACATTTGTACGGAAGCGCATTGCATTCACCATCTTTTTTTGGGCTTGAAAAAAAAAAAAAAAACTCATTGCGTTCGCTTTATTTTTTTTTTAGGGTCCAAAAAATAAAGTGAATGCAATAAGCTGTTTTTTTTTTCCAAGCCCAAAAAAAAAAGATGGTGAATGCAATGCGCTTCCGTACATATGTGCTTTTACGTAATTATTTTCAAAATTGGAAAATGACTTGGGGAAAAAAAAAAAAAAAGAAACCAGCGATCTTGTTTGTTAAACAAGCGGCGCCTCTCGCTCGCCGTAGCCGCGCGTCGCTGTGGGCGGGGCGTACGCAAAGGCAAACAGGTCAAGAGAAGGCGGAACCACGTGCTTGAGGTCAGAGGTCAGCCTGCTCCAGCACTGTCCTTCGAGAGGCGTTCTGTCTGTCATTTAGCCGCGGCTGGACACGCAAGGCCGTTCCGCAGAACCGAGCCGCTCACGGACCTACCGGACACTTCAGCCCCGCACTATGGTCAGCAAGACGGACGACACGAGCTGCGGCTGCGTGGATCTGCTCCCGAGCGCCAGGACGTCGGCGTGTGTGAGCGGTACGTACGTGATCGCCAGAACCGAGCAGAACCGAGCCGAGCTCAGGACAGACAGACCCGCTCAGCTCCGCGGAGACGGTGTGTGTGGCTGGACAGAGGTCAGGGAGAGGTTTAGGGTTTATATACACATGACTATATTAGCTAAATTACACCTGTATCTCTCTCGCACACTTTATATATACGTACTGTATACTCACTATACTATACTGTCTGTATACTATATATATACCGTATATACTCACTCACTAATATCTCTCTGCGTCTCTCTCTCTCTCTCTCTCTCTCTCTCTCTCTCTCTCTCTCTCTATATATATATATATATATATATATATATATATCTGCGTCTCTCTATCTCTCTCCCTTACTATATGTCCCTCGCTCTCTCTCTCTCACTATATATTTTTCTCTCGCTGTCTCTATCTCACTATATCTATATCTCTCTGCGTCTCTCTATTTCTACGTCTTGCTTAATCTATCTCTCTTTCACTATATCCATATCTCTGTCTCGCTCTCTCCTTCTTTCTCTCTATCACTATATCTTTAAGTCTCTGCGTCTCTCTCTCTCTCTCTCTCTCTCTCTCTCTCTCTCTCTCTCACTATATACTTCTCTGCGTCTCTCGCTTTCTCACTATTACTCTCTGGGTCCCTCGCTCTCTCTATCACTCACTATGTCTATCTGCGTCTCTCTCTCTCTCTCTCTCTCTCTCTCTCACTATATATTTCTCTGCGTCTCGCTCTCTCTCTCTTTCTCACTCACTAGATCTCACTGTATCTCAATCTCTCTTGGTCTCCATTTCTTCTCTATCACTATTTTATCTCTCCGTGTGTCTCTCACACGATCTCTCCATCCCTCTTTCAGTCTCTATACACACACCAGACTGTCTATTGATAACAAAAATAAACCGTTAGACGAGCGGCGCGCGCTCTCGGTGAATTATTACACAAGCTCAGTTCAGACGTGTCTCGTTGGACTTTGGGTTTCTGTGTTAAATTATAATTTAAACGGGGTCGTGATTCTGCACCCGTATCTTATAATCACCGTTATTACGCCCGTTAGTGGTTGTTCTTGGAACGTGGGCTATGAAGCAGATGATATGAGAAATGTCACCACTTCACGTGATCAGTGTTGTAATATAAAGGTTTGCCAGAAAGTTCTGTGACTTGTTTCTCTAAAAGACTGGCGTTTTAATCCCTCGAATTCGAGTTTTTGACTGTTTGGCTCCGCACGGGACTAATTGGTAAGATGGAGAACTTTCCCCCTCAAAATAAAACTCGGGCATCTTTCTACATCGACTTCCGCTGCTGTGAAATTCAAATTTTTAAAACGGCGATTCGAACGTAAATTTCCCGAGTTTTGACCGGCTCGTGTCATTCATTCGTGGCTCCGTCAGCTGGACGCACATGTTCTGTAACGCCGCGCTTGAATGAACTGAAGGTCACCTTCAGTGGGCGGAACCATTGCGCCAGGGGGGAGGAGTCTAGATTTTACAAGTCAGCTTTAGCGTCAGTGTCCATTGAAGTCCTTTGACTAGTAAACATTTGTCTTGATTTCATTGTGCACTTGTTTATTTCGAAACCAGCCGTGAATTCCTGATACGTTGATTTGAAAATTCCCTTAAAAACCCACTCGCCACCCCTTCGGTTTTCCGAAAGTGGTCCGGTCCTCCACCCGGAAGCGGAAGCGGCCCCACATGGAAAGTCATGGCGCTAGTATGCCGATAGAAGGTTATTGCTAGCGGCGGAACTCGGCGGCTTCTGTCCGGTAAGTTTAAAGGTTCCGCCATATTTCGGACGGATTATGAGCGAAGGCAGCGCCTCGAAACTCGTGTTAAATCGCCATTATTACGTGTGCGGTCGGCGCGCGCGGAGCTGTCAGGCGGCTGTCAGAAAGTCCCTGGCGGGCTGCGAGGCTCCGGGCGCCGGTGTCAGCGCTTCCCCGGAGCCGCTGGCGGACTGATGGAGCTCCGGCCAGAGCGTCTGACATTTTGCGGCTGTTCTGTTTCCAGACTCGTGTGAAACTGACCCACATTGATGAATCTGATCTTTTGCCGTTATCTGTTTTATGTGTAGTGACACGTGACCCTCAGATATAATGTGTCGTTTGTTGTCTCAGAGTTTCACACAGGAGCTTCGTCAGAAAAGCTCTTTCCGTGGAGTCATTTCGTCATTGAGGCCAAATGTGTCTCGTTCACTCTGGCGCGATTTGTTTCACACACAAATTAAACATTTTATTATTAGGGTTTATGCAAACGGGGCGTTGGTTGGATGCAAATGCCATGTGGATTGTCTCACGCTCTTGCTTCTGCTCTCTCTCTCTCTCTCTCTCTCTCTCTCTCTGCGTCGCCTCTCCAACTATACCACTTCGAGTCGTGAGAGGAGTCGAGACGGGACACCCACACACCAACACACAACACACAACACACACACCACACACACACCCACACACACACACACACACACCAACACACACACACACACACACACACACACACACACACACACACACACACACACACAACAAAGAGAGGGAGACACTCATGTGGACGGTGAGTGAGACATATACGCAGGACACACAGAGACAGATGGAGAAAGGAGAGTGCGAGAGAGACACACACACACACACACACACACACAGCAGGGGAATTGACTTTGTGTTGTGTAACGTCTGGCGGCCTGACGTGCACTTTGAGCTTGTAATTCCTCACTGGACGAGACTCGCATGAGTGTGTAGTGGTGGGATTATAATCCCAGTGTGTGTGTGTGTTCATACCACTTCCTGTTCCTGGGGCGCATGAGGACAGAGCTGCATCAGTGACTTTATCATTAGGTTTTGAGCTATTCTATTATTATTGGATTATATTTATATATATTGTGTAGGGTGTTTAATCCAGACATTTCTGGAGGGGTTTGAACTGTGACGCGGTGCCACTACAGGAGGACGGGGGTCTCGCTCTTGACCCCATCGTGACCTTTGACCTACTCCCTGCAGAATTACTACTACATTTTGTTTTTTTCCCCCAATTTATTTTATTTTTTTTAATTTATTTGGCGCTTTTTGTGATTTTTGCACAGGTAAATGTTGTGATGGTAGTTTTCCTAAATATAGAATAGAATAGAAAGCCTTTATTGTCACTGTGCACACATACAATGAAGATTATACATATGTACCGTGACATTTTTTTTCCCCACAATACCGTACATTTTGCGTCTTTTTTTTTTTTTCTAATATTGTCACGTAGCAGTTTCTGCGCCAATTCTCAATTTATTCAAATATTCAAATTATTCAAATATTTTTTTTAAAATTTAATTTAAACTACTTATTAGCTTGCGAGTCGCTGCTGTGCAGATGAGTTTTATTCTAATTCTACAAATGATGAGGATCAGAAAAGATTTCTGCTGACACACACCAGTGGTTAACACACATCTTCTATGAGATATTCACGGCATAATTATATGTAATAAATGACGGCGGTCTGAGCGATTCGCATGCAAGGGACTAGGAGCAAGTGGATTGAATCTTTACCAGAGTTGTTTTGTTCTTTATTACTGATTCTGCAAAACGAACAAATCTTTGAGTCATTTTGTTTATTATTGATTCCGAAGGCGAATGAATCTTTGCCAAATCAGTAATAATGAACTAAATGACTCTGGTGACGGGAATAAATCTTTACCCGAGTCGTTTTATTAATTATTACTGACTTAGCAAAGCGAATAAATCTTTGAGTCATTTTGTTAATTAAGGCTGATTTAGCACAAGCGAATGAATCTTTACCCGAGTCATTTTGTTCATTATTACTGGTTCAGCAAAGCATACAAATCTTTTTCCTGAGTTGTTCAATTTTGCTGGATCCAAACGAACAAATCTGGTGTTTTGTATTGAAGTCGCTAATGACTCTGATAAAGTCATAAAAGCTGTTTTTGATGAACACGAATCAAACGATCCGATCATCACTTACACCGTGTCAGCCTTCGCTATTTCATGTAATGATGTTTCAAAATGGAAATCTTGAAAGCGGAGAGAATTGGACGAGATCGGCGTGTGTATTTTTCTGTGATTCATTTGACGTTTAATGGCGTATTATGTAGAATTTGCAGAAAAAATGGCCATTTAAATGTTTTTTTCTGCCATGTGTCGTGTTGAATTGGTTCGAGAGTTTTGATTCTGCCCGTGTCTGATTCTCATCACTGATTTGATAATAAATGAGTTAAGTTGACTAGTTTGACTTGGTACATTCATAATAAGCGTTGATTTGTGTGTCAGGCGTAACAGCGCCTCCTTGTGTCAGTGAGAGTTATTAGAGTCTCTGCGTGTGTGTGTGCGTGTGTGTGTGTTCTCAGCAGCTGCTGTTGCCGTAGCCGTGACCTTTGAGAAGCCGCGAGGTCGCGTGAGTTACGGCGGATGCAGCTGTGACATCACAACGACCCTGAGCGCTCGGATTGCGCCGCAGATAAATCGCCAACTGAGCGGCGCGATCTTGACCGTCAGGGGGATGTTCAATTGTGTGAAAACAGCACATTATAGACCAAAAGTAAATCACACGATTAAAAGACGCATTTGTCATTGACTCAAAAATGAAAAAAAAAAAACAAATTTGCTTTGTCAACTCTGCCATACGCCCTGGACGTACAGAGAGTCGAAATTGCGTTTTTCTACTCGTCATATAAACAACAATTTTGCTAAATGCATAAATGTGCAAAAGGTACAATGTAAAAGAGTGTGGGAAAAAAAAAACAAAGAACACGCTGCAGATGTGTGCAAAAAAAAAAAAAATAAACTTCTCACTGTTGAGGATTGCAAAAACGTTAAATGCACATTGATGTACAAATGAGCATTTAGGAAGAATTTTTAATTAAAATGAATCCACATTTTTATTAGGTGTGTGTGTGTGTGTGTGTGCTTAAATGTTTATGGTTTTCGAAATTTTTGTTTACTTTTAAAGTGTGGATATTATGATGGTGACCTAAACTGTGGATTAGCAGTAAATACGGCTGCCTAAATTTTTCTTTAATTATGGTTTTTTTTGGCATATTTGCATTCTTTTATTAATGTTATGTAGAACTGCACAATTCTGGAAATGAAAATGAGAATCACAATTTTTTTAGCTTGGAATAAAGATTACAATTCTCTTTACATTTTTTTTTATTTTTTTTTATTTTAAATATTTAACCCTGGAAAGATTGTCAAACAGCATTATAATAACATGTATTACTCATTGCTATAAATTTAAATAAAATATTTAATTTTAAATAAAATTATTTTTAATGTAAAAGTAACGTGGTAAAGAAAATCACCATTAAACGTAATAGAAGTAAACATACCATGGTACAGTATTATGTACAGTTGAGGACAAAATGATTAGCTCTGTTTAAAAGCACTTTTGAAATCCTGTTCAAACACTGATTATTTTGTAGGCGGGGCTAATAATTGTGTCCTCACCTGTAGATGTTAGCTGTGTCGTCTTCTAGATTAAACTGCAGTAAACACACACACACACACACCTCAGAATAAAGAATAGTAAAATGTCAGTTGATAGCAGACGCACTTGATCACTCTTTCTGTTTTTCTTAAACTCGACTGCCGACTGACTCACATCCACTGTTCTAGTGCAGGTAATTACATATAAGCGCACGTGATCGCTTCTGGCCAATAAGAATCGAGATCTGGATCCTTCAACAATGGCGTGACGTGTGTGTGTGTGTGTGTGTGTGCTGCGCTTGAGCTGACGAGCGGGCGTGGTTGTGTCGGCCCGCAGGAGACGCAGCAGTGATGAACGGGGACGGCGCTCACCAGGAAGTGGCCGGCAAGCAGAACGGCAGCGCGGACGGCGACTCGGCGGAGGACGCCAACGAACAGGAAGTGATCGTGATCCAGGACACCGGCTTCACCGTGAAGATCCAGGCGCCGGCGGCCGAACCCTTCGACCTGCAGGTGTGTCCGCGTCGCCCTCGGCTCTGCTCAGATTTAGCCTTAGCGTGTGAAAGAAAAGTCATAAAAAAAAAACCCTGTTTATGAATTAAAAAAAAAAAAACACAGTAAATTTTATTTTATTTTTTGTTTAAAAAACATTTTTATGAATAATCTGTAATAGTAATACTATTGTTGTTGTATACAAAATAATAACATATTAATAATGATAATAAAATATTAGAAATAAAAGTTAAGTAAATAAAAAAAAATACAAGCTTTAAAATACTATATATAAATTAATATAATTTAAAATACACGCGTCTGGTCAGATTTAGTGTGTGAAAGAAAAGTCATTACAAAAACCCTGTTTATGAGTTTATTTTTTTCACAGTAAATAACTTTTTTATGAATAATATGTAATAGTAATACTATTGTTGTTGTATAAAAATAATAACATTTAATAATGAAAATAAAATATTATAAATTTAAATTAAGTTAATTTTTTAAAAATACAGTATGCTTTTTAACCACAAACACGCACATTAATAATGAATAATAATAAAAATCTTGTAGTGGTATAAAAATAACTTTAATAACAACAATAATAATGTTAAGAAAATGAAGTTAGCTTTTTAAAACTTTTAGGGTTTTTTTTGTTTTTTACTCCTGTCTCGATAACTATATTATAAAGCTCATGTCGGTTCAACGATCATTGAACACTTTTCATGAATGCTCTTTATGCATCTTTCATGAATGTAGTATGCTTTTTAACCACAAACACGCATAAGAGCACGTGTGAGGGCGATCTCTGCTCTTTTCTTTTTTTTATTTTGCTTGTCCATCTCCATTCTAGCAACCAATCAAAAGAACTCTTATGGTTCAGACCCGCCTCCTTTAATCCACGATCCAATTAAACACGGCTTTCTCGATTTACTGCTTTTCTGTTGCTCAACACTTGACACAACTCGAATAAACAGTTGGCGAATCAAGTAGTTGCTTCATGGATCGATGTTCCACGCGTGTGGCCAGATTTAGCGTGTGAAAGAAAAATAATAAAAAAACCTGTTTATGAATAAAAAAATATATTATTTTTTTATCACACGGTAAGCAACGTTTTTAAGAATGTAATAGTAATACTGTTGTTGTTGTATACAAAACAATAACATATTAATAATAATAAAATATTATGAATAAAATAAGTTTATAAAAAAAATACAGTATGCTTGTTAACCACAAACACGCACATTAATAATGAACAGTAATAACAATCTTGTAGTTGTATAAAAATAACATTAATTTAAATTAAATTTAATTTAAATTCAAATGTTTTAACTTTTTTTTTTTTATAACTTTAAAAAACTTTTAGGGTTTTTCTTTTTACTCTTCTTTTTGTCTCAAACACTGTTTTATAAAGCCGTATTATAATGTCGGTTCAACGATCTTTAAACACTTTTTATAGATGCTCTTTACGCATTATTCAAATATAAAATAGTGCGATCTCTGCTCTTTTTTTTTTTTTTTTTAGCTGGTCCATTTTCATTCAAGCAACCAATTAAAATAACTCTTATGGATCAGACTCGCCTCCTTTAATCCACAATCCATTTAAACACGGCTTTCTCGATTTACTGCTTTTCTGTTGCTCAACACTTGACACAACTCGAATAAACAGTTGCCGAATCAAGTAGCTGCTTTATGGATGTTAATAGTGTTATTTATATTAGTGAAGAGCATATTTTCGTTTTCCGGGCTTGTTTTCTGGGACATGAAACGGCAGTGGCGAATATAAAGGGTCTTTCCATGTGTCCCCGCAGGTGTCGCCGCAGGAGATGGTGCAGGAGATCCACCAGGTGCTAATGGACCGTGAAGACACCTGCCACCGCACCTGCTTCTCCCTGCAGCTGGACGGCAACGTGCTGGACAACTTCGCCGAGCTGAAGTCCATCGAGGGCCTGCAGGAGGGCTCGCTCCTCAAGGTGGTGGAAGGTGAGGTCGCGCTCCCTCACACACACACACACACACACACACACACACACACACACACACACACGTGTGGAGGATTTCTGTCCACGTTCATGATGACCGCACACGTTGGTCAGGGTTCCGACCGGTGCTTGAAATCCTTGCAAATGCTGGAATTTCAAATACCGTATTTACGCAAATATATGCACCCTTTTTTTTCCCAATTTTTGAATTTGTAAGAAAACATTTTTATAAATCGGGCGTTAGGATGCAATTAACATGTAAATCCCCTAATAAGTCCCAGCAAGCCGTTGTAAGTTCAGACATATTTTTTTGATTAAATATCGTATGAAAAAAAACGTGTTACCTGACAGTTATTGGGGGGGGGGCTTTTTTACTTTGGTACTAAAGTAAAAGACTAAAAATCAGTTTATTATCTGTCTTTGTTTCCTCTTACTGCAGTCAAGAAAAAAAACACGTAATTTTGGCTCAAAATCTGTAACTGTTGAACCAAAAAGTGAACACATCATTTTGAGTCGTTCGTGCATTTTGTTCATTTGTTTTATATTGACTGTACAAACATATTGACACTTATCTAATTACTGTCACAAAGCACAACTTGGTTTTTGTTTGTTTTCGCATAATATCTCTTTAAATGTCATTAAAATGACAACGTTTCATTTTGGATCTTTAAATATTTTAAAGCAGGGGTGTCAAACATGCGGCCCGCGGGCCAGAACCGGCTCCCAAGGTAGTTTGATCAGGCCCACAGAATAATTTGAAAGTGTGGGGGGAAAAAAGCATAAAGCTTGTAATTAATATTTTGAATGGTCTGCGATTCACTGTTTTCATCCGAGTAGAACGCTGTATCACTGAGACAGACTGAGAACCTTGCTCTCTAACTCTCCGCTACACCCTCATTAGCCAAAATGCCGATCAAAACGTAGAAAAGTCGATAAAGAGTGGAGAATTTTCAAAGAACAATGGACCACGTCCTATTTATTTACAGAGGTATTTCTAAGGAAATATGAGGTAATTCAGGGAATGTTTTGTAGAAGGACAGTTCATTACTTTCTTTGGTGTAAAGAAGCACAAGAACATTAGGAACATATTGAAATTTAAAGTCATTTTATTTTATAAATTTATGGAAATATATATTTTTTTATGCTGATTTATAGCAGAGTATGGTATAATTATGTCCGACCCGCATGTGACCCACAATGTGAAATGAGTTTGACACCCCTGTCTTTAAGGAATGGAAAGGTCGTAACAAAAACGACAGGACGGTTCCTAGTGATGACCTTTGACCTGTTGTTGTAGAGCCCTACACCGTACGCGAAGCCCGAATCCACGTGCGCCACATCCGAGACCTGCTGAAGAGCCTGGACCCGTCTGACGCCTACAACGGCGTGGACTGCAACTCCCTGTCCTTCCTCAGCGTCTTCACCGACGGAGACCTCGGAGGTGAGCGAGCCGCACATTAGGTTTATAATAACTTCAATCTTATAATCTTATATAAACGCAGCACAGCCAGACGCCGCTTGTCTGTGTGGTCGAAGGCCGTTGAATTGGGTTTGATATTGGTGCACGTGGCTATCTAGAATTAGTTTTGACTTATTCTTCTCTGCGTATGCGTGGTGAAGATTTTCATACAAGATCATCTGATCCTTACGCAAATCCTAATTTCGGTAACCGCCTCGTCTGTCTCCAATCTCCAGTCTCTGTCTCTTGGAGCTAAAATCGGTGTCAAAGGTTAAGAAACTTTAAACTAAGAAATCCCGACAGTTGTTTGATTATTTTTATTAATACTTTCTTGTTCTAATCATAGCAATTTAATTAACACCAATAACCAGACCATCAAAGGAATAAAAAGTGATAATTCTTTTACAGATTTACATAGTGTGCTTTGAGACAGTTAACACTGTGAAAAGCTTCTTAAAATAACTCTGAACACAAACTCGGAACTAATATTAATTTATGATTGACCAAAGATAATATTTAGGCTATAAAACTTATAATTAGTGTTTAATAATGTTATTCTCATTCTCTCCATGTTGAGACCTTGTGAAGGCCGAATGGAGACCGGTTACGTGTCACTTTCGTGGCACCGTGCCAACGTCTATCCACGTTCTGATACGATGCCTCGCATTTACGTCGCATCCTGTCGATAGTCACGCGATATATGTCGTCATTCATGGTATCAAAGATCCGCATTTCCTGACTGTTATCGAGTGATGCATTTAACGGCACAATAAACAAGTGTTAATTGAATTGAATTGAATTGAAAAATCCTTTATTAGTCCCACAACGGGGAAATTTCACGTCACAACAGCAACAACAAATCCAAACAAATAAATAAATAAACAAACAAACGTCACCATAACCCCTAACGCGGTGTCGGCTCATGCATTGCTCATGGATCCAGATCCTCGGCCAGATGAAACACCTGACTGGTTTAAATTATGAAGCCTCCATGAAAGATAACAAATTTTCACGGGACCTCTGACCTCTGACCTCTGTCCGCAGAGAGCGGGAAGCGCAAGAAGAAGGGCAGCGAGCTGGAGCAGATCGACTGCACGCCGCCTGAGCACATCCTGCCCGGGAGCAAAGAGCGTCCACTGGTTCCTCTCCAGCCCCAGAACAAGGACTGGAAGGTGAGGCCGCCTCTGTCTTCCTCCATACCGCATTTTCTAAAATATCAAAAGTTCCAATACCGGAAGTGAGACACGTTTATGTTTGTACGTTTGCGCTGATTTAATAAAATATGCTGTTCTGTATAATAGGGCTGGGCGAATCGCGATTAGTTGAACCTTTTAACACGATTACGATTAATAAACGATTTTTTTTATTATATTTTTTTTGCCTTCATAGTTCTCTGACATGTCTTGTACAACAAATATGCTCAAATTTAAAGTGAGAGATTTTTGAATAAAGTGCGCATTACTTGATTTTAAAATAAAGAAAGGAAACCCGCACAGATGTCATATATTATTATTTATATAATAATATAAATCAACAACTGAAACTAAAACACAGTCAAACACCCTTTGTTTATCAAAAAAAGTCCAAATAAATAACTTGCACATTTGGGAACAGAATACATAATTTTTTACATTTTATTGTTTATATGGAAAATGAGCAGATATCTTCAAAATAAAATGTCACTGTATAAAAATGAATTTACTCGTCAGCTCTTACTCAGAAGCGTGTATTTCAAAGGGAATGAAGACGGCGAAACGACGAAAAGTACTCAAATTAGCGCATTTAGCAAGTGCCTAAAATCCCAACACGTTCCTTGAAATAAGGAATTATCCCGTATTTGAGATTTAAATTGTGCGCCCCGATTTGAATCAATACCGGACTGGTTGTGTCTCACACTCTTTATCATTTTTAAAACAGCGTCTCATGCGTGTAATTACCAACACATTAATTTGTTCATTTCTACATGATGGTAAAATGGTGACCAGTCTGTAAAAACCTAGCTGCTCTTTTGTCATTTACTGTTATCCACATGAAATAAAGAGCAGTCTGTTAAAATAATAAAAATGTAAAAATATCATTTTTTTTTTTTAATACTGTCACTGTTTAAACTTTTTATAATTATTTGTCCTGTAATATGTTGCAAACAACAAGCTTTTCATTTTAAATAAATGTTCTTAATTCCAAACTAGCCCCCTTTTTAATTATAGGACTGAACCCGTTACCTGTAAATTTAAATCCTGTGTTTATTAAGTACTCGGCATCGGTATCGGCTGATAAAAAAAGTACTCGTACTCGTTTTCCAAAAAAGTAGAATCGGTGCATCTCTAGTTTTCACGCGTGCTTCCGCAGCCGATGCAGTGCCTGAAGGTCCTGACCATGAGCGGCTGGAATCCTCCGCCCGGCAACAGGAAGATGCACGGAGACCTGATGTACCTGTACATCGTCACGGCGGAGGACCGGCACGTCAGCATCACCGCCTCCACCCGCGGCTTCTACCTCAACCAGTAAGAGCTTCAGCCCTTCTGCTGCTGACCAATCAGGCGCAAGATTATCTATCATGTGGAAACAAAAAAAACACTTTGATTAGTGCGGGAATACCTTGTCTGTAAAGCATATTTTAATTGACTGTGGTCAATTGTGTGATATTAGACGACGGTTTTATTCAGAAAATGTTTTAACAGATGTTTTTAAGAGTGTTTGACCACAAAAGATTTTACAATTTTCCTAAAGAGGAGTTGTGTATTTATCGCTTTTTATCGATGTTTTGAAGCAAATTATTTGTGTTTGAAACTAAGGTGACGTAAAAAAATCTAACAAATAATAAAAATAATTTGTGTGAAAAAAATAAGAGTAAAAATCAAATCTGTTTATAAATTAAGGAACATTATATATTTTTTCCACACAGTAGAAAACAACATTTTTATGAATAATAAATAATAGTACATAATGCACAACAATAAACAAGTTAATTGTTTTTAATACAGTATGCTTTTAACCACAAACACGCAAATTAATAATAAAACATAGTAAAAAGTCCTGCATTTGTATACAATAATAACAAATACCAACAGTATTGATAATAATATTAAGAAAATAAAGTTAACTTTTTAAAACTTTTATGTTTTTTTTACTCTTCTTTTTGTCTTGATCACTGTATTATAAAGCTCATGTCGGTTCAACGATCATTAAACACTTTTCATAAATGCACTTTACGCAAATTTCATAAATGCACTATGCTTTTTAACCACAAACACGCAAAAGAGCACGTGTGAGTGTGATCTCTGCTCTTTTCGTTTTAGATGGTCTATCTCCATTCTAGCAACCAATCAAAGGAGCTCTTATGGTTCAGACCCGCCTCCTTTTATCCACAATACATTTAAACACGGCTTTCTCGATTTACTGGTTTTCTGTTGCTTATATGGCTGATCGACACTTGACTCCAAACTCTGTCGAATAAACTGTTGACGAATCAAGTAGTTTTTTCTTCAATATTAGTACAGTTATTTATATTAGCGAAGAATATTTTTCTTTTTCTGGGCATGTTTTCTGGGACTCGAAGCGACAGTGGCAAATATTAAGGTTTTGTTTATGTTTGCTGGAATAATGATACAATGATATTTAGCAATTTTGTAACCGTATTCTGGTGGCCGAACCGACCAATCACGTCCTCCCCTCAGATCTAATGAGCCGTGTGTTTCCTGCAGGTCCACCACTTACACCTTCAGCCCCAAACCAGCCAATCCCAGCTTCCTGTGCCACTCGCTGGTGGAGCTGCTGAGTCAGATAAGCCCCGCCTTCAAGAAGAACTTCACCGCTCTGCAGAAGAAGAGGTGTAGCTCCGCCCCTCCACACCTCTCACTCCTCCCCCACCAGTCTGATCGCAGCTGAGATGTGACGGTCCAGTCCCTCCAGGATTCGTTTCTGTGATGTCTTGTGAAAAATGGCGGTGGCGTTTGCCAAAACCCGCGTGAAATAATTAGTTTCCGATATTATTATAGTTATAATTATAGTATTATAGTATTATATAATGTTATTATAGTTTTTTATTATTATATTATATTATTATATTAACTGTTATCTGAAATAATAATAATAAATAATAAATAATAAAAATATTGAAATTCGAGATATATATTTTTTTTTGATCAAGTCATTGTTTCCATGTATTATCCACACTTATAACTATAATTATATATCTAATTTTTGTATTTTTTTTTTTTCCAAATTCAATGATTGTGGAATTGCGAGAAACTGAAGCGACTGGAACGTTCACAGTGATGGTTTCTGCTCCGTCTCTTAGCGTGTCTAGTGTTGTTTGAATCAGAATATTATTATTATTGATGTTTTATGTTATATATTGCTGTTATTTAGTCACATATGTAGATTCTATGACGCTAGACGGACTTGTGCGCTGATGTGACGATGACTTGTGTTAGTCGTTCAGATTATCCAGGTTAGTTTTACGTCCTCTACAGAGTTTAATCTTCTCATTTAAACTCGTAATTTTCATATTTTGACATAATTTTTTTTATAGTTTTGCTTCCTCTGCTGAGTTTAACCTTATTTAAAATCTTTATATTTTAACTATAACATACTGTAACATATTATAATTATACATAAACATATATTAATTATTTTATATATATCATAATTATACATGTTTTTTTTTGAGGCTGATGGTGGTTTTGTGCGTTTAGGGTTCAGAGGCATCCGTTTGAAAGGATAGCCACGCCCTTCCAGGTGTACAGCTGGACCGCGCCTCAGGTGGACCACGCCATGGACTGCGTGCGGGCCGAGGACGCCTACACCTCGCGTCTGGGCTACGAGGAGCACATACCTGGCCAGGTGCGTCTCATCTCCGCTCCTCGCTCTCGCTCTGATCTCACGTCGTCTCCCTTGACAGACGCGAGACTGGAACGAGGAGCTGCAGACGACCCGGGAACTGTCTCGCAAGAACCTTCCGGAGCGTCTGCTGAGAGAGAGAGCCATCTTCAAGGTCTGTTCCTCTCTCGCACAATTCACGCCTTTCAACCAAATTCTTATTTTTATTTGTCACATGAGACATTAGAGATGCACGATTCTGGATAAAATGAAATGTACGTTTTTTTTTTGCTTGGAATAAAGATTACGATTCTTTCTGGATGTTTTATTATTTTAAATATTTAACCCGGAGAATGAGGTTGACAAAGAGCAATACAATAGAACATTACTCTTTGCTTTATATTTTTCACTCTGTTTAAATGTAATGTTGCAAAGAAAAAAAGTCACAATTAAACATAATAAAAATAAACATTCCAAGGTACAGTCTTATGTACAGTTGAGGACACGATTATCAGCTCTGTTTAAATCTACATTTGAAATACTTTTCAAACGATGATTATTTTGTAGGTGGTGAAGAGAGAATAACAATAAAAATAAAGTTCAGGTTTATTTATGTAGCGCTTTTCTTTTTCCGAGACCTACGCAAAGTCTCTATGCGAATTAGTAGAAAAAAAAAGTCTTTAAAAAGAAAAACGTCCATGTTTTATCTGTGTTCAAAAATTAGCGGAAAAAGAGTCCAAAGATGATAAGTACAAAAAAATGACAAAAAAATAAAAGTATTGAATAAAATACAAAAATCTGGCTGGTTGAGGTAAAGTGACTCGTGATCCAGGTGTCCAGTGACCAGACCAATCAGACGCCTTGACGCTTGCTCCGCCCCCTCAGGTCCACCTCGACTCTGCCTTTTGACAATTTAAATTTTTCGTGGCTATTTATGGCATCATATTTTGTATGATTAATATTATGTTGGTTGTCTGGTTATCACTGCATGCAATTGATGAAAACCGAAAGAGTGAAATGCATCGACAGTTTGGAACGTTGTAGTTAAAATATTGCTCTCCTTACATTTTATCAAAAAATCTAAATCTCGTCTCGTTCTCGTTCACCCAACCAATCAGACGCCTTGACGCTTGCTCCGCCCCCTCAGGTCCACAGCGACTTTGCGGCGGCGGCCACGCGCGGCGCCATGGCGGTGATCGACGGCAACGTGATGGCCATCAACCCCGGCGAGGAGACGCGCATGCAGATGTTCATCTGGAACAACATCTTCTTCAGCCTGGGCTTCGACGTGCGCGACCACTACCGCGAGCTGGGCGGAGACGCCGCCGCCCACGCCGCGCCCACCAACGACCTGAACGGCGTGCGGGCCTACGGCGCGGTGGACGTGGAGGGGCTGTACACGCTGGGCACGGTGGTGGTGGACTACAGGGGCTACAGGGTCACGGCCCAGTCCATCATCCCCGGCATACTGGAGCGCGAGCAGGAGCAGAGCGTCATCTACGGCTCCATCGACTTCGGCAAGACCGTGGTGTCCCACCCCAAGTACCTGGAGCTGCTGGAGAAGACCAGCCGCCCGCTGAAGGTCCAGCCGCACCGGGTGCTGAGCGAGAAGGACGGCGGCGTGGAGCTGTGCTCCTCCGTGGAGTGCAAGGGCATCATCGGGAACGACGGCCGCCACTACATCCTGGACCTGCTGCGCACCTTCCCCCCCGACCTCAACTTCCTGCCGGTGGAGGGGGAGGAGGTGGCTCCCGAGAGCCAGAAGCAGGGCTTCCCTCGCCAGCATCGCCATCGCCTGGCCTGTCTGCGGCAGGAGCTCATCGAGGCCTTCGTGGAGCACAGGTACCTCGTCACGCACCAGTGTGTATCAGTGCAAGTCTCAGAAACCTCTGCCACTTTCGCTTGTTTGTGTTTTGCGTTTTTCTTGTGCTCTGCGTTCATGTTGTTGACGAAATGTTTTTGTCATCGTCTTCGTCAACGACCCTTTTTTTTTTTTGTTTGGTGAGAAGCAATCAGGACACGATGTCTTTCATCTGCAGGTAGTTGTAGAGGCGAGCGTCTACTAGTGGTGGGAGAAAATGGTCAGATATATAGATTGATTTTATGTTCAACGCCACCTGCACGCCGCGTGTGGAGCAACAATCACCAGCAGAAACGCAACACACCTGCAGCGCCATCTGCTGAGCAAACTGCTTTATTCACAGTGCAACCATTTGTTACTTATAAACGTGATGCAATTATAATTAATTGTATTTTACTGGTAATTTTCTCTTTGAGGTTTCATTCGTGAGAATACATTAACTTGGATTGAAAGAAAAGTAAAAAAAAAAACAAGTTCAGGAAAAATGTTTTTCCAAACAAGTAAAATCTTTGTATATAACTACGTTTGTATAGTTAACTATGTATTCAGATTTCTTAATCATAGCAACTTAGCATTTAGAATATATAGCACCTGTATTTTCGTTGACTAAATATAAACTGTAATTTAGTCAAATAAAATGCTGTGGTATTTAGTCGACTAATATTAGACTAAAACTAAAAAAAAATCAAGATGAATAAATTGGGACTAAAACAAAACTGAGGTTTAGTCAGAGGACTAGGACTAATTTCAGTTAATCAGAGAATGGTGATTCTGCAGCGACACAGACGCTGATTCAGAGAATATATTATAATAGAAAGCCTTTATTGTCATTTTATCACTAGTAAATCGTTTGACAGCCCTGATTTTAATATTAACCAAAATATCTCCACTAACTTTTTCGTAACTGAATACAACATGAACTCTTTTACATGCTGAAACGGCAGCTATTAGGGTTAAATGAGCCTCATTAGACAACACTGTTGTAATAATTGCCAATTAAACATGATTTAGTTTGAATCGTGGGGTTTTCTCCACAAGCAAAAGTGTGAAATTGTTCAAGCGTGACGCCAAAAACAATGCAATTCCACCCGAGAGGAGGTTATAACTTCCGTCTGGATGGTGATTTGGAGCTGAAGGTCTCTTGCTCTGGTCAGGTATCTTCTCTTCATGAAGATGGCGGCGCTCCAGCTCATGCAGCAGAAAGCCAGCAAAGACAAGCACGACTCCACGTCTGACGCTCCCGAGAAGCTTCCGGAACCTCCCGCACCCACCACCAACGGTAGACACGCCCCTTCTGAGGAGGAGGAGGAGGAGGAGAAAGGCTGCGGCGAGGCTGAAGACGCCGTTCCCGGTCTCGCCCAAGCTAAAGCGCTGGCGGAATCCTTGGTGTCTGAAGACGGATCCGGCATCGGTACGTTAGCTTAGCATCATCTCAGTGTGGTTCTCGCTGGACACGAGGTTTTTTTTAGTGATGCTTAGGTTCAGATTCGCACCGGGTTTCTCTTCTGATCCGTCACCGCGTGCTGTATGAAACTGAAACCAGCTCTTTTATGTGCAACTAAAATGTGTGTAAAATCTGTATTTTCTGGATTATAATACGCGCTGCTGCTTTGTTTTTTTTTTTTTAAAATCGGAATATATAAATTTAAAAAAAATCGCTTTTTTTTTTTTTTTTTTTTTTTTTTTAACGCCCAATTTTACTTTTAATCTGTCAGTTCATAAATTCAAGTTTTAACTCTTGAGACCCGAGCTCTGAAATTATATTCTTTATAAAATGTGCTTTGATAGTTGGGCTTTTAGGAGCGCAAGAAGTGTAAAAATGAAACGCCATTAAAAAAAATTTTTTTTTTTTTTTTTTTTTTTACATGATTTAGTGTATTGAATTGAATTGAAAAATCCTTTATTAGTCCCACAGCGGGGAAATTTCACGTCACAACAGCAACAACAAATCCAAGCAAATAAATAAACAAACATCACCATAACGCACTGCACACATCATAATAGACAAACAAACAAACACAGACCATAAATGAACCTGCCCGTCATAAGCATAGTTCCAGTCACCAGTTTAAATTTAAGTTCAAATTGTAGAGTCTAATCGCAGCAGGTAGGAAAGATCTGCGATATCTCTCCTTCACACAGCGGGGGTGAATCAGTCTGCCACTGAAGCTGCTCTCCAGAGCAGACAGTGAGTCCACCAGTGGGTGAGAGTCCAGGTCCAGGATGGATGATAGTTTATCCAGGACTCTTCTCTCACCCACCTCCTGCACTGTGTCCAGAGTGCATCCCAGGACAGAGCTGGACTTTTTGATGATCCTGTCCAGTCTCTTCCTGTCTTTGCCTGAGATGCTGCTGCTCCAGCAGACCACACCGTACAGGATTGCTGATGCCACCACAGAGTCATAGAAGATCTTCAGGAGTGACCCTCTCACTCCAAAAGACCGCAGTCTCCTCAGGAGGTAGAGTCTGCTCTGACCCTTCCTGTACAGTGCGTCTGTGTTGTGAGTCCAGTCCAGTTTGTTGTTCAGATGCACACCCAGGTATTTATAAGACTCCACTCTCTCAATGTCCATTCCCTGGATGTGCATCGGTGGGATGACAGTAGACTGTCGCCGGCGAAAATCCACCACCATCTCCTTAGTTTTCCCTGCGTTGATCAGGAGGTGGTTCCGCCGACACCAGTCCACAAAGTCCTGAGTGAGTCCTCTGTACTCAGCATCGTTAGCTCCTGTGATCAACCCAACAATTGCTGAGTCATCAGAGAACTTCTGCAGAACACAGCCGTCCGTGTTGTGTCTGAAGTCTGAGGTGTAGAGGGTGAAGAGGAAAGGAGCCAGTACAGTCCCCTGTGGAGCCCCCACACTGCAGCTCAGAGTGTCAGACACACAGTCCTTGGCTCTCACAAACTGTGGCCTGTTTGTCAGATAGTCCATGATCCACTCCGTCAGATAGAGGTCCACACCAGCCTCCTCCAGTTTGTGTTCCAGAAGCACCGGCTGGATGGTGTTGAAGGCGCTGGAGAAATCAAAAAACATGATCCTCACGCTACTGTCGGGCTTCTCAAGGTGAGAAAGAGCTCGGTGCAGAAGAAAGATGACAGCTCTTCCACTCCCGTGCCATGTCTGTAGGCAAACTGCAGTGGGTCAAGGTAGGTTCCCACAGCAGATCTGAGGTGACCCAGGACTAGTCTCTCCAGTGTCTTCATTAGATGGGACGTGAGAGCCACCGGTCTGAAGCTGTTGAGGTCTTTGGCCTGCGGTGTCTTAGGCACTGGTACCACACAGGAGGTCTTCCAGAGCTGTGGGACCTTCCTCAGCTTGAGGCTCAGATTGAAACTAGTTCCAGGACTTCACACAGTTCATCTGCGCAGGACTTGAGGAGTCTGGAGCTGATGCCATCTGGTCCGGCTGCCTTCCTACCGTTGATTCTTCTAAGCTGGTTTCTCACCTGTATACTGGAGAAAGACAGGGGTTGTGGTGGTGTTGCAGTATCAGTGAGTAGAGGGTCTTGATGGGCTGGTTCTGCAGGAGGTGCTGATGGTGTGGAAAGCAGCTGCTGCGGGGTGGGAGGGGGGGCTGCTTGGTCGAATCGATTAAAGTGATGGTTCAGGTCATTGGCCCAGTTCATGTCCCCCTCCACCTGAGGGTGCGGTGCTTTAAAGCCAGAGATGGTTTTCAGGCTTTTCCACACTTCCCTGGTGTTGTTTCGCTGAAGCTGCTTCTCCATCTTCCTCCTGTATCTGGCCTTTCCCTCTCGAATTTTCCTCCTCAGCTCCTTCTGTACACGCCTGAGTTCTTCCCTGTTCCCGGATCTGAACGCTCTCTTCTTCTCCTTTAAGAGGACTTTAATCTCAGAGGTGACCCACGGCTTGTTATTAGCGAAATGCCGTACCACTCTGGATGGAACAGTGTTTTCACAGCAGAATTTAATGTATTCAGTAATACAGTCTGTGATGGCATTAATGTCCTCCCCGTGTGGGTCACAGAGCTCCGTCCACACAGTGGTGCTGAAACAGTCTCTGAGAGCCTCCTCACTCTCTGGTGTCCACCTCTTCACTGTGCGAGACACCACCGGCTGCCTGTGCACCGCAGGTTTATACACGGGCAGAAGATGCAAGATGTTGTGATCAGCTCTGCCCAGCGGCGGGAGAGAGGACGCGCTGTAAGCCTCTTTGGTGTTGGCGTAAAATAAG
This sequence comes from Paedocypris micromegethes, assembly GCA_028031935.1. Lineage (NCBI taxonomy): Eukaryota > Metazoa > Chordata > Actinopteri > Cypriniformes > Paedocypris > Paedocypris micromegethes. The sequence goes on from CM051503.1 coordinate 18,929,406, forward strand.
TCCAGTATTTTATTGTCTCTGGTGGAACAGGTGACATACTGGGTGAATGTAGGTAGAGCAGCTGAGGGCGGAGCGTGGTTAAAGTCCCCAGAGATCAGGAAGAGAGCCTGTGGAAGAGTTTGAGTAGTTACATATGTTATTACCAAATATTTACTTGTATTCATCAGTCTTTCGTGTCCTAACAAAAGGGACAGGTCTTACCTAAACATTGTGATCACAATTTTCCGTGAATAATAAATTTGAATGCTTCCTCTGCAAAGACGCAGCTGCAGCTGACCGAACTTGCGTCCTTTTCTCCGCCATTCTGGCTATAACTGCGAAATGCACTTTGATGATCGGACACCACAAGGTCTAACACCACGCCAACAATGTCGATCCGTTTGAGCACGTCAAGGGTTAACTTGTTTTGCAATATAAGCTGGAGTCAAACATTGAGATTAAAGCACGCCGTGTGTGGCGCCCCCTGCTGGCTTAAACCTTTGATGGCTTTTAATAAATATTTGTGTGTTTGTGATGAGCGTTTGCGTGTGTGTTCACAGACCCCAGGAGTCGAGAGGTGGTCCTCAACGCCTGTAAAGCCGTGGGCTCCATCAGCAGCAGCTCCTTCGACATCCGCTTCAACCCAGACATCTTCTCTCCAGGTAGAGACGCTCGCTGGCACACACACGTCTGCGTGGTTTTTCAAATTCACTTTTTTTTTTTTTTTTTTCGTCGTCTTTCATGAGCAAATGTTGAATTGGAATGTCGATGGATTCTTCCTGCATGTGCGTTTCCCATAATTTTAGACCATTGAGATCGTCTCTTCTAAATCTCCCCTTTAGCTCTCCGTTAAGAACATCCTGGTCCCACGTTTAGTGTATATATTTTTTGGGAAATATTTAGTCTAATTTCATTTGAAGTGAACAACTTTCAGAGTTGTCCACTACCGCTTTGTCAACAAAAGTCCTTTTCCCTTTTGTTTTTTTTTTTGTTTTTGTTTTTTATAAGATTGCGATTTTAAAAGCAGTGTTGGGAATGTTCTTTTAAAAAAGTATTTAATTACTAGTTTCTTCTCACAAATGCTAAAAAAAAAAAATAAAAATAATATTTTGTGCCGGAAAATTCGGGGGGTGCTTATATCGCGTAAATACGGTAATGAGAAGTACGTTTTTTCTTTTTTTTTTTTTCTTCTTTTTTTTTTTTTCTTAAACCGATGCGTTTTTTTTTTTTTTTTTTTCTTAAATCGATGCGGCTTTATGAGCTGATCGTGGTCTGACACCACAGTTCCTCATCATGCGTTTGATGGAGTGACTGTAGAAGCGATCAGTCCTGAAGCTCTTCTCACACGAGCCTTGTGTTGGTTTTCAGGAGTGCGTTTCCCTGACGACAGCGCTGAGGACATACGCAAGCAGAAGCAGCTCCTCAAAGACGCCGCCGCCTTCCTGGTGTCCTGCCAGATCCCTTCCTTCGTGAGTTTCTCTTCTTCTTCCCTTCTTCATCTCGGTCAACTAGCGTGAACGTCAGCGGCCAATAGAATGGCTGCGATCAGTTTGGCGGTGGCTGTTGTGGCCTAGTGCTCGGGATTTGGACCTGCCACTAGTGGCGCACGATTTTGAGGAAAAACTTAATTTTTTTTCGTTTTCTTTTTTTTTTTTTTTTTCTGAATTTTTTTTTTTTTTGCGTTTGATACTTTTAAGTGAATTAAACCAGAAATTTGAATCAAGTATGTTGTTGCTTTTATCACACAGACGGTAAACAAACTACGAACACCGTGATTGAGGCCATGAAATTGTTTGATGCTTCGTGGTTATTAAATAAATTAAAATTAACTTTATTAATTGGTCATTTGTTTTTACATTTTAACTTGATCTTAAACACTCGGAAATTAATTTAGACTCGCTCACGTGTAACAATGTCATCACTGGCTCTCTCACGCTATCTCGCTCGCTCTCTGGCTCTTTTTCTTTCTCTCTATTTCTCTGGCTCTCTCTCTCTCTCTCTCTCTCTCTCTGGCTCTTTTACTTTCTCTCTATCTCTCTGGCTCTCTCTCTCTGGCTCGCTCGCTCTTTTCCTTTGTCTGTCTCTTCAGTCACACCATTCTCCTCTCTCGTTGTCTGTCTCTCTTTTTGTTCTCCATAGCTCTTAATAACTGTAATTGTTATTACCGCCTTTCCAATCCAGAACTTTCTCTCATCTGCCGATGTTCAGTCGCAAAATTTACGTGTTGATTTGCACAGAATCGATGCGTTTCCGCGTTAAAGTCGCGCAACCGCTCCATAAATATTTAAGGTGGGCCGCTTGATTTCAAAACGGGCAATTCTGAAGCCATTTCTGATTGGTCAGCAAGCCAACAACGCCACATACAACCATTTTGATTGGCTAGTAAGTATGTCACTCAAATGTCAGAGGCGGGGCGGGGCCAGGTGAAAAACACGGATCTCCTCTAGTTATTTCACATCACGTCCATCAAGCTGCCGTTTCTATGGAGGTTTCAATCCTATTTCGAGTTTTTTTTTTTTTCCCTCTAAATGGTGAATCCGTCTCCTGCGGGGGATTCTATCATTCTTCAGGTGAAAGACTGCCTGGACCACAGCGCTCTGCCGATGGACGGAGCCACCCTGAGCGAGGCTCTTCATCAGCGCGGCATTAACATGCGCTACCTGGGCTCCGTGCTGCAGTTTGTGGACAGCATGCCTGCGAAAGATCAGCTCCAGCACATCTACGTGAGTAACGTCTCGCTTCATACACACGCTGACTAAATCAGTGTGTAAATCACAGGCGTTCAACTCCAATTCAAAGGGGCCTACTTCCACTATTTTTTGGAAGCAAAGGTGTAGAACTGTATATATTTATTTTAGAGCTGTCAAACGCTAAATTTTTTAAAATGAGTTAATCGCACTTCCTGACAAATGAATCGCGATTAAAAGGCTGAAGTTTGTAATATTGGATATTGAGGTGTAATGTGTAAATTAATGTAAACTCAACACTAAATAAACACTCGTTTAAATACTGTAAAATAAGTCAGTGTGATTTTGTATGATATGTATGATATTATGATGTATAGTAGTATGATAGTATGATATTGTTTTTTAACCCTCTGAGGTCTAGTCGCACTTTTTCCTAGATAAATGTAAGGCCAAAAGGTTTGTGTCTTTTTAAGTGTTATCCATCAATTGAAAGTTTAAAGTACATGTTTTTTTAGGTTACACTCTTAATGAAAACAGGACGTTGTTTAAAATAAGAGGTTTTCCTTCTCTTTGTCGGCTGAAGACGAACTGTCACTTAATAAATACTTATCACTCTAACATGAAACATATGTCTATTAAAGCTTAGAATGTCTGTTTTTAAAAAAAACAAAGTGTAGGTAAATACAGTGTTGTCTGTTAATGAATCTAATGCTTTGGAGGAGTCTCTCTCGCTCTTTCTCTCATATATATGAGTTTTAATCCAATTACAGTAACTGCTATAAGGGCAATAACAGAACTGGAACGTTCTCTAAATCAGCCGATATCCTGAGATGGCTTAACTCGCGTTCTATTAGCCAATGTGCGATAAATCGTTTAGCTAAATGGTTTGTACTGCAAGAAATGTATGAGATTCATCGAATCGTCTGTCTGTGAATCTATGAATCGATCAGGTCTCGTCACAGTCGTCCAGTAATGGTGTGTGTTTGTTTCCCCGCAGAGAATAGGAATCAGTGAGCTGATCACCCGCTGCGCCAAACACATCTTTAAAACGTATCTTCAGGTGAGTCTCTCTAGAAATCACACTAAATCACAGTTCTGGAACGTGTCGGCCATATTTGTTTTAGTCGTTTATCATATTTACTAAACCATTTCACACTCACACACACACACACACACACCTCCTTCATCGGGGTTATGGGTTTAGCCCCGCCCACTGAAGTCACACGGTTGCCAGCACGCTTCATCAGTGGTGATGTTTAGCCCCGCCCACTAAAGACGGCTGCAAACGTTCGCCATGAGATGTGTTTAGCTCCGCCCCTCCACGTCACACTTGCACACTGTGTCCGTATTGATGTGTTTAGCCCCGCCCCTTTCAGTCACAAAGTTGCCTTTTATCCTTGGTAGTGGGTTTAAACCCCGCCTACTGGCCAACACTTTATTAGTGGTGATGTGTTTAGCCCCGCCTTCTGAAGACACTTGTTTGCAATTGCGCACACACACACACCATTAGTGGTTGTGTTTAGCCCCACCCCTAAAGACACACAAACTTGCGCAGACACACACACACATTTTTATAGGTCACACGTGCGCTTTGTAAGGCGCTTTCCACAGTTTTAACTCTCACAAATGCTCAGAACTTGAACATGTAAAGCTCCGCCCCCAAACATGAACACTAACACTCAGATCAGTGATGGTTTTTTTTTTAGCCCTCAACTTAAATGTTGTAATATAAAAATAAGGTCATGTTATATTAATATTATATATGACCTTATTCTATATCATTTGAAATGTTTTTTCACTAAGAACTAATGTGTGTTGGGACTGTAATTGTGTGTTCAGGGTGTGGAGCTCTCGGCCCTGTCAGCTGCGGTCAGCCACTTCCTGAACTGCCTGCTGAGCTCCTTCCCCGACGCCGTGGCTCATCTACCCGCCGACGAGCTGGTGTCACGCAGGAAGAACCGCAAGAGACGCAACCGGGTGGCGGGCGGAGGAGACAACACGGCCTGGGCCAGCCTGACGCCCAGCGAGCTGTGGAGGAACATCCTGAGCGAAGCACACGCCTACTATCACTTCACTCTGCTGTGGTGAGTGCCCGCCTCCCTGCCCGCCTCCCTGCCGCCCCTCTGCCCGCCTCCCTGCCCGCCCCTCTGCCCGCCTCCCTGCCCGCCCCTCTGCCCGCCCCTGTTCCCGCCTCTCTTGCCCGCCCCTCTGCCCGCCCTCCCTGCCCGCCCCTCTGCCCGCCTCCCTGCCGCCCCTCTGCCCGCCCCCGTTCCCGCCTCTCTGCCCGCCCCTCTGCCCGCCTCCCTGCCCGCCCCTCTGCCCGCCCCTGTTCCCGCCTCTCTGCCCGCCCCTCTGCCCGCCCCTGTTCCCGCCTTTCTGCCCGCCTCCGTGCCCGCCCCTGTGCCCGCCTCCATTCATTGTCCATTTTAAGACAATTACGCTGAATGAACGATTGTTTCATTTATTTACCGTTGTTTGTTTTTTGGGTCTCATTGTACCAAAAATGACATTAGAATGACAGAATGAATTATTAGGCACTCGCCTTATTTTTTTTGTAATATTTTCTTATTTGCATGGAAAATGAGCAGTTCTCTTAAAAAAATAATAACTCTTGTTTATCTTGTGCATTTCTCGCACCTTCTGTAAACACGTTTTAATGTGCAACGTATCAGTGTAAACGACAAATTGTTGTAATGAAAATGGAACTCTGTTAAACACTGTTGCAGAAAGTCGTGTCACTTGTTACTTGTCATGTGTACATATGATTACATCTTAAATTTTGCATTTAATATATGTTGTGTGCAGTGAGAGCGTGGACCAGTCGGTGGAGAAATACGGTCTGCAGAAGATCACGCTGCTCCGCGAGATCTCGGTCAAGACTGGCATCCAGGTATGATGTCACCGCTGCCCGTTAAAGAATATCACAACCGCCATAATCAAATGTACACGAAGGAAATGAATGTACCCATTTTGAATTGATAAAAAAAATATTCATAATTATTTGTATTATTATGAATCTAAAATTTAAATAAATTGTAATTCATATATTATTATTAACAATATATACATTTTTAATGATACAGTGCCATAAAGAAAAATGACGTCCAGGTATGAGGTCACCGCTGCCTGATATAGAATTTCACAACCGCCTTTATCCAATGTACACAAAGGAAATAAATGTACCAATTTTTAGTAAATAAAAAACATTCATAGTTATTTGTATCATTATAAATCTAAATTTTAAAATAAATTATAATTGAAATATTATAAATAAAATGATATACATTTTTATTAAATCGTGCCATAATGAAAAAGGACATTTTCAATATTACAAAAAAAAAATGTAAGCATTTAGCTTTTCCTTTCAACAAATCTTTTTTTTTTTTTTTTCCGCTGAGTGTAAGCAAATGAGTGGGCGTGTCCCAATTGTCACCTACAGCAGGGCTGGGCAAACTTTTTGATTTGTCGGCCACATTTGACAAAGGCCGGACAAGGTCCTGGCCCAGCAGTTGTCAATCACATTCTCACCAGCCAATCAGAGTAAGGGCCGCCCCCACGTGAAGCTAGTGCCAAACGAAAAGAAATGAGACTGACTGAAAAATCTGAAGTGAAAAAAAATGTTCAAACTAAAACGTGAAGATTTTCGTTATTTTCTTAAAAATGTACAATCTTTCTCTTGATTCCGTGGACTGACAATGTAAAAATAAATGTTAAATAATATACTAGTACTATTCTTTAATGTACATTTTGTGTTTAAGGTTGCGCTTTTTAAAATGTTGCATAAACAAACTAAACAAACCATCGTAACCGATTAACCGGATTTACATTAAAAGAAATATGACTTAAATTTAATTTTTACTTGAGTTTGGTGGGCCGGAGTAAAACATTTAAAGGGCCGCATAGTTTGCATTCAGCCAGCAGCTAGAGAAGACGAACTGACCAATGACTGTAGATCAGGGCTGGGCAATGCATCATGGTCTAGCTAGCGATTGGCTAGGCCATAATTCGACCAGGAAGCTCTTCACCTATTCACCAATGACTGCAGTGACACAATTAGGACACGCCCATTCAAGGGAAACTGGTTTGAGAAAAGCTAAATGCTGAAATCTTTCGGTGAGTCGGTCCTCCACAGGTCTTGCACTGATGGACCGCTCCTCTTCCTCCGCAGATCTTGATAAGGGAGTATAATTTCGACAGCCGCCACAAGCCGGCCTTCACCGAGGAGGACATCCTGAACATCTTCCCCGTGGTCAAGCACGTCAACCCCAAAGCCTCCGACGCCTTCCATTTCTTCCAGAGCGGACAAGCCAAGGTTCAGCAGGGTGAGTTTGCCCTGCGCTCCACAGATTTCCAAAAATGTGAATCTCGATTAATTGAACATTTTTAACACTGTTGCGATTAATGAACGATATTTTCATTTATTTGCCGGTGTTTTTTTTTTTTTTTTTGGGTCACTTTGTTCAATGACAAGTTTTGTACAATAAATATGCTCACATTAACAACGTTTACTTGAAAAGAAATGTAAAAAAAATGATTTTATTTTAAACTAATTGAAGGAAACACACACAGATCTTAAAAATGATTATTCAATGAACAGCCGCAAGTGAAATTAAATCACGGTGCCGAAATCAAGCAATAACTTTGTTTAAAACAAAAAAAACATCAGAATGAATTATTTGTAATATTTTCTTATTTACATGGTGTCTGAGCAGTTCTCGTTTTCCAACCTTATACTCCCTGAGGAGAAGCTACACATTTATGGCATAGCTGTTTTTCTGCAGCGTCTACACTCGACTTTATTTTGCTCTACTTCGTCCTTTCTTAAACTAAAGTGTCCAAACGACGAAGACGGTGGTTTTTTTTTGTTTTTGAACTGCCTTTTTTTTTTGTTTTACGTGATGTGGTCCACATGCCGAGCTTTATCTAAAGGCAAAGTAAGCAAAACAGTCGACCTGGGAAAAAGTTCTAAACAATTATTAGTTCAGAATTTCAATTGATACATTTTTTCAATGAGCCCTATTTGTATATGATTTGCCGTATTGACAACGTCACTCGCTTGACTTGACTTGACTTGACCAGGCTTCCTGAAGGAGGGCTGTGAGCTCATCAACGAGGCTCTGAACCTCTACAACAACGTCTACGGAGCCATGCACGTGGAGATCTGCGGCTGCCTGCGTCTCCTGGCTCGACTCAACTACATCATGGGCGATCACGCCGAGGTACGAGCCGCACCCAGACTAGTGTGTGTGTGTGTGTGGCTGTCAGGTCCAGGTTTGCTCTTCACACAGATGAAAAACCAAGACAGATTTTGCCTGCAAACGTACACTCGCTTTTTTTAGCGAAATTATGTTTTGGACAAATTGCGTATATTTTGGACAAAATAGTGTTTGTAAATGTGTACGTTTGTGGATCTGGCGGCTGATCAAATCGTCAAAATTGGACACTTTTGTGAGCCTTTTGTGTTTAGTATTGTTATGAACACTAGAGGGCGCTGGATTTTTCCACAGGTTTAAGGGGGCGCAAACAAAAACATATATAATTTATATATATAAATATATATTTTCATATATATATATATATATATATATATATATATATATATATATATATATATATATATATATATGTCCTTGTACTGATTTGTTCATTTTTTTTCAAAGCGTTAAATGTTAATTTGGCACTTTGGTGTCCTCGTGCCTGATGGTTGTTTTAAAGAATCTGTGTGTGTGTGTGTGTGTGTGTGTGTGTGTGTGTGTGTGTTTTAAAGGCCTTGAGTAACCAGCAGAAGGCGGTGTTGATGAGCGAGAGAGCGCTGGGCATCGAGCACCCAAACACCATTCAGGAATACGTACGTACACACACACACACACACACACACACACTGTCATAGCCCATAGTCTGAACAACAGCAGCCATAAGCCATATTTCTTCCTTTTTAACTGAAACTTTTTTTTTTTTCCCCAAATGTTTTAAACTCTAAAAAGAGAAATGTCGATTCTTTTATATAAGACTTTTTTCACATAGCGTCTTTGCATGGTCACGGACTAAGAAAAGCGCTATACAAATGAACTTGAACTTGAACACACACGCTCTGAACTACATGTTCTCCACAGATGCACTTGGCTCTGTACTGCTTCGCCAACGGTCAGCTGTCCACCGCCCTCAGGCTGCTGTACCGCGCACGCTTCCTCATGCTGGTGGTCAGCGGGGAGGATCACCCCGAGATGGCACTGCTCGATGTGAGTAACTACAGAGTAATTACACAGATTAAAGGTGAAGTGGCCTCCTTACTTTAAAAAAATAAATACATTTAGTTTTTTAAAAAGAAGAAAAAGAATACCTTTTATGTGTCTCAACAAAGAGACATTTACATTTAGCAGCAGCCCCAATGGTAAAACAATAAATAAAGATCAAGAATACGAATGGAAAAAATTATTAGAAAAATATAGCACATTGTTGATGTGAAAATTTCTGATTACAATTTCCGACAGCTGCCGGGATAAAAGATCTTCTGTAACATCTTCTGTTTTTTAACGGTTTTATTTGCAATGCCACAATTATTAAAAGGCAAAAAAAAAGTTGCAGTTGACTTTAAATGGTGATTGGATGCCTCTCTACTGGTCAATGTCAAGATCTTGCTGGCGTTTTATTTTAAATGTGGTGAAATGATGTTGTTTTTTTTTTTTGTATCATCCTAGAGCAACATCGGCCTGGTGCTTCATGGTGTGATGGAGTACGACCTGTCTCTGCGCTTCCTGGAGAACGCCTTGACCATCAACACCAAGTACCACGGCTCCAGATCCCTCAAAGTAGCGCTCAGGTATACACACACATATATCATACAGACTCTTGTCTGTTTGTGCATGTTTATTAGGCGCTACACTGATAAAAATCTATTTCATTTTTATAATCTCTTTGTGCAAATATATATATATATTTTTTGGATTACAAGGCGCACACACCATAAACACCACGCTAGTGTTGTCAAAAATAGCTACATTTCTATAAGTACCGATACTGATTAATCTGTCTAAAATATTGTGCGCCTTTACGTACTTTTTTTTTAAAATTAATTTTACATTTTTTTCATGTAACTATTTAATTTACCTATTTTTGCACTTTATTGTCTCGGGATTCCTGTTTCAGACACATGATCCAGTCTGGTTTCGTATTTTCTTTCCTAACGTAAAAACAAAAAAGGCCTCAACGTTGTTGCAGTTTTTCTCTGTGGTATCGAAAATGCTGTTGATACTTTGACACTTACTTTGATACTTAAGTATCATGTCGAAGTTGCTTATTTCCAGTATCGTGACAACACTACTCCGTCCTTATAGTCTGAAAAATTCCGTGGCTGATTTCTATTTTTCTCCTGGTGGAACAAAATCTATATACTGTTGTTTCATTTTTCTCTTTTACTGAGAAGGGAATTTGTAGTTTATAATCAAGCAGTCAGCGTGAACGTGTGCGTGTGTGTGTGTGTGTGTGTGTGTGTGTGTGTGTGTGTTTGCAGTCACCACCTGGTGGCCCGAGTTTATGAAAGCAAGGCGGAGTTCCGCTCGGCGCTGCAGCACGAGAAGGAGGGATACACCATCTACAAGAACCAGGTACCAACTATTATAATCGATTATTATATCGATTATTTTTCCCAATCGGTCGACCAATTTTTTCCCGATTAATCTAACAAATTTCTTTTTTTTTTTCCCCAAGCTATTGTTTCTATTGGATTATTTTCCATAAAAATGCTATTTGGTGTCAATATCACTTACAAAAATAAGTTTAGGCCAAGTTATACACATAAAATAATTTTATTTATACACATAAAAATTACGCAAAATAAATTAGATGGCATCTCAATCACTTTACTTTAAATGTCCTTAACACAAACTCATTTTAGTAAAAGATAGATAATAAAAATAAAATGTCTGTCCTAAAAAAAATTTCAAACAAAACTCACAAAATAATCCAATATTGGAAAAAAAAAAAACAAAAAAAAAACTATACAATATTTACAGTCGAGAGCCCATTTGCTAGCATTAGCTTCTCTAGCAACTACCTCGCCCCCTTGTGGAGGTTTTAAATATGTGGCCCCGCCTACAGACACACCCACCTCTGGCTCACAGGTGTATTACATTCTAAAATAAAACGGTCATGACAGTCACAGAATTGATCTAGTAACATTATCACCCAAAATGTCGACAATGTGTCAAAACGTGACAAAGTGCGAAAGTCCAGCATTTGTGTGCATTATGTACTTGTAATATAATAATAATGAGTATTTGTAGGTCGCTTTTCACAGTTTTAACTGTCTCAAAGCGCACGTGTAAATATGTAAGGGAATTGTTGCTTTTTTTGTCAATTTATCGTCTGGATTGTTGGTGTTAAGTAAATGGCTGCGGTTATGACAAGACAAAGACAAAGACAAAAACCAGTGAGCAAGCACATACGCGACAGTGGCCAGGTAAAAAAATGTGTGTGCATGTATTACTCCGAGTTTGTTTCGGATGGGTTAATTGCAGAAAACACATTTCACTACATGGTGTGTCATGGTGTATAATACATGAAAGTGACAAATATTGACTTTGAGTTTATGAGGGAACATGCCCCATAGTCCATTTCAGTTAGGGAGCGTGTCCATTACAGGGGCTGTGTGTGTGTGTGTGTGTGTGTGTTTTTTTTTTTAATTTATTGGAGATCTGGAGATTTTACCAAGGGTTGTGTGTTCAGGTGGGCGAGAGTCACGAGAAGACGAAGGAGAGCTCGGAGTATCTGAAGTACCTGACGCAGCAGGCCGTGGCTCTGCAGAGAACCATGAACGAGATCTACAAGAACGGCTCCAGCGCCAGCATCACGCCCCTCAAGGTGCGCCCCGCCCCGCCCCGCCCCGCCCCATCACCCGCTAACTGTTGGTTTTCCTGCGCAGTTCACCGCCCCCAGTATGGCCAGTGTTCTGGAACAGCTCAACATCATCAACGGCATCATCTTCATTCCTCTCAGGTACGGGTGCTATTGAAAACCGCTGTTGGGTTGTGCCGCGATGCCGTCACACATTCACGAGTTTCATTTTTATACATGTATATAAACACTTTACTACAGTATAACACGTGTGTTTCGTTACCACTTTTGATGTCGTCTTCAGCTCTGATGTCTGTGTACTGTGTCTTTAAGAGCGGCCACACTGAGAGAGTCTATCTATTCTATCTGCCTCTCTTTCTGTCCTCCCCCCTCTCTTTCTCTCTCTCTCTCTCTCTCTCTCTCTCTCTCTGTGTCTTTCTATCTATCTTAATCTCTCCTCTTTCTGTCTGTGCCCCCCCTCTTGCTCTCGCTCTCTCTTGCTCTCTCTCTCTCTCTCTCTCTCTCTCTCTCTCTCTCTCTCTCTCTCTCTCTCTCTCTCTCTGTGTCTTTCTATCTGTCAATCTCTCCTCTTTCTGTCTGTGCCCCCCCCCCCTCTCTCTCTCCTCTCTCTCTCTCTCCCTCCTGTCTCTCTGTCTCTCACATTTTTTGAATAAACATCAGGACTACTACTTTTTAAAGACATACTGTATTAAAAATGGCAGATGCTTATATACTCCTTGCATCTATTTCGTTTTTTAAGTTACAATACAGATTTTGCGTAGAATTATGGTACTAAAATGTAAGTCCCCGCCTCCAATACCGTGATATAATACCGATACCGTCTGGACACTGGAAAATATCGTGAAATGATTTTTCACTCATATGGCCCAGCACTAGTCTCACGTAAACGAATAATAATCTCTGGTTCAGCGCAGCAGTCGGTCATTTCTTGACCGTTGACTCACGAACAACAGGGTTCATACGGGCGCTTGAAACCTTTCAAAATGCTTGCATTTCAATAATGTTGCGAGTTAATGAATTAATTTTCCAGATTTTAGTTTTTCATTTTGTTCTTAACATATAATAGTGTTTATTTGTATTTTAACATGCATCCAAAATAAGCCAATCATCACGTTTTCAGTCGCACCACGTTCACAGACACGCCCATCATCAGTTATGCCCCGCCCCCTCAACACACACACACACACACACACACACACACACACACCAGAGGGAAAAACAGTGCAATAGTTTCGGTGATCACAATTATAGTAACGCCGCATTTTTGTTGGTAACGGAGAATATAGTAATTATATTAGATTACTCGTTACTGGAACATTCCGTCCAATGAAACGACTGTTTTGATCTTCAGTCAAAAAGACCTGGAGAACCTGAAGGCGGAGGTGCAGCGGCGGCAGCTGAAGAGCGAGGAGGAGGAGCTAGCCAGCCGCGCCGAGCTGGAGGACAAGCTGACCGTAGACGACTAGCTCCACCCACTCCACACGCCAGGAGGCCACACCCTCCCCTCATCACCCATCCGTCCTGAAGCCGCGTGGAGAGATCACAACTCCAAACCTGAGGAGAACATCTCGCCTGAAGAATGTAAACTGAGGTCTGATCTGAAAAAAAAAAACAAAAGCCAGTCGGAAGCTTGCAGAAGCCATTGGGGGTTTTTTGGTTTTGTTTTGTTTTTTAACGTATTACTATCATCTCTGTTGTGTCGGAATGTCCAGTCTTGATCGGTCACTCAGTGTTTGCGCGTGGTGTTTGTTTTTGTTTTTCAACTTTTATTTTTTTAATGGGTGTGTAAATCGATTTCTTTTGTTTATCGCGAGCTGCTTTAACTGATTAATTCATCGGGGTGTTTATTTTTTTTCCGTATTGACGTTTGTAAAGTAGTTTGTGGCTCACAAGTCGCGGCGTGATCATTTCGACCGCTGCGTTCGCGTCTTGGCGGATTGAACCTTCGTCAGGTACTTTCGCCGTTTCTCACACGACCGTCTTGCGGGAAACGGGACGAGCTGCTTCAAAGTGACAAACCAAAACGGAAACGGCGTGTTCTGATTGTAGTCGTTCTTTTATCGGTGTCCTGCGAATGTCAGAACTGTGTAACGAAGCAATACGCCGGAGCAAAGTGCAGCCGGCGCCGTGGAAACTGCTGATCTGGTGTTTTCCCAGTGAAACGAAAAGTAAAGGTGTTTTTTTTTTCTGTCGGTTTCTGAAACACAGAGGAATGTATTTGGTATTTATGGACGGAGAAATGTGAGCTGGTAGTAATGTGCCTAATCGCGCTGTGAATCTCACTGAGGTCCTCAGCCTCGCTCGGTTTTGCGTCTGGAAAGCTTGAAAGTTGTACTGATTGTACTTGAACTTGAAAACCGCGACTGCAGTTCCGCTTGCTGCCACACGGGCGCGCCGTTTTCAATGTCTTTTTCGCTACTCGGTCTAACTGCCGTTCCGTTTGGTGCCACACGATGTCGCCGTTTTCAAGTTTATTTTCAGGAATGCGCGTCCTGCGATGATGAGTTGTTGTTCTCGGTCTCGTCAAAAGCTCCTGTGAACAAACCTGTTATGCAAACAAATCATCTGCATAAATGTGGAGATGTGATGTGTTCCGTTTAACGGCAGGTTCAATCAAAATAGAAATTCCCTGTCGATTCTGGATTGGCCACATTGACTGAGTCGAAAGACGTGTGTTCTCTTTTTCTGTTGTTAAATTAGTGTTTAGTTTGAAGTGGTTGGAAATTTGTCTGGGTGGCATTTTACTTTCAATTGCGAATTAATCCAAATCTTAAAACGCTCATAAAGTGACTTGTTTGCCGGAGAAACCTTTGTAGGTTTCATGACTTCGTTATATTTACAACATTCAGGTTTTCTCGGCAATAAGTAGGAAATATGGAGTCGGATCTGGACAATTCACTTTCAATTATCCAAACCGAGCAACTGATCGAACTGACACGGCTTAGTTCGCTGCAGAATAATCTGGATTAAAATCGCGATTAGACGTAAATCTGTGATTTGTTTTTCTCCTTAGCTTGATCCGAATCTGCTGTTTTAGGCTGAGACGCTTAAACTGTCGGTTCTTAAGCAACAATCGAATTATTTTTGCTCAAGAGTATTTTTTTTTCCCTTTTTAATAAAAACGAACAACAAAAGGATTTGATTGCATTTATTTGAGTTGCTGTTATTAAAGTGCACACACCTTTTATGAATGTTGAGAAACACGTACTCGGGTCTTTTTACATTGTGACGTCATTGCTTATATATTAGAATTAATAGGTGAAATGTGTGTAACATGTAATATAATTTATAAATAAGTTCAACCCAAATATTAACCGTCATTGTGGAACAATATAACACATTTTATTTACAAGCAAAATGGAACAGAATTATTTTCTGCGCCGTGCTTTATTCTCGCCAGCTGAATAAACCAACCGTGGAGCTGTTCAATGTGTAACGCCAATGAAATTTGAAGTAATTATCTATAATAGCGCTGGGAAAAAAATGTATAAATGTCAGCGAAAATGACGGATCCGAACACGGAGGACACGTGTTACTGATAAAGAAACGATTGAGCTGGAATTTATAAAACATGTCGTTCACAGCTTCACGCGCGTGCGAAAAATAAAAAACAAGTACTGATGATGTGTATGTACTTGTGATCTTTTATTCATATTTTATTATAATAACGTCTGAAAGAAAGGTGTGAGATTGAAGGGCGTGCGCGCGCCCGCCAGCTGAAGTCGGCGTGTGCGCGTGCACGTCTCGAGCGCGCGCACGCACACACACAGGCGAATGCGGCGCTGGTGGGAGTCGCTTCCCGAGACTTCTGCCCCGCGTTCGGAAGGAAAACAACAGCGAACCCGTCCCAGGGCCCTCGATTGTGCGGAACTACCGTCAGCAGCGGCCGTGTAGGGTAAGAGCTTCCCTTCCGTCTCGCCTCTGGAGCGTTTCGCGGCGGTCAAACGGCAGTTGAAGAGCAGACGCGCGCTCGTCTGTCTGCGTCTCAAAATGGCGTCCGCCGCCGTCAGAGAAACACTTCAGCTCGCTTCCCCCTCAGGACGAGCCGCTGCGCCCGCGGGTGTCGTGTCAGTGTCGGCGGCGGACTGATGACGCTTCTCCCTCGGTGTCTTTCCGCTCCGAGCCGGTCGTCGGAGGTGTTTTGTAGTCGGTTCATCAATGTCACGCTAGCTAGCAACAGTTGGCTAACGCCCGTGTCGCCGCTCACCCGCATTTCACCTCTACACTTCACCCCGCGTGTCGCCTCGCGCTTCCCGCCCGTGTGTGAGCGAGCGTCAGCGCGCGCGAGCCCCGTGAATCATCCGCACGTGCCTGATTCGAATCGAGCCCGTGTGGGTTTTCGCGTGTAAACGAGCCTGAAAAGTTTCCTTGATTCGATTTGGGCTCCAAGCGTGTGTTCAGACGCGAGCTGCTGATTCGCCTGCTCGAGCTCTCGTGCTTCTGACAGCTGGAGTCCGGATCGTCGCCATCACACGGGATTCGGAGCAGTGTGAACGGAGATGCGGTGTCATCGTTCTGATAATAATGATGATGATGATGATGAAGATAATAACGAGAACTAGTCAGACTATGTCAAACGACGTTCTGTGTTGATGTGTGTGTGTGTGTGTGTGAGAGAGAGAGAGAGAGAGACGAATAGATAATAGATAGATAGATAGATCGATGATAGATAGATAGATAGTGTCTGTTGTGTGTGTGTGTGTGTGTTTGGTTTGTGTGTGTATAGCTCAGAGAGAGAGATATTGTGTGTGTGTGGGTGGTGTGTGTGTGGGGCTGGTTGTCTTTTTGGAGCTGGAATCTGTGCCCCCCCCCCCCCCCCAAAGTTCCTCGGTTGTGCCACGTCAGACACTGTTGGAATGTTGTGATTTGTGTTGACATTGTGTATGCTGCTGCAATTGACAACTGGTGTCAAACACACAGCGGGGGCGGTTGTTTAAAATCTGCCCACACAAGCGGTGCAGTTCAAATTCTCCCACGGCGTGAGCTGCCCACTGCTCCGGGTGTGGTTGTGTGTCTGTTCAGTGTGTAATCTGTTTATGTACTATCACGCTAACTCGCTCGCTTTCTAAGTTTCTGTTATGAGTCAGTGAGTTGGTTCATGACTGGAGTTGCAGTGTTACCACACATTATCTTGTAACACAAGTGCGTGAAGGCGCGCACCCACCCACACACACACACACATCACACACCTGAGCAGACGCACTTCGAACACACTACACACACACACACCTGGAGCAGTGGCAGTCTCAACACACACACACACCCACACTCACACACACACCTGAGCAGTGGGCAGTTTTTAAACACACACACCACACACACCACACACACCCTGGAGCAGTGGGCAGGTCTTAAACACACACACACCACACACACCACACACACCCTGGGCAGTGGGCATCTTAACACCACACACACACACACACACACAACACACACACATCACACACACCTGAGCAGTGGGCAGTCTTGAACACACACCACGAGACAAATCCTTTGGATTTAACTGTCTGAGATGTGTAAGGATCTCACTGATTTGATTTCTCTCTCTCTCACAACACACACACACACACACCACACACACACAAACGTTGCACAACAAACTCAGCACCACAATAAAAACATATTCTACTTGTAACACTCACTTTCTACTTGTGCGCTTTGAGACAGTAAAAACCGTGAACAGCGCCTTACAAACATACTCATTATTATTATTATATTATTATTATCTATTCCCAACACAGATCCCCAACACACACACACACACACACACACAGATCGTGAGTGATGATCCAGAGACTCACAGTGTGTTCTGATGCTCTGGTTGTGTTGAGATTCCTTTCTACCGCTTTATTATCCTGCTTTCCTCTCTCTCTCTCTCTCTCTCTCTCTCTCTCTCTCTCCTCTGAAGAAAGCGCGTGATGAACGGCGTGTCTGGGCTTTATCTGCTGTTGAGAGGATCCACTGTCCTGGGCCGGGTGAATAAACAGGAGGTTGGGGCGCGTTTCTTTGTCTGCGTCGGATGCTTTTTCTTCCCCAGCAGACATCAATAATGAGCGAGACGTCTTCTCCAGCCCCGGGCGGAGTGATGCTGCCCAGCTCTGGCTTTACACTGACTTTAGGAGAAGGTGGTGATGGAGGTCTGTGCCGTGGGCATCACTAATGCGTCGCCATGGCAACCCACCGCGCCGAGGCTTCACGTGTGAAGTGGAGATCCAGGGCTGCTGGGCATCTCCGTGAGGGTGGAGCCTCTGGGCTGGAATCGGGATTGGTATCGGAGAACGTTTTGCGTTGGCTTTAATGGGGACGAGAACGCAAAATCAGTATTTCACGTGGTGTTTCTGAGAGGTGACAGAACCTGCAGCCAATCGGCCGCAGGGGGCGGGGTCAGACCCAGACTGTCCCGGGGCTGATTGGGCAGTCACTCGTCACTCGAAGGCGACTGATGTTATGAGGACCGTATTTTCTGGACTATAAGCCGCTCCTGTGTATAAGCCGCATCCGCTCTATTTTTGAAAAAATGAAAAAAAATAACATAAACAAGCCACGCCTGCATATTAGCCGCATCCACTCTACTGAAAAAAGTTTTGCAAGCCACAGATATATATGTTTTTGGATTAGATATTTACTACAGGAACAGAACAATTTTGAGTTGGTAATGTGTGTGTATTGTATATTACATATATTACATTATTGTGCGGGTAATGTGTGTAACTAAATACATCCTTTCCTAACCTGTATTTTAACACGGCAGCAACTTTGCTGATTAAAACTTATAAACATTATATCTGCTAAAAGGGAAGTAGCGTATTCTTCTTTGCATTTATTTTGTCTTAGTTTTGATTCTAATTCCGGTTTAGAGCGGCTCTAGCGGTGGAAAAAATCTGCAGAATAGTATAAGCACCTTTGTATAAGCCGCATGGTTCAAAACCTATGAAAAAAGTAGTGGCGTATAGTCCAGAAAATACGGTAATAAACGATAACAAATTAAGTTCCTGTTCTATTTCACCGTTGGTTCTTTGTCTTGGCTATTCACTGTTCAATGTTATGGCCACTTAAATGTGCGTTTGACTTTGAGCTTTTTTCATTTGTGGCACATCAACAGCAGCCTCAGCTGTTATTTAACCACCACACAATTAACCACCAAACAATTTCTCAAAATAATATTGATTTGACACGCTGTAATAGCAGCTCTAAGGTAAACCGGTATGAATATTACATTTTTATATAATTGCAACTTGCGTGATCGCAAGAATTGTACGTATAAGCAGTCGGTTTTGAGCCGCATTTTATATCAGCTATAATAATGCACTAACATTATATTTCACACAATTCTTTTTTTTCTCAACTTTAGGTTGTCTTGTTAGGTTTCCTTATCCATCAAATTATTTTTTAAAAGCTTTTTGTTCTAGGTCTTTGGGCCTTTTTGTAATAATAATATGATAATATGAGTATTTTTTACAACACCGCAACAGTTTTACAACACAGTGCAAAATTTTTACCTGAGTAATTTGGTAAAATGTCTCTACTTTTGTATTGATGTGGCTGGTCTAAATACTCCCACTTTTGTTTGTTTTTTGTTTTGTTTTTTTGGCAGCTAAACACAGAACATGATTGGAAGATGAGCTGGTTGTCAGTTCTTTGCGTAGAAATTCATTTATCATTTTGTTTTACATGTGTTTAGGACCGGGTCGGAAACGACCCTAACATAACCAGTGCTATGTTTTTAGTTCGAGCATTTTATAATTGGACATTTTTTTATTTTTATTTTTTTAAGTAAGTGTTACTGACAAAGTCAAAAAGCCTTGAACCGAGCGACAAATTTGTTTTTATTGTTGGTAGTTTTTTACCTTTTAAAATGAAAACGAGTCGTTTTCGACCCTAACGCAAGAGGATGGTTAAGAATTATAAGAAGTGTGGTTTTCTCCACCTGAGAAAGTGTATAATGTCTTTTCTAGTCGTGTATAAGCAAAATAATGCATCGCAGAATAATCGAAATGCATCTGGACGTACTGGACTCTCTGGTAATGGCTGTGCGTGTCTGGCGCGGGATTAGCCGGTGTAATACGCCTGTAGATCTGGATCAATAGCTGCTTTTCTCTGTAGTTACGTACGTGAGGTTCTCCGCTGGACGACTTACGCAAGGGAGTTTTAAAATCCACGCCAGAACAAAGTCCTTCTGTACCAGAGAGTCACTACAACAACCACAGAGATTCCGAAAAGCTCTCGCAATCAATCCAGCAGTAACGTGGCTGCTTTCACACTAGCTGGTTTAACCCTTTCAAACGCACTCGCAGTGACTCGTGGTGTTTATGTGAACACACCAAGTGATGTCAGACGCCCCTGGTCCGAATGCGGTTCGTTTGAGGGACCGTTTGTGGTTCGATTATTTTTTTTTTT
>CM051503.1:18949348-18999654 GCA_028031935.1 Paedocypris micromegethes
TTTTTTTTTTTTTTTTTTTTTTTTTTTGATATGTGAAAGCGAAGAAATCTCGGTTCACTTCCTTGTTTTTCCTCTGGAGGGTTCGAGAGTGGTTCAAATCCGTCACGTCACCGTAATACTCAAGGGGGAAAACTATAGAATGAGATTAGTGCCAGAAAACCAAACGAAAATGAACGAAAAATATAATTAAACAAACGTAATTGCAAGCAAAAAATAAAAAAAATCAAACGTAAATGTGAAGCATTTCGATTGACGATTGCATGAGACGACAACTCTTCTCAACCCATAAAAACCGTTCCAATAAAAAGGGCTTTTATAGATAAAAAAAACGTTTTTTTTTTCTAATAGATTAAAGTTTTTCTTTTGATCTCACAAAAAATGAAGAAAATGTGTATTAACGGAACCACATTAAGCAACGTACAACACAGGGGCAAAATAAATGGCAGGAGAGAGATGGCGGAATGAACAGATTCATGTGTGAACACGAAAGCGTCTGGGATGAGCGAAAACACACAATTGGGAAAACAGAACTGTTCCGTTCGCTTAAAACCAGCCGTTTTATCTATATTATAATGTGAAAGCACCCTAAGAGCCAGCGAAGTCGTTTGATTGGTCCGCTTGAGTTCATTAAACCTCTCTCCGCTGTGGTTCGCCGAGCACGACTGACATTAGACGTCTCATTGTGGTGTAAAGGGGGCAATAAGAGGATGAGCCGGGGCATAAAGGGCTCTTTCACTCCTCTCTATCTCCAGCGTGGTAGTCGGTGTCGACCTGCTTGTTGACGCCCGGTCCAGTGTCGATGCCCGAGTCCAAAAATAGGTTGTGGAAATCTGGGTCACTGCCCCTTGTGCCCGCGTCTGGAGCGCCACATGAGGGGAAGTGGAGCAGACGGAGCACCTGATGAAATGGGGCGATTCATCGAAAAAACAAGCCAAATCGGAATTCCACACTTATAATCGTTGACGTTTTTCCAGGTGGATTATTTCGATTGCTTTCTGCAGCTGCACGATTGTGGATGAAATGCTTAGAATAGAGATCACGATTCTTTTTGGATATTTTATTGTTTTCAATATTCAGCCATGAAAGCCAGGATGTCAAACAGCAATATAATAACACGTATTACTTATAATACTTTGAATTTAAATTAATGGAATGAAGCATAATGTAATGTAGAAGTAATGTTGTAAAGAATAAAAAAAGCAACATTAAACTTCAAAATAAACATTTAAAAAATATATAAAATAAACGTCCAAAAAACATAATCTACAGTTGACTATCTCTTGTTCACGTTGATAGAAAAGTGAGGTGATACTTATTAAAATGTTTGTTTAAAGGAGATGCAAGAAATGCACAGGAAATATCTTATTATAAACTTATAATAAACAAGACACATTTTTTTTAGAAGATTACTGCTCATTTTCATGTAAATAATAAAATATTAAAAATAGTCTATTCTGTTCCCAAATGTGCAAGTTATTTATTTTGACTTTTTTGATAAACAAAGGGTGTTTGACTGTGTTTTAGTTTCAGTTGTTGATGTTCAAGAATTAATAATATATGACATCTGTGCGCGTTTCCTTTAATTATTTTTAAATCAAGTAATGCACACTTTATTCAAAAATCTCTCACTTTAAATTTGAGCATATTTATTGTACAAAACATGTCTGAGAACTATGAGGGGGAAAAAAGTTACACGTATTAATCAAATTCGTTTATTAATCATAATTGTGTTAAAAGGTTCAATTAACCTCCGGCCTGACGAGTGTTTCCTGTTGCTCCGCAGATGCAGCGACTGCACATGTGAAGAGCGTCTACACGGAGAAGTGAGCTGCGCGTCACCCTGCCCCACGCACTCTGCCAGCGGATTCTGACCTCCTGCCCCGCCCCCCGCCCCGCCCCCGACGCCATCATGGTGCTGTCGCAGAGGCAACGAGACGAGCTGTAAGTCCACCGCCGCTTCTCACCTGCCCGTCCGCGAAGAATAGAAATAAAAGAAAAGAAAAATATAAGCGAGTGAATCCCATTACCACCTAAACACGTCTGATTGGTCTCGTTCTCCGAAGTGAAAAGACAACGAACCAATAGCGTAGAACGAATGTGTGATGTACTGTACAACTGAGGATAGAAATGAGTAGATAGAAATATAATTAATTCGGCAGACGCTAGTTGTGTACGGTGAACCAGTATTAACGTGAATATCGGTATTGAGTTGTGCCGCAAAATGGATTTATCAATATCGTCACACATTCATGAATGACATTCTCATACATGTAAATAAATACTTTAGTACAGTATAACACGTTTGTTTCGTTACAACTTTCAATGACGACACTGAGACATGGCTAATCGAATGCAGAGCGCATCGTAACAGGCTAAAGCGTTATAGCGGATTCTGCTTGTTTTTTTAACTGTCGTTTGTAAACGTTTGTTTCACGCAACGTTTGGATCCAGACTCGCGCTCAAGGATTAATGTGTGTTATTCTATTGCTGTTTAACAACCTGGTGTTTAAACTAAGCCTTTAAACTAGACAAAATTCCAGAATCTATCGTGATTTTTATTCCAAGCAAAGAAAATTCTCATTTTGACCGAACTCATGCGGCTCTGAGGTTTAAGTGGAGTTTCAGGTAAAGTGACTTTAATTCTGCCTTAATTGCTTTTTAATGTTTTAATAGGGAAGCATTATCTGTGTTTTGTGCAGCTATAGTTTTAATTTATTCGGTGAAGACCGGGATGCGTGAAATTGCTGTAATAATGTTTACAACCCTTTTGCTATTTTTCACCCTAAAAAATGTTTATCTTTCTCGTAAATTTCTTGTTAAAAAGAGATGGAGAGAGTCTATCCATCCATCCATATGTAGATTTACAACTGCTGTGTTCTTGCTGATTTGTTTTTCTTTATTTTATTAATTTTATTTTGCCTTTATCTATGGTCATAGCTCAAAGTCTGAACACCGATAAAATATAATTTTTAATATAATTTAATCTGACTTTTTTTTTTTTTTTTTTTTTTTTTTTTTAACACAAATGAACAAAGGACGTTTTTCTTTTTCAAAGACTATTTTTCCCGAATTCTGCTTTGTCTGGGACTAAGAAAAGCGCTAAATAAATAAACCTGAACATGAACTTAATAATTATTGTGCACCTTTGGTCAAGAGCATTGTGTAGATGATGTGTGTTTGTGGGGAACGCGTCTGCTGGTCACATGGTTGTGGTTGTGGTGTTTGTGTTGGGATGATGAGGTGGATGTGGAGACGTCTCGGGGGTCTGGAGATGAAGCTTTGCCTTCAGCTGTTTCTGATCCTGCTGTGTGTGTCTCCTGTTAATGGATCTCCACTCCAGTGTGTTTCCGTAATTAATCAGTCGTGCGTGGTAATGGAGAATTGGGAAGAGACTCGTTTAAACGTAATAAATGTAATAATAATTAGCAATGACGTCAGACGTGTGGAATAACCAGTCAAATGGCTTTTTTTTTTTTTTAAATGATGGTGATTCTGCTTGAATTGGTTTGGAGTAATAACCAGCATTAGTCGAGGGTGCGGGTGTGTGTGGTAAACCGGTATTAACCAGTTGTGCCATGATATAGATTTTGTGATATCATGGATACTGTCACACATTCATAAATTAAATTTTTATACATGTATATAAGCACTTAACTATAACACGTTCGTTTTGTTGCAACTTTTAATGAGACTTTGCTAATCGAACGCAGAAAGCGTTGTAACTGACCTAATAGAACACACCCGTGAGCAGCTCTGATGTCTGTGTACTGTGTCTTTAAGAGCGGCGACCCTGAGAAAGAGAATGGTAAAGGTGCTCGCACAGCGCTGTTTCTGCTTATTACATTTTTAGTTTTTTTTTTTTTTTAATCGAAGTCGTTTGTAAACGTTTGTTTCACGCAACTTTCAAATTCAGAGTTGCGCTCCGTTGCGTGAGAGAGCAAGAAAGAAAGAAACAATGAAAGAAAGTGTGACAACGTAAACTCTCTCTCGCACTCTGTCTCTCTTTCTCTCTCATTTTTTCGAATAAACACCAGAGCTACTACATTTAAAAGACATACTGTATTAAAATGTCAGATGCTTATCCAGGTTACTCCCTACATTGAAAAAATGTTTTTAAGAGTGTTTTACCACAAAATATTTTACAATTTTTAACCGAAATCATCATGAAAGAGTTTATCTAATTTTTTGAAG
The DNA here is from genome assembly GCA_028031935.1 of Paedocypris micromegethes. NCBI lineage: Eukaryota > Metazoa > Chordata > Actinopteri > Cypriniformes > Paedocypris > Paedocypris micromegethes. Next base: position 18,953,540 of record CM051503.1, read on the forward strand.
TCCTATAGAAAGGTTGTGTTTTTATTGCTTTTTGTGTAAATGTATTGCTTTTTTTTAAGTGTAAAATTGTCAAAGACCACATTGCCATTTATTATAGCCATTGAAGCTAAAATGGCGTAAATAATAACAAATAATAGCAAATAAATAAATAAATAAATAACCACCTGCATTTAATTTCTTTAAATAAATACAGATTTAGTGTACAAATAATGTCATTTAAGAATTGTGTAAATGCAACCCCCCAAACATACCGTGATATAAAACCGATACCGTGATGTGAATTGTCACTCATATGGTCCACCGCTAGCTGAGGGTGGGATTTTGAAGCGCTCTGCCAAACCCTCTCAGCAGGAACCCCACCAGCCGTATGGATTAAACCTCCAGACTGGCACATGGCCGCCCTTCTGGTCCTCAGAGTCCGTCTAGAGCACAGAGCGCACCCGTCTGCTCCGGAGATGAAGATGCCAAACACGGAACATCTTCAGCGGCTCCTCGAGGCCAAGAGCTCGTTCACAAGCGTCCATCACCAGTCGTGGTGTTGTCAAAAACGTCCATATTTCGATAAACGTCGATACTGAAAAATCTGAAACGATACTGTGACCCAAAAGTATCGATACTGTCTAGGCCAGGGGTGTGCATACTACGGCCCGGGTGTGTTGAACCGAAAAAAAATTTGAAGAACAAAGAAAATATTGTTCTCTTCTACTTCTACATACATTTTTCATTTGGAATGGAGAGATTCTACCAAGCTTGTTTGTGTTAGTTTATTATTTAGTTTTTCTGTGGGAAAATGTAAAAAATAATGCCGTTGTATTCATTGTTGCACTTTGTCTTGGTATTCCTCATTCAGACACGTTTTTACGTTCCAGTCTTGTGTAGTTTTTTTTCTTAATTAATAAAAAAAAGGCCCTAACGTTGTTGCAGTTTTTCCCTGTGGTATCTCAAATGCTATCGAGTATTGATACCTTTCTCAGCATCGTATCGACGTCGCTATTTCTAGTATCGTGGCAACACTGACTCGTAGGTGTCAGAAGATGAGGATTACCGCACCACCTCACAGATTTCCTGGCGAGTGAACATCTAAGCTGACGCTTCCTCACAGAGGAGTCTGGATCTGTCTGGTGGGTTTCATCCCAACGTCACAAGTGTTAAGACCTCGCGGTTCCAGCAGCTTAAGGGGTGTGTCCCGCATCTCATTACCACTGCTGTCACTGTGTGTGTGAGCGAGAGACACACACACACACACACACACACACAAACTTAAATGCTCTTTCTGCATATGCAAATTAGACGATTGATTTTTACGAGTTATTTTTCGACCAGACATTAATTGTTTTGGTCTTTCTATAACGCACTTTAGATGAATCGGGATGCTGCTTTTGTGTGGCTTTACGTGGCGCTTACATCAAGCATCAGGGTGTGACGAGGTCTCGTGGTCGCTTCTCGCTAGATGCGAATGGCGTCAAATCTGTGGCAAAAACATTTGTGCGCGAATGACATGATTTTTGCAGTGCGACTTATAATACAGGATTTAGGTTGTTTTTTTTTTTTTTTAACTAAAATGTACATTGTGGTTTTAATCCCAATGAAGTACATTGATGTTGAGTTGGACTTGATGCCAAAATGATTGTACCATTATCTGCAAGATACTGGAAGACTTGTGTTATTTTATAAACGGTGTGTTTATTGCCTGCGCTTAACAGAAAATGTGTGTGTTTTTTGTTTTATTTTATTTGTACTATTGGCAATAATTGTAATTTCTTTTTTGTGGAATGACTTGCCTGTCGATTTATAGCGTCATATTTTTCAGGGTTCACGTTTTTAGATGCACTAACACTTTTGAATGTTTTTGTTAATTAAAATACTACTGCTCTCCATTAATACTGCTCTCCAAATTATATATGTTTAAGGATAATCTTTATTGTCATGACGAAATTTAAGGTGCAGGTACACGAGATCTAAATAACAAACTCTTTGTATGAAACATAACTTATATATGGGATCGAAAATCAATAAAATGTTTAAGCACGGTTTCTTTTTTTTTACTTTTAACTGGCACAACAAAAACAGTTTTTTAATGTTTTTGTCAAATAAAATGCTATTGCTTTCCATATTTTATCACAGAATTTTTTTTTTTGTTTTATTTTAAAAATAAAATCTAAATCTCATCTCGTCGCACCCCTATAAAACATATTTAGGTTTCTCGATAAGTAATATCACTGGTAATGGCGTCGGTGCGGATATAAGTGTAGCAGCTCTTCATCAGCGGCTGGTACTAATGTTGCAAGCTTTCCCTCCTGTGATACACGTTTACTCGTTTCTCGCACCTGTCACCGGTGCCTGTGGCTCTGATGGCCAGATTGCTCCGTCGATTTTCAGCAGTTTGAAGTTGTTTTTTTTTGTTTGAAGTGTGTGTGTGTGTTTAGAGGAACCTGCTCCGCTCAGGTGTGTTTTGTGAGAGAAGCGGTTGATTCCGTGGAGCGCGGCACAAAGGAAAGAGCTGGAGCTGTGATGAAAGGCCTGATGTGAAGAGCAGCTCCAGGCTGGATCACCTTCTGTGGTCCTGTGACTGGTAAATATAACGCTGACGCCTCAGGCCGGAGTCTGGCTGGCACTGCTGATGTGGATGAGGAACACGGCGCTTACAGGAAGTGACGAACGAGCTGATGCTGTCGCTCCCTCACCGGGGACAACTCGACCACTCACTGGCTTCTCTTTCATTGAAGACTTTTTAATTAAAATTTCATATATTTTCTTTAAGCCGTATTTATATATAATCATAATTGATGTTTCTTATTGTAACCTTTCCTGTAAATTACACTGCTGCTGCAACGTTGATGTTTCGCCCTTGTGGGGACGAATAAAGGACTTTCAATTCAATTTCAATTCAATTAATTATGTAATGCAGTGACACACTTTTGTCAGTCAAAATTGCACTATTGTATTTTGGAATTGCACATTATATTTTTATTTTTTGTCTTGTCACAACTGCACCACTGTTTTTGCACAGTTGTACTTTAGCTCAACCTATTTATTGTTGCTACTTTCTTTTTTTTTTTTTTCTCTCTCTCTTTGCTGTTTGCACTTTTGCCTTCACTGTTGTCTTTTAAATGGTCCTTATTCGTTTTCGTTAAAAACTTTTCGCTGCAGCTGTACGCAAATATTTCCCCTAGTGGGATTTATAAAGTCTTATCTTATCTTGTCTTCAAAAAGCGATGCCCGTGTCTGGCGTTAAAGTCGTCCCCTCAGTCTTTTGTTTTCCGCCGTCAGCATCTCCGCGTCAGCGCTCGATCTCCATGGCGACCAGCCCCAAGCCACAAACACACATCAGCCGCTCGTTCTGTTCCGTCCCGTCTCCTAGAGCTGCTCATCAGGCGACGTCCTTCACGACGAGAAATAACTTTAGCTGAAAGCTGAACATAGCTGTGGTAGATCAGAAGGCTGTCTAATTATATACGGTTATGTACGGTATCAAACATGTATTTTTTCAAGCAGGGTTTTTGGACTTTAGGATGGAAAAAAGAAACGTTTTCAGGATGAAAATTCATTGCGCGCCACTGGGGAAACAATCAATGTCGTATGTGAGGAAAAGATTAAGAACTAGACGTTTATTTGACGTTTTATAATCTGCAGAATACGATTCTTCAATAGGATTGTGGTGTATTTATTAGACTGAGCTTTATCCGCATCAAATGACTGGAATTCGTTTTATAACATTGTGTGCTTTTTCATTCAAATGAGTGTTTTTATTGGTCAATAAAATATAGTTTTATTGACCGTCAATGGGGGTTATGTAAATGTTGACATTTAAATTTGCTGTGAAAAGCCACAGACAGTGAAATGGTAATAAACATCTTATTAAACACAAGCCACTGGTCCTGACTCCTGACCGTACCGACCCGCGGCACAAAGCTTTTCTTTTGCCATGTTGCCTTAGATTTAGCTTTTTGTTGTCGTAAACCAACTGCATATTTACGCAAATATAAGCGTCCTGCGAATTTTTCAAACGCAAAATCATTTAGGTTACATTTAACTTACAGAATTAAGTTACATTTCTCCTAAACCGTTTTTATTTACAAACCTAACTTATCACTTTGAAGTCAGTTTACTTTTTAATAAATAAAAAAATCATCTATTTTAGCGATTGTGGCCATATATTGTTTTTCCCTGTGCAGCAGACCGAGCGTTTTGATTGTGTCTGTTCCTTGGATTTTTTTTTTTTCACGTCATCTACTATGCTTTTGACACTTTGCCAATTATAAACTACGTTTATAGTTATCAATAGTTTGGATAGACCACAGTCATTAGGCTACACAGCATTGTCTGGTGTGCCTTCTACTGGTTGTAAAATAAAATGCAAGTAAAATTTACATATTTTAGTTGTTAGTTTCTACTTCTGTAGTTATTTTGGTGACAGTAACTTAAATGTAATACAGTAGTAATGTAACAATACAATTCTGAGACAGTAATACTGTATTGTATCGGATTTCTTTTTACAAATGGTAGCAAGTAATCTGTAATGTATTACAATTCTGAAGACGAGCAGGTGTGATCTCGAGCTCTTGCACCATGTCTGGGGTTGTGTCTGTATCAGCGGGGGGGTGTTTGTAAAAAGCGATGATGATGATGTCAGATGTGTGATGACCTTGACCAGTCTCATTCTCTCTCTTCCTCTCTCTCTCTCTCGTTTTATTTTTCTCCACTGACTGTGTGAAGTCATCTGATGTCGGTTTTCTTTCTCGCTGTCAGTCTCTTTGTCGTCTGCCGCGGCGATCTCGCTATTCAGCGCGTCCATCCGGATTCCGATCTTGACGCGCGCACAATGCGTCCGTTTTATTTTTCGACGCCATTTGGACAGCAGAGTGACGCCTTGGACAGATTCCTTTGTCTCGGAGAACATCTTCTGGTCTCTGTCTTGCTGACTCGTGTGTGTGTGTGTGTGTGTGTGTGTGTGTGTGTATCTGTTTGCTCTAGAACTGAATTAATGTGTGTAGATACTGTGTGATCAGCGTTTTAGTGTAATTACTGAATTGGCCTAAAGAATCTGGCTTGTGGGTGGAGCTTATGGAAGGGGGAGGGGCTTATTTTTTTTTTTTTTTTTTTCGTGTTTTTTAACACCTATGGTAAAGAATTAAGCAATGACTTCTTTATAATCATAAATTGTTGATGTTGTACGTTCACAGTTGGCACTATGTGACTGAGATACACACACACACACACACACACACCGGGTTCATGCCACTTGATGAATTCACATGTGTGTGCGCGCATCCACTGAAGCTAATGTGCTAAACGCAACTTCTTTATCTGGCTTTTTCAAACATTTCCTGCAGCTTTTGAGATTCTGCATTTTTTTTCCCCCCATCATTTTTCATTCTTCCTAGCACAGTTTTTGTAATGCACATGCAGATGTCGGCTCTTTTTTAATGTTTTTTTCCCTCATCCGCCTGTTTATCGTGAGATCTGATTGCGCTGGTCTTTGTTCCGCAGGAACCGAGCGATCGCCGACTACCTCCGTTCCAATGGATACGAAGAGGCCTATTCCGTCTTCAAAAAGGAGGCGGAGCTAGACATGGTAAGTGCATCAGCAGAACTCGCCGCCGCCCGTCACAACACCACCGCTTTATTTCCCGCCGAGAGCAAACAAAGAGGATGAATTATTGATCAGATTAGCGGTGGTGTGTGGTGATAAAAGGCCACTTTAATTAAGCGGGAGTTGATTAGCGGAAGCAATCTAGATGTGTGAGGGTCCGTCGCTGCTGACAGCGGCTTTTTAGAGGGTCCGCACCACTGCTGAGACTTTAAAACTACACATTCACTCTAACGCTCTAGCGGAATCTGATGAAACGCTGCAGCGATGCTCGTGCCGGAGTTTCGCCGTGTAATGGATTTATTTAGTGATTCTCTGTTTTTTGGTCGGGTGGTCCTTGTGGGTGGGACTTTTTCATGGTTAAACTTAACAAAAACACTTAATATTTACACTTTATATATTTACTTTTTTCATTATTCGGTTGCAAACTTCACATTTTTCGTTCTGACTTCTGGCACTAACTTCACAGGGGGGCGGAGCTTGGCCGCTGAGAATGTGATTGGCAGCTGCCTGACCAGAAAGGAGATGTGGGAGGAGTTTAGTGAGCGTGTCATTTACTGCTTTTAAAAATATTAGTACACAATTATAATTAAAGTGGTTTTTTTTTTTTTGCACAATATTGCTCAATTATTGTGTTGGCAGTCTTCAGAAAAATAGTCAAAATACTGTCTTATGAAACTGATAGGCGCCTTAAAAAAATAATATTATTATTATTATTGTTACTATTATTAGGCACTCGCCTTCACCAAAGGTGAGTGACTATTATTTTTCGTTTGAGCCAAAAAGTGGAAACCCCGCCCACACTCCCGAAACTCACCCCAGACACCCACTAACACCCCAGAACCAAAACCCAAATGATGAGACGAATCCGACGATGTACGATTTGTCCCTGTCACCCCCTCAGATACAGGCCTTTATATTGTTATTCGTTTGAGGAATGTTAGGAATTTGGCATAAAACGGCCCATATCTCGGAAACGGTGTGTCGTATCAAAAAAGTGCTTCACGGTTCAAAGTTTACGCAACGCGAGCCGGATCCAATGGCGCTATCCCCGAACCGCTCGGAGTTAGCGTTGCGGAGATATTCGCGCGTTTCACATTATTATTATTATTTTTCTTTGTTTCACTTTTTGGCCATTTTCACCCCTTTAAAACGTCAAAAAGGGGTGATAAAAAATAACTTTTTTTTATTTGACAGAAAATTCAAGTTGGGGACCATACAAAATAATTTTAAGGTTACGCCGTTGATCAAATTACGGTTTCTGAGCCACGCCCCCTCAAAAAGTGAAAATGCATTGAGTGGATGGCAACTCGCCCGGCACTTTTTTCATCGCAGACTCACGAAATCCGGTACACATACACACCATGCCGGGGCAAGCAAAAAAGCCTATCGCGCCGACCTCGCCACACCAACAGGAAGTCAGCCATCTTGGCTCAAAATAGGCTGAAAATAGGCCAGACACATCTAGAGACGTAGGCGAAAAAACGCACATGGGCGATATATTAATGCGGTCTCGGTTTTCGCGCAACACAGCCGTGAAGTTAGCGTTCGCGTTTTTCAAAATCACAAATCTTAAAATCGCTCCTATTCGCACATGCTACATCGGACGCAATCAAAGTCTCTTGATGAGGTCTCTTGAATTTAGGCCCCGGCATGCTAAATTCGAAAGTGAAGGAAATTTTCAAATCGCAGCTATAGCGCCACCTGTATAACAATTTGAAATTTTGAATGGGAGGAGCCAAAATTAGTTTGTCGCAGGCGTACCAAATTTGCTGGAAAATTCAAGCAGGCCATACTGAGCATAAAAGCCAATGACAGCCATGTTGTATCTTTATCCCTGTGGGCGTGGCAATGGCCCACAACCACCATTCATTGTTAATGGCAGAAAAGCACCATTCATTCTTAATGGCAGCAATTGCTCTGAACTGTGGAAAGACGGTGCGGGCGGCGGAGCGGGCGTTGGGTGGGTTTGAGCAGTCGCAGCAGACGTGGGCGGGCGGCGAGTGCCGGGCGTTGCCGCTTGCGGCTATATTTATTATTATTATTATTATTATTTTTATTATTAATGAAAATAAGGATAAAAGGTTCAGTTTGTTTTAAAAACTCTTATAATTCCGTGCAGACGTTGTGAAAGTGTCGGTTCAGAATTTGTCACTACAAAAGGATAAATACTCGGACAATGAAGATGCTTCGATTCTGAATGTGTTTAAGCGCTTGCTAATCTCCTCCCCCACTTCCTGGTCAAGCAGCTGCCAATCACATCCTCACCAGCCAATCAGATTAAGGGCCGCCCCCAAGCTAGTGCCAGAAGTCTAAACAAAAAAAAGAGGCGAACGAAAAAATCAGAAGCGAAAGCGTAAATATTGCAACTGAAAACAAAAAAATCAAACGTAAATGTGATGCATGTTCGTTCGTTTCTTTTTCAAAATGTTTTGGACCCAATCCGTGGGCAAATGTGTTTATTTCCTAGAGTGTCAGACCTGTTAATGGCTTCCAGTCGTTCTCTGGAGACTTGTCACCTGTTTTGTCACTCTTTTCTCCAGTGGTTTGTAGTAGAAATATATCTCTGTAACAGTCTCTCTTCTCCGCTCTGCTGTATTTATAAAGCATCACAATGTTAAACAAAGCACGAAACCGAAATTTTTTAAAATAGATGAATATAATAAAGAGAACAACTTCTGCTAGACCAGCATCTGGTTCAGGTGATGTGTGTGAGCGAGCCTCTCTGTTCCACTTCCTGATTTCTCAAAACCAACCAATTGAGGAATAGTTTGAATGAGTGGACGCTGCAGCAAACTATGTAACAAATAGTCATCATTTTTTAAGTCGTCATTTTGCTTCAGTCAAAATAAAGCAGTGGTCCTCAACCTGTGGCCCGCGAGCCATACTCTGCTCGTGACGGTTATTGATTACCATATTCAGACTCTTAGTGAGTTTAGTCCATTAGAATTATTTTTTTTTTTTGTGTTTTATGTTTAAATGTTACCAGTCAACGTCAATTTCCAAATTCACAATAATGGACAATTGCGACGCATTGGTTTGAGAACAATGCTCTGGGAAAAATAGCTCTGGATAATGAGTCTTACGATTAATGATTTTTTTTTAATTAATTGGTACATTTTATTAATATTATTTTTCTTGCGTTTTGACAACTACACTGAATTTACATTTCCAAACCATCGTGGTTTGTGAAATTCACAGCAAAGTGAAGTTTGACTCCCCAAATTTTGGATTGTCTTCCAGTGCAACACGACTGTCGATTTCTTTCCTCACATCGCTGTCGTGGAAGCCGTGACTTTGATTGTTAGTTGCAGTATTGGTTAATGTAATCTTTCTAAGCGTTCATGTGAAGGGATTTACAGGGAATTACCGCCGTTTGTTTGCGTGCTGAACTTTCTTCTTGTATTTGTTTTGAGATTATAATATTTTCCACGTTTTTTTTTTTTTTTTTTTTGCTGCAGAACGAGGAATTGGACAAGAAGTATGCCGGCCTTTTGGAAAAGAAGTGGACTTCAGTCATCAGACTACAGAAGAAGGTTTGTCTACCGTGTTTAATCTTTTTGGCCTTATTCTCAGAAATCGAATCCCTGTTGTGATTGGTGAACGAGCAAATGGATCGGAACCGTCTTTAATTTAGTTTAATGTGCTCTCGTAAACACACTTCCAATTGAACCCATCCGTAAACAAAGTAATTCACTATTGTTTTGATAACAGAAGCGACTCTGTTGTCAGGAAATTGCCGAATTGGCCACTCCAGAATCACACATTTATATTTATTAACGGGTGAAGATAAACCAGTTTGTCAATTGTGCGGGAGTGTCTTGTCTATAAAACCCACTTTAATTGAATGTGCTTGAATGTGCAATTTTCTCACATTTTTTTACTGTAAAACCTTGAATAGAACGCCACCTCTAATAGAACGCCACTTTGACGGAAGGGTTGAAAATTAGAACGCCTACTTGGAATTAGATGCACTTACACACTTATTATTATTATTATTATTAATATTTTAATTAATAATTTTCATCATTTCCAAGTCAAAAAAAACGGAATTAAAACCCATGTGGCTCCTGTTAAGACAAAGCCCGTCAATTGCTCCTACTTACAATTACCAGGTTCATGTAAACGTGTTTTTGCTTTGTTTTAAAGTTAAAACGAGTTCAAGAACTGCGTGCAACACATGCAAGCTTCCCATTGGCTCTTTCAAGGAACAAGTTCATCTGACGATTTGGAGCTGCTTGATTCGCTCTGTCTTTTTCAAATCCCCAGAGCACTGCAAACCAAGAGTTGTATTTATTACTGTAACCACATGTTTGGCTTTATTTTCGGTAAAGGGAATCGGGTAAATTATTTGTCTGGGTTATTTATCGGTTATTTATTGTGACAAACAAGTTGAAAACTACACCGCCACCCTCTAATAGAGGAAAGAGTGACGGAAGAGTTGAAAAATAGAGCGCCATGGTGTTCTATTAGAGGTTTTATGGTATGTTTAGTTCTCCTTATACATGTAGGTTTTATTGAGAAGATGTCTTATGTGTCTACTGCCGTGAAAAAATAGTTTGAAAGATTGTTCTGAAATCATGTGATCTGGTGAAGCGCAATAACTACAACAACCTCGATGGCGAGATTGTGTAAAACATTAAACGCATTAAAATGAGCTCCCGTGCCTTCATGTCTACGCAATCCTCCTGCTAGGTGATGGAACTGGAGTCGAAGCTGAACGAGGCCAAGGAGGAAATCACCTTAGGCGGTCCCATCGCCCAGAAGCGAGACCCCAAAGAGTGGATCCCCCGCCCGCCCGAGAGATACGCCCTCAGCGGCCACCGCAGCCCCGTCACCCGCGTCATCTTCCATCCCGTCTTCAGCGTCATGGTCTCCGCCTCGGAGGACGCCACGATAAAGGTCAGCGTACAAACACCTTCACTTCTCACGCTGCCGTCGATTATTGGCAGGGTTCCCACTGGTCCGTGAAGATGCTGGGATTTCAGTCGTGTGTTTCCAAGGCCTTGAAAATGCTTGAATTTTAAACGAAGTGCTTGAAAGTGCTTGAAATTTTAGTTAACCGGTGGATTCTGGATAAGTGCACGTCCTCTGGACCGGATCAGAACTTGGGCGGAGCTTGTGGTTTCTCTATTAGATGAGTCGACACCGCCACTACTTCTTTAACTACTACTATAAGACTGTAATATGCGTTTCAATCATCAAAACGAAGCCTTTTGTCTGTAATTTCGTTTGTGTTTTCTTTCAGGGCTGGTGTTATTTTGCCAACCTGCTCTTTTGTTTTTTAGAATGTGTGATATTTGACTAGGACGAACGGCAAAATGCTTTGCACCTGAATTATTTTCCGCTATAAAACGTCTTTTCGTTCCACAAGCGTTTATACTAAACTTTAGAAGCACATTTTGTTACATTTAGCACATAAAAATTTTAACGCATTAACTCAGTGATCGCCAAACTTTTTGTCGTCACGGACCGGTCAGCGCCTGATAGTTTTACTGCGGCCTTGCGTTGGGTAATTTTTCAGATGCTGGTATTTAATTTAGTATATTATCATAATATTTTTTTGTATTTAACTATGCATTAAAAAAACTGTTATTCCAGTTAAATGCTAAATCACTTTATATTTGTATTTTGCTATAAGGACAAGAAAACTTGCAAAAATGGACCTTGAATGTGCTTGAACTTTATCTTTTTATTTTTCAAGTGTAGGAACCCTGTAACGGGCAAAATGCCTCTAAATATAAACCTGCTGCGCTGAAAACAGAATGACTCTGGGCAACGGCTGTTCTCTTCTCTTAGTGTGTGTGTGTGTGTGTGTGTGTGTCTCAAAGGTTCTTTCATGGCCGAGACAAAAGTGCAGCAGTTTGAGAAAGCAGTGTGACATTCCCATGGCAAAAAGCCTGGTTTCTGCCCGGCTCGCCATGAAAGCGCCAAGCAAGCGCGTCCGGATCCGCGCGTCATCTTTCCCTTCGCTCTCATAGTTTCACGCCATTCAAACACACGTCGTGAGGCTTTTCCGCTGCCCGCGGCTGTCGCCACCACCGAGAGCCGCTGACCTTTACTAACGTGGCCTAGTTGAGTCCGCGCCGCCGCGATAAACCTTCCCGCCCAAAGCGTCGTGCGTTTCCTAGCGCTCATATTCGCCGCTGATTGACCCGTGTGCGCCATGTGCTTCACGTCGGGTTGGTAAAGTGTAGCGAACGCTATTCTCAGAGTTGCTGAAAACAAAGCTTGAGTAAAAGTACGGATGCCTTACTGTAAAAATTACTCTATTTACAAGTCACCAATTTACTTGCCATTTTTTTACTTACTAAAAAAACTGCTAAATACACATATTTAAACGGGCTTTTAGTTGACAGCGTTTTTAGGTTTGGACTTTTTTTTTGTTTTTTTTTTTTCTTACTGTTGTTTTATACGGTTGGGTTTTATTCTGTTGAATTTATGATTTTGCTGTCCGTTATTTTTGTATAACGGACTTGTAAAGCACGTTGTGATTTTATCTGAGAAAACTGTTAAATAAATAAAATTTACTTACTACTTAACAACTTTACGATTACAAGTATTCTTGAAATTGTAAGTATCCAATTTTAAAATAACTCAAGTGTTTTACTCGCACTGAATTTAGGGCCAAAACATTGAGAATTGTGAATATGTTTTATGTAAATCACATGAGTGTCCATTCAAATGCAGTACGAGTAAAGATACTGATTCTCAACCACAAATGTAGTGGAGTAGAGAGTAAAAGTCGCTCATATTTTTGCTACTCGGCAAGTACAGGAAAGTACTTTACACCACTGGCTAATCTCCACACGAGGCCTGCATTGGGGCGGGACGTGACTCTGTTTTGCCTGTGGGTCACGCGCGAGTGCGTCTGTGAACAGCCTGTGATGTTTTAAACATGCGCCCGGAACGTGGCGGCGGGATTAAGCGGGAATGTCAACACCCCTGAAGGAGACAAGCGTCGCGCCGTGTGGATTTAGCATCCCGCTGCACCGCTAGTTCCGCTTTTAGTTTGTGCCAATTAGAGCTGGCGACATATTTTAATCGACTGTGATCAACTGTATGACTTTAGACAACGGTTTTATTCAGAAAATGTTTTAACAGATGTTTTTACGAATGTTTTACCACAAAAATGTTTGCAATTTTTAAAAGTAATGTGTCTAATTTGATGAAGTCTTATTGAAAAGTTGTTTTTTTTTTTATTGCTATTTATCGACTTTTATAGAGGTGTTTTGCTTTTTGAAGTGAAAATTGTCAAAAACCATATTGCTATATTAATATACAATTTATATATATTAATATAGCCATTGAAGGTACGATGGCGTTAAAAATGAAACAAATGAATAAATAAATTAGAGCTGGCAGTGTTTTGTTATTGGGAGGATTTCCACATTTTTGACTAAAGTGATATTATAGCGGGATATTCAAGTAAATGAAACTATAGTTATTTCAATGGCACAGATGCTGAACTAGATGTTTTATAACCGTCAGCATGGATTTCTTTAGCAAAGTGACATGTTTAAATTGAACACGCTCTAAATTTCTGCAAATTTCTTTTTTTTCCCCACACAAACTCTTCAGGACGCTGTTAAAGATAATTTCCTTAACACGTCACCACGGCGTCCCACTCACTGTAACGGTTTGTGCGACTCTTGTCTTGTTTTTTCTCCGACACATCAGTTTGTTTTGCCGTAAGGGGCGGAGTCACGCGTTGTTGCCGTGTAGCACATAGTGCGTGTGTTTCCTCCGACACATCAGTTTGCTTTCGCTGCGTGTGTATGTATATTTCTGATCCGGTGGAGAATATTGTGATGAGGAGGCTCACAGGGGATCAGCGGAGCGAGTAACGTCGATATTAGCGCCCAGGTGTGCCTCGTCAGGCCTTTACGCGCAGGTCTCCGCCTCCAGACCGATAAGCAGGTGGAGGGGCTTCTGTCCGCGGCCCCGCCCACCACACGCGGCTTATCCGCGGCGAGGCCGTTTATCAATCTGCCCCTCGCCAGCAGAGACGCAGAATAAATGCCCACATTACACAGAAAAACTGCTTGGATAAACACATTTTTGCCTTTTATATTGAAGTCTGAACTCATTTTGGTTATTTGGAATAAAATCTGGAGAGGAAAAAAATATAGTGTATATACAGTGTATTTTACATAATATTTTTGATTAATGTGAAATAAAATATAACAAATATTATACATTTGGGATATAATAAAAATGGGGGGGAAATTGTTATAACAATGTATGTATAATATATATTGTTTATCATTAGTTGTATTGTGTTCATTGTCTTGTACTATAGTACTATTCATATTTGTTTTCAGTTTATTTCTTTATGAGCTTCCTGCATTTATCGTTTCTATAATTCACTAAATGGACTATTGTCAATGAAAGAAGCGTTGCAATTTCCTAATAACGAACCTCATTAATTATTAGTTCCAAATTGAACGATAAACGACCTTTGAATTGAGTCCATCAGGGCAACGTAAGACGTAATTAAATATGTTTACCCCTTTCTTCCCTTTCTTCCTGGAAGAACACGGAAGCTTCCAGGGACGGAGTCGGCGGGCGTGTCTGACAGCTGTCTGATCTGTGTGTGATTCAGGTGTGGGACTACGAGACCGGGGACTTTGAGCGGACCCTCAAGGGCCACACGGACTCTGTGCAGGACATCTCCTTCGACCAGACTGGCAAGCTGCTGGCCTCCTGCTCGGCCGACATGACCATCAAGCTGTGGGACTTCCAGGGCTTCGAGTGCATCCGGACCATGCACGGTGAGCCGGGCTCTCCACGGGCCTTATTAACGCTCCTCAGACAGGGTCTGCGGTGAAGAGAAAGCTGCATTTCAAACCATCTATTGCAGGGGTGTCAAACGCATTTCACATCGTGGGCCACACGCGGCCTAGTGACATGTCAAGCGGACCAGACCATTAAAATTATATTATAGTTATTTATTACTCTGCTATAAATAACCAAAATATCATAGTTTTCCTTTGTCTTGATATAAAGAAACACTAGAACATTAGGAACATATTGAAATGTAATTCTACAAAACATTCCATGAATTACCTCATATTTCCTTAAATAAAAATATTTCTGTAAATAAATAGGACGTGGTTCTTTTTTTTTTTTTTTTTTTTTCCAAGGAGCTTTTTTTCTTTTTTGATCAAACCTCCTCGGCGGCCCGCGAGCCGTATGTTTGACACCCCTGACCTACAGCATCCGGTAGATCCGTGCTAATGGCCAACACTAGTCCAGAAGCTAAATGCATTCTTAATGAGTCCATAACAACGCCAAAGCTTCGGAGCAAAACGAAAACGGTTCAACGCGAAGAACATTGGGAGTCGAACGCAATCAAATCGCTCTGGAAAAACAAGACTGTTTTGATATTTACCGAGCTCAGCTTTAGTCTGGCGTGCAAAGGCTCATGGGAGCGGCAAAGGATTATGGGAGGTGTAGTTCCGGTAGAATTTTTTTACAATTATTTTAACGTAAAAATGACATTGAAGTGATGCAAGTCACAAGTTAGGTTTGTTAAATAAAGAAAAAGAAAAATGATTTGCGAGAAAAATTATTCTGACCTTTTTCTTCATCGTAGGCCCTTTTTTTTCGCCGTTGAGTTCCGAATCACTCATACCAAAAAAAAAAAAAACATCCTCTTGCGATCCGTAATCTGAAAGATGGGTGAACGGCAAACAACCAGGTCACTTTGTCAGTCTGCTGAAAAAAAGCACACAAAAGCTTTTACAAGCGTGAAGCAGCAGCAGAAGAAGAAAGGCAGGAATCACTACGCAACCGGATTGTATTGTTCTGTATCGCGTTCAAAATCTAGGATGAAGTGAAAGACAATTTTGGGTCGGCCGAAGAAATGTAAAAACTAAACATGACGCATAAGACACAACATAAGCCTAAAATATATATATTACTTGTTTTCCAGACCTATAACGCTCTAATGTGTGGTTGGAATATTTAAAATGTATGTAATATATTGGTTTTTCAATATGTCGTATGTACCAATATGTTTTTTTCATGAAGAGGAATTTTTGCTTGGTTTTAGTCGTTTCATCCGAATTTTTTTTGTTTGTTTATTTTTTACTTTCAGTCTCTGATAACGTCTTCTGTGGTAACATCCTGGCGACGAGAGGCTTCTTACTTTCTCATTTAAGCTTTCCTACTTTCTGCCGTTTCCAGCGAGTAGAAATTGTTGATGTCACACGAAAAGGAAATCAGCCCCGCCCGTGTTCGCGAGTCATTTTCAGGCCTGTCAGAAGCGTTTTGAATCCCGCCTGGCGATAATCCAACTATCAAGCGCGGCAGCTTGTAATGGGCACAAATCCACCGGCGGGTAATTTACACCCTCTCCTTCTGTTCTCGCGCTCCATTGGTCGGCTGCTATAGCGCAAGATTAAGAGATTTGGACTGGCGTTTAATCAGCGTCCTGAAGACATGATAACGTTTTCAGCTCCACAAACCCGAGGCCGCGGCTTAAAAACGGCGTGGCTGCGTAATTAGCTCCGCTAGCTCCCCGCACACGGCGAACAAAGAAGCCCCGGGCACATTAGCTGCTGCTTATTCTCCATTAAAGCGTTCGCTATGTTCACGGCTTAGCCGCGCATTGTTACGTGCTAATGGGCGCGACGCGTCCTGAAGATCCGGTTCCTGGAAGCCCCTGCGCTCAATTCCCGCTTTCTGCTTCTCAGGCCACGACCACAACGTTTCGTCTGTCGCCGTCATGCCCAACGGAGATCATATCATCTCAGCCTCCAGGGACAAGACCATCAAGATGTGGGAGGTGGCCACCGGGTGAGTCCTGCAGTCCACTTCCTGTCTGAGGCTTCCATGTGAGGACAGAGAAGACGCCGGAACCTAACTTTACAGAACTCATTTTAGGGGTTTTTATGGTTTTTTTTTAATACAGCTGTGATTTCGTTCAGCTCTACAGGGTGAATGAGAAGTGTTGGCAAACTTGGCGACCAACACATCGCTAACATGATTATTTGGGACCGTCTAATTACGTCAATTCAGTCTCTGTGTCCTCTTTAAATAATGGTTTCCGGAGGCAGACGTGCATATGTGCTTTTATTAGCTCAATAACAGAAATAAAGAAACATGGGCAATGGTGCGACACTTAGCTTTGGCTAAATAACATTAGATTAATAAAAAATAAATTGAATATAACAACATGGCGAAATCTGTCTGTGACAAAGCTATAACCATATATGGACGTAACAAGTGGAACCATAGCACCCCCTACTGGATATATACTCTACTACAATTAGGAATATAATGTAATTATTTATTAGTTACTATTTATCAAATTTTTATTTAAAAGTCACAAGTCAGGTTTGTTAAAATAAGTATTATTAAGAGGACTTATTTAGCTAGTGTTTTAGGCTTCTGGAAAGTGAGAACACCAAGGAGGTTCTTTATTTCTTTATATATAATTGTCGCAAAAAGTAACGCTATAGTTACTTTCCCTGGTAATTAGTTACTTTTATAACGATGCAACTCAATTACTATTTCTTAGAAGAAACTAGTAACTGTAACTAGTTACTTTTTTAATTTAAGTGACATGAAAAGGCCTTTAATAGTCCCACAGCGGGGAAATGTCATGTCACAACCGTAGGAACTAATTTAAATAAATAAATAAACAAACATGACCATAACACACTGCACACCTCAGAATAAACACACACACACAAACCATAAATCAATAAGTAGCGCTGCCTGTCATAAACACAGTTCCAGTCACCAGTTTAAATTTAGATTGTGGAGGCGTGATACAAGTCACAAGTTGGGTTTGTTGAATAAAGAAAAATGGTATTCTAAAGAGAACAACTCGTAATAGCAGTAGTAGAATGTAAAACTAGAACGTAATTTAGCCAGTAAATGTAAAAAAATCAAAATTTGAATTTTTATTTTGTGCCTAGAAACTCAGGGGGGCATGTGCTTATTTTTCATATAATGCAATATTGTATGTAAGTGTCGATAACGTATATTCACGCAGCATACGGTAATATGTATGTGGTAAATGTAACGCGTTTACTGACGCGTCTCTGTGCGTTGCAGTTACTGCGTGAAGACCTTCGCGGGCCACAGGGAGTGGGTGCGCATGGTGCGGCCCAATCAGGACGGCACGCTGATCGCCAGCTGCTCCAACGACCAGACGGTGCGCGTGTGGGTGGCGGCCAGCAAGGAGTGCAAGGCGGAGCTTCGTGAGCACGAGCACGTGGTGGAGTGCATCTCCTGGGCACCAGAGAGCGCTCACGCCACCATCCTGGACGCCACCGGCTCGGAGGTGAGAGCTCGTGATGAACGCGCCCAAACACGCCAGCCTGAGTCTGATGCTTGAACACCTTCACTTAGATTAGATGATTTATCACCTCGTTCGTGATGGATAAATGACCGTCAGACAGACAGACAGACAAATCTCAGATTGATGGATGGATGGATGGACAGAGATTGATGGATGGATCAAGAGACATAGGGATGGATAAATAGACAGAGATGGATGGATGGATCAAGATGGATATGGATGTTTGGATGGATCAAGAGAGATAGGGATGGATAAATAGACAGAGATGGATTGATGGATGGATGGATCAAGAGAGTTATGGATGGATGGATGGATGGATGGATGGATGGATGGATGGAGAGAGAAAGATATGGATGGATAAATGGACAGAGATTGATGGATGGATCAAGAGAGTTAGAGATGGATGGAGAGACAAAGATAGGGATGGATGGATAAATGGACAGAGATTGATGGATGGATCAAGAGACAGGGATGGATAAAAAAAAACGGAGATGATGGATGGATGGATCAAGAGAGATAGGGATAATGGATGGATCAAGAGATTCATGGATGATGGATGGATCAAGAGAGATAGGGATGGATAAATAGACAGAGATGGATGGAGGGATGTAGAGAAAGGGGCGTGGATGGATGGATAGACGTATTGATTTCAGTCGCTTGATTAAATCACGTGTGTTAAACTGGTACATTCCAGTAAAACTTGCGCTTCATCGTCTTCATTCACTTAAAAACACACGCGGCTGACGTGTTTGTGTCACGCGCTCTGAGCTGTGTGTGTGTGTGTGTGTGTGTGTGTGTGTGTGTGTGTCAGACGAAGAAGAGTGGGAAGCCTGGACCGTTCCTGCTGTCGGGCTCCCGGGACAAGACCATCAAGATGTGGGACGTGAGCACCGGCCTGTGCCTGATGACGCTGGTGAGCGCCCCGCCCCGCCCCGCCCCGCCCAGAACTAGGGATGCACCCAATATTCGGCCACCGAAAATTTTCGTCCGAAAATAGCCAAAAAGAGCATTTTCCGTTTTCGGCCGAAACACTTTTTTTCGCCGAAAGGTGATGACGCAAGCAGAATAATATAAATATATTTAAAAGTAGCATGGCTTTTATGTCATAAGTTAGATAACATTGTAAATACATGCTCACATTTTTACAACCCAAGCAGGCCAGTAGGCGTGTCTATTATTGTTTAAGTATAGACTTATGTAACATTTTAGTTTGAGTTATATTTTATTCTGTTGATTGTTGCAATACGCTTAAAAAATATTTGCATCATTTATAACATATTTTGTTTCATTTATTCGTTGAAACTTTATTATTAATGTATGCGTTTGCAGTGCCTTGATTTGAGTTAAGTTAGTACACCATCATAGCAATAAATGCATTGGTACTACTAACAACCGCCATCATTTCTTTCGGTGTTTCGGTTTTCCGGTTTCGCCCGGGAATTGTCATTTGGGTGCATCACTACCCATAACCCCCCGCTCCTCGTCCTCAGGTGGGTCATGATAACTGGGTGCGTGGCGTGCTGGTTCACCCCGGGGGGAAGTTCATCGTGAGCTGCGCTGATGACAAGACCCTGCGGATCTGGGACTACAAGAACAAGCGCTGCATGAAGGCGCTGGCGGCGCACGAGCACTTCGTCACCTCGCTGGGTCAGTCGCACTTATTCTCAAGATTATTTGAGTTATTTATGTAGCGTATTTACTCGAATACAAGTCGAAGATTTCTCAGAAAAATTTCGGCCTCAAAGTGGTGGGGCTGGACTTATACACGAGTCACGAGTGGGGGGCTTCACAATTAAACGAGTCACACGGTGGATTTCAAACGTAGTATTTATTCCCAAAACACGAGTCAGCATTAGCGTTCGCTTCCCGGGAGAACTGCGACCCGTTTGCATTTCTCTTAAAGGGACAGGGCACACAAATCTAGAAAATTATAATGCAACCAGACCAATAACAAATGAAACATTAAACATAAATAACAATAACTTAAATGGATTAATACCAACCTAAATAAACAGGGTTACTTTGATTTTATGCTTCTTTTACCACCAAGAATGTCTGAGAAGTTTTATCATTTCTGTAAGATTAAAGAGCATCTGAACAGAACGTTTAAGTTGTGAAAAAATAAAGATATTTTAAGAGTTACTTCTCGTCTTATTTCAGAAGGGGGTGCGTGCCCGGCGCCGCTTTAGTGTCCCAATGGACCCCAAATAACCGGAATTGACTTTTTATGAAACACAAAATTGGGTTTATACTCATTTCTATCTTTTCACTTTTCTCTCATTTCTTTCCCCCGTCTTATAAGCGAGTTTTAACAGAATACCACAATCTCACAGCTGAAGTGGGGGGGTCGACTTATAAGCGAGTAAATACGGTACATGTTTATCTGAATGTTCTTTTTATTGTTATTAATTTTAGCTTGGCACGAGACAATCTTGTATGCTTTTTTGACATAATTAACATAATAACAAAAATTGTGTGAAACGGCCTCTGAAGCTGGAACGGCATTAAACGAAATAATCAATACAAATCCGTTTGCCTCGCAATCGAACGTGATGACCAAGTGTGTACACGACAACACGTAATCAGGTGTAGTCGGACGCTGTCTGTTTTTTCTTATTCTTACAAAAAATACAAGGAAAAGCTAAAAAAAAATTCAAAACAGAAAGCTAAAAAGAAATACACAGCACTTTGTCTCACTGTGTTGATTTTTAAAGTGCTTTATTAATTAAGTTGAAGTACACAAAAATGTAACATAAATATTTAAATAATAAATCAACAGCAATTTGCTATGAAGCATAAACGAAAAACTGTGGATGGATAAATTGAGATAGGTAAGATGGATAGTCAGACAGACAGATGAATGGGTAGATGGATGAAAGGTAAATAGATGGAAAGGTAGATGGATAGGTCATGTAGATGGATGTGTAGGTAGATATGTAGATGGATAGATAGGCGGATGATGGATGGATGGATTGATTGAGTGGTTGATGGAAAGGTAAATGGATGGATGGATTGATAGACAAACAGACAGATAGACAGAGAAGTAGATGGATAGACACAGACAAGCAGATAGATAGAAGGACTGATATATGGATGGGTAGATGGTTCCCTAAAGCTATAGAGTGGTGAAAAGGAGGATTATATAATGAAGGTCAGTGTTTATTACAGTCCGCTCTTATACTCACACAAAATAGTATTTCTATAACCACATTTGTCTAAACAGTATTTGCACACGTTTTTTGCCAAGACGCAATTTAACACATTTAAATGTGTGTGTGTGTGTGTGTTGTTTTCCCGTCTCCGCAGACTTCCACCGCGCCGCTCCGTACGTGGTCACCGGCAGCGTAGACCAAACCGTTAAAGTGTGGGAATGTCGCTGACGGATTCTCCGGGAGCCTCCATCACACCTCCGTGCTCTTCTTCACCCCGCCCCGCCCCGCCCCGCCAGCTCCGGGCCCCGCCCTGTACATTACTCCAGATGTAGATGGAGCCGTATGGATTGTTCTTGCATGGCGAACCCCGACACTGTAAATGCACATCATGTGGACTAGAAGCCCCGCCCTCCTCGCTTTTCTTCTTCTGCTGTTAGTCTGTACGTGCCCAGCTCACGCCGACACGCTCAGACGTGGCTTCCCGAATCCCTTCACACACTGCAGGACACCAGCACTTCCACGACCATTCCACATCTCCATTCCCCAGACACTCACTGATGAACTGAAACCAAAAAGTGGAAGCGTTTCCACTCTCCATCGCCGTGTCGGACGTGACGGACTCGGAGGCTTTTTACGGTGTCACTGCTCACCCGGCCAATCTTAATCTGTCTGGATGTTATTATTGTTTGCAACATGATTAAAGATGAAAAGATCAACCCGTGTGTGCGTTTGAAGCGCTGGAGCAGGCTCGTGGAAATGTTTCAAATCTAAAATTAAAAACAAACGCCTAAAATTGCATCTTGTGAAGTAGAAAAGCTCATTTTACGTTTAATTCACTTGAGGAAAATGACGAGTTTTAAGCTGTGTGTAACTGACAAATGAACTGTTCTGCGAGGAAAAGGTGCTACAAGAGCACCTGTTTAGAAAAAAAAAAACATTTTTAGTAATGCATTTTAGAACATTAGTAACACATTTTAGTGAACAATATCTACAAGCCAGACTACGCGTGCACACGACGTGAGAGCGGTATTAAAATAGAAATGATTGTGAGCAAATGAACGCATGAAATGTGCATTAAAGTTAAACAAAGCATGTGGAAAACAATATTTTATACTGCATTTAAATAAATTGGAGAGATTCGAGGAACCAACATCCGAAGAACTACATTCTAATCTACCGTCACTTTAAGAGAAAACTCAAAGTGACGTCATATGTGTGCGTCGGCGCGGATTAATGACTAAACCGGAAGAGACGACTCTTGGACGTTTGAGCAACGTGATTCGAAAACACGGAGCGGTTTCACGCAGATTCCACGGATTCAGGTAAATTTTCTCCTGCTCCGGTGCTTTATTGTCCGTTTAACCTCAAATTACTCCGAGTGTGTGGGTTAAATGTCATGCGCGTCAAATCATGCGCTGTTAGTGAAGCACTTTACAAATAAAGTCATTTTGCGTGACGCGACAGGACAGTAACGGCTGTAAAGTAAACGTTTAATGGAAAATACCTGTTCAGATTTATTGTAAGCATTAATAGAATTTCACAAAATTTGCAGGAAAATCGTACATTCAATATAAGTTTACTTGTTAATTTACAGTTTGATATTGAATTCAAACTTTCAAAAAATGATATGTGCAATATCGGACATTACTGTGAAGATGGATCGTAAACGCAATTGTTGAGGTAAAATGTTTTACTCTCTTGGAAAAAAACATTTTCCCCACGTTCTCTTTAGTTTTAAAAAAACTTTATTCATGCCCGCGGGGAAAAACCGTTTCCGGTCACAGTTGCTCTTAAGACAAAGATATGATGGACATATCGAAGAGAAAGATAATACTAATACTAATAATAATAATAATAATAATGCATTTTCAGTATTATACAAATAAGTATTTATTTATATTTATAAATAATTTAATTCATTTTATGAATGCATTGATTTTACATATAAAGTGAATCAAAATATATCAATATTAATCACAATAATATTTTGCCCATAGAAAAGTGAAAAGTCCCAGCACTTACAGACAGGAGTTATATGACGTTTATTGGATAGCTTTAATGAAAGTGTGTGTGTTTCCTGTCAGATGGCGCTGAATAAGTGCATGCATCCGCGCAACCGCTACAAGGACAAGCCGCCGGACTTCCTGTACCTGGCCTCCAAATACCCAGAGTTCCAGAGGCACGCAGAGACCAGCCTGACCGGCCGCGTCACGTGAGTCATGAGGAGGGAGAGACAGAGGAGGAGGGGATGAGGGACAAAGAGAGAGAGAGATGGAGACAGACCACACAAAAATAGTTAAAGGAGGTCGTGGATGGATAGATGGATAAGAGGAGGGGAGAAAGAGAGTGATAGAGAGATACAGACAGACAGAAAGTGAGAGAAATAGAAAAGAGAGATAGACGGATTGATGGATGGATGTATAGACAGAAGGGAGAGAGAGGGAGATAGATAGTTAGATAGAGTCATAGAAAAATAGATAGATAGACAGACAAATGGGCATTCAGATAGATAGATGGACAGATTCATAGATAGATGGATAGATAGACAGATTCATAGATCAATAGACAAATATATGGATGGATTGAGGAGAGGAGAGGAGGCAGCCGAGATGTATAGACAGAGAGAGAGAGAGAGATTGGCTGTTTTCACATAGACCCGCCTCATTACCGTCCGTCCACACTCACTACCTCTGAAGCTCCGCCTTCTCGCCGCCGCTGTCGTGTCTGTGATTCGCTGAGGGTTGTTCGGTGTCTCAGGAGTCTCGCTCTGGCCTGGTTGATTAGCCTGTGAAACGGACTCTGATTGGTTGGGTACTAAGGGGAGGAGCTTTGTAGTCAGGAAGTGGTGTTGCTTATTTTCTTTGCCTCTGTATAACCATGGCTCATTCCTCGTGACCTTGCTGAGAGGTGTGTGTGTGTGTGTGTGAGATTCGGTTTTGATGTGTTCGTGTTGGTTTTCTTCTCGTGACCTCCAACTCTCGCTCGCATCATTATTTCAGTGTGAATAATTCATCAGGGGACATGAGCTAAGATTTTCTGAAAGCAATTTTGTGATTTTTTTTTTTTTTCCCCAAAACCTAAATTAATTTCCTCAGAGTTCTTGTTGTAATTTTGTCGTCAGGTTAAAAACTATCGTATAGCAGATTTTTTTTTTGTCACAACTTGGGACGAAATTTTTGCGGGCACTCATTTCATTTATTCCGGTTCTTCGTTACAAAGAACATTGGTACGTCGGGTTTTTGGTACTGTATTTGCGTATTTGAGTTATTGAATATATATATTTGTATTGAGAGATATATATATTACGTATGTTGAATTATGCGATGTTGAATTATTTAGATCTGAGCTTCTAAAAGTGGAATACAAAGTCCCGGTAACATCGAAACATCTGGTCGTGCTTCTTTTTTTTTTCTTTCTTTTGTTCATGAAGCGAATTGTTGTGAAGCGGAAGCGGATCATCGTCTGAATAATCCCGCCACTCGTCTCCGCCCGACCACCAAAGCCTCGCCGCTTTTCAATTCAGACGATGGTTTCAAACCTCTAACAATGTCCCCGGAGGATCCGCCCTTCTCACGGTCTCCTGCCCCGCCCCCTACAGTAAATACAGTAGACAAAGAGAGAACACCTGTCTCACCTCACCAGTCCTCACACGCTCTAGTCTACACAACACCGTCTGAGAGAAGAGTACAGTCCCAGAGCTCTCTCACTCCCTCTCTCCCTCTCTCACTCTCTCTCACTCCCTCTCTCCCTCTCTCACTCTCTCTCGATGTCTCACTCACTCACTCTCTCTCACACACTCTCTCTCATTCTCTCACTCTCTCTCTCACTGCCTCTCTGTCTTTCTCTCTCTCACTCCCTCTCTCTCACTCTCTCTCGATGTCTCACTCACTCTCTCTCACACACTCTCTCACTCTCTCTCTCACTCCCTCTCTCTCTCTCTCCCTCTCTCTCACTCTCTCACTCTACTCTCTCTCACTGTCCCTCTCTCCTCACTCTCTCTCTCTCTCACTCACTCTCTTTCTCTCTCACTCTCTCTCGATGTCTCACACACTCTCTCTCTCACTCCCTCTCTCTCTCACTCCCTCTCTGTCTTTCTCTCACTCCCTCTCTCTCTCTCACTGTCTCTCTCCCTCACTCTCTCTCTCACTCTACTCTCTCTCACTGTCCCTCTCTCCTCACTCTCTCTCTCACTCACTCTCTTTCTCCCTCTCTCTCTCACTCACTGTCTCTCACTCTCTTTTTCTCTCACTCTACTCTCACTCCCTCTCTCACTCTCACTCACTCTCTCTCTCTCTCTCTCTCTCTCTCTCTTGCTCTCTCTCTTTCTTTCTTTCTGTCTGTCTTTCTCTCTGTCTCGTTTGTAGTTTTTCTTCTGTATTTTTGCAGTATGTTAGTTGTTTTCAGTTTTGGTTGATTTTTAAAGTGGCGTTGATGAGTTGTGTTTTAGATTTGAGTTCCAGTTATAGTGAAACGCGATCAGTGCTCTGTTTGATCTCGATTGTTGGACTGATGGAAACGAAACGAATGCGGAGAATGAATCGCTTCCTGTCAAACAACACGTCGCCGCTGTTTCACACGTTTATCTTCAGATTTCCGTTCCTGTCGTTCCGCAGAGATTATCCTGGTGTGGTGGTGTTGATCCGCAGACGGACTTGAGCTCCACGCGTGTCATCACCAGACGTTAGAGTGACGATTGTCTTTGGCTTCTCCTCACCCAGCTGGTTTTCCCCGTCTCGGTAAACACAAGTTAGCGCGCGTGTGTGTGTGTGTGTGTGTGTGTGTGTACAGGTATACGTACATAAACAATACCTCGCTTGATAATGTGAAAAAAAAATCTATTATTCATTGACTCGTCTACAGTTGCTTTCTGTTCGTATAATGGATCGTTTACATGTGTAATAACGCCAGCGTTGCGTTTCCTTAACGAGCTCACGCGGCTTTAATTAGCGCGTTTCACCTGGCGTCAGCATCAGCACGCGCGACCTTGAGCTCGTCATCACACACACACACACACACTCCGCGCAGACGCTATAAATAGAGGCGACACGCTGACCCGCTGAACCCGTGTGTGTGTGGGCACTTCCTCTGGAGCGTTGCCATGGAAACCGTCCGTTCACATCCACATTCATGTTTAATTCCCAAGGTCGCGTGCTCACGATGAATCGGGGGGATTGAAACATTATCTTAATTACGACTAACGCACTCGCACATTATCAAGATAAAGTGTGTGTGTGTTTGTTTTTGTGTGTCTAAAGAAATAAATGCCGGTGTTATTAACCTTCTAGAACAGAACGCTGATTGACAAATAGATGTTGTCAGTAGACGAGACACCGAGTGTGTTCATTTCATACGTACTTGTGAGGTGAATTTGTTCCATAAGGCAAAAATGTTGTGGAAAAGAATCTTGCACAATAAATGCCCTGATCTGTGCTAAACCCGCAAAAATTCAGATCATAGTTTTTAATAAAATGTGAAAAATTGGTAATCAAAACATGTTACATAATCGTTTTTTAGAAAGAAAAAAAAATAAGAATGAGTGGTGTGGGACTAAAGCAAAGAGTGAGAATGAATTTCTACTGAAACTAACACAAATGTGAAAATTGCAAGTGGAAAAAAATAAAAGCTACAAAAATGTGAAGATTGCAAGCAAACAACGAACAAATGAAAATGTGAAGATTACAAACAAAAAATAAGAGTTAAGAATATTAGAAGATTGCAAGTGGAAAAAACTGAAAATGTGAAGATTGCAAGCGGGAAAAAAAACGAAAATCTGAAGATTGCAAGCGAAAAATAACAAACCAAAAAAATGGAAAATGTGAAGATTGCATGCGAAAAATAAGAAACAAACGAAAATGTGAATATTGCAAGCAAAAAATAATAAATAAAAACCAAATGTGAAGATTGCAAGCGGAAAAAAAATAAAAACCAAATGTGAAGATTGCAAGCGAAAAATACTAAACAAAAAAATTGAAAATCTGAAGATTGCAAGCAAAAAATAATAAATAAAAACCAAATGTGAAGATTGCAAGCGAAAAATAAAATGCAAACGAAAATGTGAAGATTGTCGTTTGTTTTTTTTTTATTTTATTTTTCGCTTGCAATGTAAAGATTGCAAGCGAAAAATAATAAAGCAAAAAAATTGAAAATCTGAAGATCGCAAGCGAAAAATAATTTTCAAAAAGAAGAACACATTTCTTTTAATTCACCCTCTGAAGCGTGACCTTTCATGCGGGGCGTGGCGTTGGGCGACTCTGATTGGCTGAGCCGCGTCTCCTCCTCCTCTTCCTCAGGCTGAACTTCAAGGACCCCGAGGCGGTGCGGGCCCTCACCTGCACCCTGCTGAAGGAAGACTTCGGCCTCACTATTCACGTGCCCCTAGAGCGCCTCATCCCCACCGTCCCGCTCCGCCTCAACTACATCCACTGGGTGGAGGACCTGACCGGGGGGCAGGGGAGCCCGCGGAGGGGCATCGACATCGGTATGCTCATACATCAGAGGAAATCATATGATCAATCTCTGTGAACTATCGGATCACAAATATACCAGAATAACTAGAACTTCGTAATTATGCTTGTAACTATCGATTAGCATAATTACGGCTTGTGCCTAGCGCCAATCTCCACTTTAATGCCACTATTGCCAACCTGGAACTGTCCTACAAAGAGGCAGCAAAATATAGATTTTAAACATTTACTTTACTTTACAGTTATTTGGCAGATGCTTTTATTCAAATTTACCTACTTGCATTGTTTTTTTTGTTTGTTTGTTTTTTTTTTTAACTCTCAAATAAAGTCTCTTAAACGGTTCGCCTCACTTCTAAAGGCATAAATAGGTAGGTACTTATATACTTTATTAATCCATGAGGGAAATTCTTGAAATGAAGATTGTATGAAAAATATGGATGCGAATGAGTTGGCGGCATCCAGGTCGACTGACTCCGCCCCTAGATCTTCATTGGATGAGACTGTTGGTTCATCCCATAAGCTCCTCCCATTAGCCTTAAACTTAAACAAGAAACTTAAAGATACTAGCGATAAATATAACCTTTGTGGAGTTTCCCCCTTCACACTCAAACCCCTATTTTTATTTTTACACGCGCACACACACACGTCTATTTCAAATTGTTATATCGTGGATGGCAGGAAATGGCGACATCTTTCAAACCTTTAAAACCAACACTGCACAATATAATTTTCCGTGTGCTGCAGGCGTGTGTGGGCGTGGCCAGGCGTGTCTGATTGGGTTAGCGTTGCAGACTGACGGCGCTGCCAGCCGCTCTGCCTCAGATTAGCCGTGTTAGTGTCACACACACACATGATCGGCGGCGCTAAAGCGCTTTATTCAGACCTCGCGGGATCATCTTTGCCACACTGATGTCCGTTTAGCCCCTCTGATTGGATAACGGGTGACGGCCGCAGTCTGACTGCATTACTGAAGTCATATGTCATACGTTTATTCCACTGGTCACCATCGCTCCCAGAATAAAGACGACTTTCACAGATCCATGATGTGTGTCAAAAATCAAATTCAAATTTTAGGTCACATACAAATTATACGTGAAATGTGTTTTCGGTCGTTCCAGCATTAAACGTAGGGATGGAAAGCAAAATGTGCAAAGGAAATATAATGGAAAAAAAATAAGAATAGAAATACGATTGAACAAGATGAAAAGATCCAATTTGTTATTTCAAATGTGCAAAGGGAAGTACAATAAAAGATAAAGAATCGAAATACGAAAACAAAAATATGAAAAAAAAAACGAGATATGAAATATGAATACAAATGCAACATTTCCAAGAAGAAAACAATACAGTTGAATAACGTAGAGATTTTTATTGTCATTGTATATTGTCCAACAAAATTTGTTTCCGTATCTTCCGTATTGCTGAGTCCAGCAGCAATAAAAATAAAAATCAAATAAAAACTAGCATGTAATGCAATAAACACAAACATAAAGAGATGTAAAGGAAAAATAAACAAAACAAAAGTAAAAATAAAATGTGACGTAAAAAAAGATAAGTAAAATGCAAAAATGTACGAAAAGTGACTCTAGAAAGGTTTAAAGTGTCCAGGTGTGTGTGTGTGTGTGTGTGTGCAGGAACGGGCGCTTCCTGTATTTACCCGCTGCTGGGCGCCACCATGAACGGCTGGTTCTTCCTCGCCACCGAAGTGGACGACATCTGCTTCGATTACGCCAAAAAGAACGTGGAGCAGAACCAGCTGTCGGAGCTGATTAAAGGTGCGGGCGTGGCGGGCGGGCGTGGCACAGACTGACGCGTGTGTGTGTTCCGCAGTGGTGAAGGTTCCGCAGAAGACGCTGCTGATGGACGCGCTGAAGGAAGAGTCGGTCGTCTACGACTTCTGCATGTGCAACCCGCCGTTCTTCGCCAACCAGCTGGAAGCCAAGGTGAAGCCTTAAACCAGGGGCGTGCAAACTTTTTGATTCGCGGGCATTGGACTAAGTAACGGAAAACAAATAGTAAAAACTAGTAACAGGAAAAAATGAAGCGGAAAAAAAGTTTCAAACCAAATCGTGACCATTCAAAGCGAAAAAAATTAAACGTAATTGTGATGTATTTTTCGTTTGTTTCTTAGAAATGTACGGTTGAAATTTTTGCCATCTGACCCCACAGACTGGCAGGGTGAAAATGAATGTTGAAAAAAATACTAGTGCAATTCTTTTTTTTTTGTTTATGGTTCTGCTTTTTAAAATGTGTTCATAAAGAAAACGAAATAAACCTTTAAAACAGATTAAGCATATTTACATTAAAAAAATCGGGCTTTCGTTACATTTTTACGCGTTTGGTGGGCCGTAGTTTGCCCAGCCCTGCCTTAAGCCATCAGCACGTTTAACATTCACGCTTTATTCGGCACCGATAGACGTCGCTTCCTGGTCTTCTGTCGATTAACAAACTTGACGTTTTTGACTTTGACAGTTAAACATCACGAGGTGGCGCTGTTGTGAAGGCTAATACAGTGATACCCGACGTACGAATGTCCTACATAACGAAAATCCCAAGTAACGAGATTGTGGCGTCGGAAATGTCGTTCCGAAACATTTCCGCTATACGAAAGGAGCTTTTTCTTACCGCTAGCGTGCGCGGAGTCCACACCTGCGTTTCATTTTCTTTACACGTCAAATGAACAAAAACAACCAAAACACCAGTTAGTTTCAGAATTCTTGCTTCCAAACTAAAATAAGCTTCTCTTCCCCCAGAATGTTTTTTTTTTCTCTCTCTCTCCCGAAGAGCCGCCATTTTGAAATGATGTAAGATTCCAGAGATTCCCGTAATCTCGTGAGAACGGCGACGTCAGTTGGTCTCTCCCCACGGAAATCTCACGATTTGCATGACGTCGTTTCAAGATGGAGTTCAAGATATTCGTATTACAGGCAGAGGTGTAAAGAGTACCAGCCATACTTGAGTAAAAGTACAGATACTTATTGTTATTGTTACTACTCCATTACAAGCAACCAGTCACCAATTTTAAAAAAACTTGAGGCAAAGTATCCGATTTTAAAAGAACTTGAGTATTTTACTCGCACTGAATTTAGGCAAAAAAACACGCCAAGAAATGAAATGAAAACAAACTATTCATGAGGTTTTGTTTTCTAATACTGAAACATTATTTAACCCCTCAATGTTTTAAAAATGGTAGAACAAAGTGGATAAAAAGAACAAAATGTCAGTCTCAGTCAAACTGAAGTGTGAAAAGACACAAAAACTAGTAAAATAAAATTCTGACTAGTAAATTATGTGTGATGTAATAAAATTATTAAAATTAGTAGCAAAATACATACTCAAGTAACAAAGTGTATTTACTCAAGTACACCTCTGCTTACAGGGCAATAATGTCTTATAAACTATTATATCCATGCTGCGATTGCTAAGGTCTCTCCCATTCCGCCGCCTCAATGGCGCCACCTTGTGTCAGGCAGTGGATTCGCTCGTCACTCGATTCCTCACGTGAATATTAATTGTGTTCCGTCCCTCTGAGAAGCTTCTCTCTGTGCTGATTGGTCAGTATCGCTGGTCCGTTCACACGCCCACCTTCTGTCCCGGGACAGGGCGAGAACTCCAGGAACTCTCGCAGACCCCCGCCCAGCTCCGTCAACACGGGCGGAGTCACGGAGATCATGGCTGAGGGCGGAGAGCTGGAGTTTGTCAAGAGGATCATCCACGACAGTCTGCAGCTGAAGACGAGGCTGAGGTCACACACACACACACACACACACACACACACGGCGTCAGGTTATAATACACAACGTATATTTATATATTTACAACACACAGCGATATATTTATGAACTTGCTCAATATGTGTTTTTTTCATGTAGTAGAGGTGTGTGTGTGTGTGTGTGTGTGTGTGTGTGTGTGTGTGTGTGTGTGTGTGTGAAAGAGAGAATATAACACAACAATAACACAGTTTTTTTTTAAATGATTTAATTTTACATTTTATTATTCATGTTTACCTTTTTTTTTAGTCGTTTCACAGACTAAATGTAAAAAAAACCATAAGTTAATAGAAAAATATTTTTTTTTTAGAAAAATACTTTTTAGTAAAAATACTAAAAAACTCAAAAAAATTGAATGGATTATTATTATTAAAGTCGTAATTGCTTAATAACACATCTGAATAAGTTCTTAACCCTTTAAAGTGGGGCGTATTTGAATATTAAATGAGCTGCATCAGCTGATTGGTGATTGGACAGGAAGCAGGTGGCAGCTGACAGACGAAGAAGAAACGTCCCGCGGTTTCTCTGCGTGTGGCACAGCTGAGTGTGTGTGTCGGGGATTATGCGTCTGTTTGTTTAATAAGCGTTTAAACATTCTAATCGGAGTCGGAAGCGCTAGAAACGTTCCTGAAAGCTCACAGAATCCCGCCGGGCTGGAAGCTTCCTGTGGAGACAGGAAGTCAGACTCCAGGCAAATAGATTCAACGAAACGCTATTTATATCTGTCGACAAACTACGCGGCTGTATTTATTGCTATTATTAGTCATTGTTGACATTGAAAGTGAAAACACACACACACACACACACACACGCGCGCGCACACATTTGCATCGCTGCTAGAAATACTAAATATAATACTAATCTGACGCACACACAAAGCGTCACTCTTTTCTTCCACTGTGTGAGCTCTCTCTCACTCTCTTTCCCTCTCACTCACTCACTCTATCTCTCTCTCACACTCTCTCTCTTTCCCTATCTCTCTCACTCACTCTATCTCTCTCTCACACTCTCTCTCTCACACTCTCTCTCTTGCCTTTCTCTATCTTTTTACCCTTTTCTCTCTTTGCCTGTTTCTCTCACGTTCTCTCCCTTTTTGCCTGTCTCCATCTCTATCTGTCTCTCTCTCTCTCTCTCTCTCTCTCTCTCTCTCTCTCGCGGCTGGTGCCTGTGGAGCATCGGGTGATTCTGATTGGTCCTCTGAGACGCTGGCGCTGCTCTGTCTGTTTCCTGATGGCAGACGTTCTTCTTCCTTCCCGCTGGAATCGTGTTGTCACTTCCTCCCCAGAGCT
The DNA here is from genome assembly GCA_028031935.1 of Paedocypris micromegethes. Lineage (NCBI taxonomy): Eukaryota > Metazoa > Chordata > Actinopteri > Cypriniformes > Paedocypris > Paedocypris micromegethes. Next base: position 18,986,121 of record CM051503.1, read on the forward strand.
TGAGTTCCAGCCCGACAACTACGACTCTTATTACGCAGAATAATGTTCCTCCGCCCCCCAGATGCACTGATTAGCGCTGATAAGACACCTGTGTGTGTGTGTGTGTGTGTGTGTGTGTGTGTGTGTGTGTGTGTGTGTGTGTGAGCAGAATTGTCTTTGTTGGACCGTGAAAGCCGTTCGTTCAGATCTTTAACTCTGATGGCGTGTGAATGATGAGAGATGATTTGCTTATTTTCAGGGAGATTCTTCTTTTTTTTTTTTCTCTATTCTGATGTCAGTTGTTAAGAGAATATAAACGCTGTTACTTTTTCGATTATTGCTTTTTTCCTGTAATCTAAAGTAATTACTTTTACATCCGTTACAACACTATTAGCGACAAAAAGAACATTTTAAAGAAAATACAGTAAAATAAACCGTTTTATTTGTTTGTTTTTGCTACATTCCTTCAGAAAAAAAAATTATATTTAGACCAGTTGTGGCCTGTGCAAAATATATTAAGAGTTCTAAACTATCTATTGTGTTTTATTATTCAATATACTAATGATAATATTCACAGAAATGTATTGAATTTAATAGGCGTCTCACACAGATTCGTGAACAACACTTTATAATTATAATAATCTATTTCATTTAGTGTCCATTTCATCCATTTAACATATTCAATATTGACAACAGCCAATTTATTTGATACATTTTTTTAAATGTAATGCAATAGTTACTTTCCCTGGTAATGAGTTACTTTTATAACAATGTAACTCAATTACTGATTCTTTTGTGAGAAGTAACTGTAACTAATTACTTTTTAAAGGAACATTCCCAACACTCCCAGCATCTTTAGTGATGACATCACTCAGAACAGCTAATATTAATGACGTGATGTTTAATCGGATGTTCCTGAAATTCCGAAAACCCGCGGTGAATCGCGTTTTGATCTTTCACGTCTGTGTGTGTTGATGAAGAGCTGAAACGTGTGAATTATTGATGTGCGGCGTTCTCTCGGCACACCACGTCTTTTCTCACGCCGCTTGATCTCCATCGATTTTCCTCTTCAAAGCTTCTCGTCAAGGTGTGTGAATTAAGCGTCCCGCGTGAGATCTCGCACTGCCGCGTGCTGATTGGCTGGGGATCAGGTGACCTCACAGGCCTTTTGTCTTGCTGTGGGCAGGTGGTACAGTTGCATGCTGGGAAAGAAGTGCAGCCTGGCGCCTCTGAAGGACGAGCTGCGGAAGCAAGGGGTGAGTGTGTGTGTGTGTGTGTGGCAGACGCGGGGTTAATCGACGCTAACGAGCCTCGCGGCACTTCATTAAACGCCATTAGTTTCCGTCGCCACGCGTCTCGCGGGTCGTCAGTCTGATGGCGTCGGGTCCCGCCACCCCGCGTTACCGTCACCACTGACGTCCTGTAATTAATATGCTAATCAGGCCACGCCCTCTCCGTCTCCCTGTGTGTGTTCAGGTGTTTAACGGCCTTTAGATGTCAAATCATGTTAGTTATAGTGGCAAAACTGTTGTAAGACGTCACACTGTAGTTTAGTAATAAACTATTTAAGCATGAATCACTAAAATCATATTTCATTTATATTTCAAAGGGAATAACAATGTTTCACACGTAGATAAAGTTGTGGCAGTTGTGTTCCAGCGAGTTGGATTATACTTTACATTTAATGAATATATTTGTATATTTAGACGACGCCGCTTAATTGTTTAAGTTTATTTATGTAGCACTTTTCTTAGTCCCCGACCATCGCAAAGTCGCTATTAGGAGAAGGAGAAGGAATTAGGAGAAGGAAAAAAAAGGATTTTTGGGCCAACGGTTAATCGACGAAATCTTCGGTCGAATCGGTCAAATCTTAAAGTTACGAAACAAATTATATCTCGTAATAAAAATTTGCGCTGCTTTATTGGGTGGTGGAATTGGGTAGGTCAATCTAGTGAGGAATATGAATACGATTCAGAGACAGAACAAGGAGAGACGATTCCCATCACTTTTCTGACGTGTGTGATGACTTTACTAGATGAGATTGGACCGATTTTTCAAAGCTAAAATGTTCCCTGAAGTTGCACCTTAATAAAATGATTCTGTGCTCTACGGTTGTGTCGGGAAAATAAAGGGTTTAACACTATTTAAATGTTACTTCTCGACTTATTTCGCCTAACAATTGAAGCGGTGTAATTGGTGGGGGGCGGGGCTTCGGGAAAGGGGCGTGTCCTGCACCGTTTTTTTTGCGGCAGCCGCTTAATATCGCTTAATATTATATATTTAAAAAATAAATAGATATTTATTGGTTATGCCGAGTCAACTATACTGTAATTCTATATATTCTGAAATTTGAAATGTACAAAAATTTCCATTTTCTTCGTCACATACATATACATGAAATGCTTTTTTTTTCTCACGGCAGGTTCCCACGGTGACGCACACAGAGTTCTGTCAGGGCCGGACCATGCGCTGGGCTCTGGCCTGGAGCTTCTACCAGGACGTCCCGGTGCCGGTAAGTAGAGACTCCGCCCCCTTTTCAAAGTGCTGGCTTTTGATTGGTCAGGAGAGCGGCACCTAGTGTACTGAATAATGCAGGCGCTGCGTCACACACACACTTGAGTCACGTCTAGAAGGTTTGTTTGGTCTTCACGGGAGAGTTCCCAGAGTCCCCGGAGCAGCCGAGCAGAAACATCGGCCTACATGAGCGCAGGAGAGACGTTACGCTCCTTCACATGATTCACTGGGAATTTATTATACAAGCTGGTGCAAATCTGTGGTCCAGTCCAACCCAGTCACTGTGGTCCACACCTCCTCGCTTTGTGTCAGTCACTTGACTCGTGTTGCTCCAAAAGCTTCACATAGAAAGATCTTAAGCGTGTGTAACGTTTAATAATAATAATAATAATAATAATTGAACCTTTATTAGTCCCTCAGTGGGGAAATTTTTTCTCTGCATTTGACCCATCCGATCAGCCACGAACTCGGAGCAGTGGGCAGCCACACAGTGCGGCGCCCGGGGGGCATGTGGGGTTCAGTGTCTTGCCCAAGGACACTTAGTTGTAATAGGAATAATGTCGCTTTCAAAAGTGTATCTACAATTTTTTATATCGTGTAAAATTGAGTTTAGGGTGGTTTGTCTGTTTTTGACTACAGTGCACTCATTTTGAAAAGTGCAGCAATGGCGCCATCTGGTGTCTGAGAATGGTAGCACATTTTCTCTGATGTTTGAATATAATGATTATAATAATACGTTCTAATAATATATATGTTAAAATATGGATATGTCTGGAAGCAGAAATGGTTGTTCAAGTCTTGTTGTGAGAAACGTTGGTTTTAGAGACTAAAAGCGTAGTTAGTCCTGAGAATGTACATTACACAGGTATTACTGTTCTAGTTTATGTTGGTCTCAAACTACGAAAAGCGCTATATAAAGTCGTAATTACTGTGACGTGCTACATTTTCTCACAACAGCGAATAAACATAAATGTTAAAATGTCCAAATTAGTGAATAAATAATAAAATAAAAATGTCTAACCACGAGTAAGAGTGGGTGAGTTTGTCAGTGTGGCCACTAGGGGCCGTATCGAGGCTGCGGGACACTGACAGACGGGAAAAGTGTAAAAAAAAAAGATGGAAACTTAAAGAAGAAACCATTTAATGTTACATTTGTGTAGAAATATTCTACCAAAGTCAAAAGCTAAACTCAACACGGTGGAAGAAGAACCCGCGCTCTCTCGAGTGATTGACAGTGTCATGGCGGGTGGGCGTGGCTTTGAGTAAGAGCGTGTCGATCTCTCCGCCCTCAGTCTCCCCCGTGTAAGAAGCGCAAGCTGGAGAAGGTGCGGAAGCCCCTCAGCTTCACTGTGATGAAGCCCACCGTGCTGGAGCTACAGGCCACTGGCCCCGCCCCCGCCCAGCCTGGCCCCGCCCCCGCTGAGACGGTCACGGTGTGGCTGGAGAAGCTGCTCACAGAGCTGAGAGTAAGAGCTGCACACACACACACACACACACACACTCACTCACACACTCGTTCTCTCGCGCAGGTTCTTCACAGGCGTGTTCCGTGCGGGGAGGCGGAGCTAAGTCTGTTCCTGACGGCGCTGGAGAACACCTGGGTTCACTCGCGGCAGAGGAGACGGGAACAGAGCCGACAGCTCCGGCCACTAGCTCGAGCCACAGCCACGCCCACTGCAGAGACCCCAGCCACGCCCGCAGCAGAGACCCCAGCCACGCCCATATCAGACACCTCAGCCACGCCCGCAGCAGGGGGCAGCACTGAGGCGGCCACGCCCCGCAGCTTCCTCTTCAAGGCGCTGGTGAACGTGAAGGCGGAGGAGGGCGGAGTCCTGGTGGAGATGCACTGGGTGGAGGGGCAGAACAAAGATCTGATGAATCAGCTCTGCACCTGTCTGAAGAACACGCTCCTCCGGCAGACAGCTCCGCCCACCTGACCCGCCCCACCCCATCAGCCGCCACCTTCTTTTTATTAATGTTTTAATACTGTTGAGATTCAGCCAGTCGAGTTTTTGCTCACTGATTGGCTGACGGAGGGACCAATAGACTGATGCATAGGCTCATGACAGGATGGACAGAGAAGACGCATGGACGGACGAATAAAACGACTGACAGACGAGAGATTAATGATGGACAGATGTTTCGCTGGATTAGTAGAATGATTCTGACGTTGCTACATTCAAGCTGCGTGAATAAAACAGTTTGTTGTGAAGCCGATTGTTAATCTGTTCATTTATTTTCTCTTTTTTTTTTTTTACGATGAAAGCAAAGCTGTTTTAAATGTAGACATATCCGTCCGTTTCCTGAACCTCAACTTTTCCATTTCTGGGTGACGGGGACCAGGAGCCAATCACAGCAACTCTGGGCGTGGAGGAGGAGGGAGCTAGCCAATCACAGAGCAGGACACACATGCACGTTCTCACACATTTTCTGGACTCGGTTTCTTCTGTTTTTGAACTGTGGACAGAAACCGGAGAAACCTCTGGAATTCCGCCGCCCTTGAATAGAATTACTGCGCAAGATACCAGCAGTGTGTTTGTAGATTCACGTTCACTGGCGTTTCACAGTAAAGCCAAACTTCCTGGTTAAAAAAAAAAAGGTTTGTGACTGGAACGTTAAGCCCGTATTTAATAACAGGAAGTGGACGAGCGCGAGACGAGCACGAGCCTAGCACGTGCGCCAGCAGTCACGTGCGCGTGCGCGGCTCTCCGGGTAAACAAGCCCGTGTGTTTGTTTAAAGGCGATTTCTACGTCGGACCTTCTGGCTTTTTGTTGTTGTTATTATCGAGTCGCGCTGCACGTGACTGTCATTTGCAGGTTTGTCACTGTGTTGACACGCTTTTTGCTTCGAGGGGTCAGACATGGGCACATCTGCGAGAAACGCTCGGTAATAACGCGTTTTAACGGAATAAAAAATATTTTCTCTGCGGAATAGTGTGTGTGTGTGTGTGTGTGTTGACCAGACTGACCTCCATTCCCGCCCGACCCCCCACTGTCCTGCCTCACGGGTTTCCATGGAGACGGTCACATGACCCGACCTTTTCTTCAGAAGAGATTCGGCGTCACTGCCGCGGAATCGAATTAAATATGTAGAGGGAAAGATCGCGTTAACTGTGTCGATGAGTTCGTTTGCACGAAATGCGCACGTGATGTTTATTTTAATAATAAAAGCTCCGCTCTGAGTCACGATTGTGTCACGCGTTTTTTGAACCTGAGGTGTAAGAATCGATCGATCGGTTTATAGACAGACAGACATATTGACGGAAGTTGGGGTTTTTAATGTTTTTCTTTTCGTTCCGCAGGCGGCAGGTTGCATTTTCGGTTTGATAGTTGCGCGCAGAATGACACCCATGTGAGCAGATGCCATGCCTGGTGCTCCTGCTTCGCTATTGGCCGGTGACGCCTCATGTTTAATTAACGAGGCAGGGGCGTGGTTAGCCCCGCTGTGTTGCGTAAAACCCGGAGATGTCAACTGTGATTCGAGCGCCTGGGATGACGCTTAAAATACACAAATGACACGTTTGTTTTTTATAAGGTGCTGATTTGAATCTAACAATCTGTTATTTGTCGCGATGTCCCGATAAAAACGCGTTTACGAAGATCGTCCTCCTCGTGTTTGGGATTGAGAGTCGATGGGCGTGTCTAGATCCGCACTGGGCGGGGCTTCGGCGGCCGTACAATGCCCGATATGTTGACTGGAGGAGACGCCATCTTGCCGTGACTCCTCTACGTGCGTGGAAGAGTGACTACGAGGGGGATCCACTCACGTCTTTTCTTTATTTTTATTATTATTTTTTTTATTTTCGGGTCCCGCAGCAGGGTTCTCCAGAGCCGCCGCGTCCGCATCCGAGCACACTTTTTCCCGGCGTTTGGACTTGAGCGAGGCGGAGGATGAGTATCGAGACGCTTCTAGAGGCGGCGAAGTTTGTGGAACTGCAAGCCCAGCAACAACACAGAGCACGTGGTAAGAGAGCGGAATAATGACGCTGACGTTTGATCGCGACACTGACAGCTGATCCGCTTAACACTCGCCGAGCGGAAACGGTGGAGAGAAACAAACCTGCGCGCGCGTTTAAGGGCGGTGCCTCGGCGTTTGAGCTTCACGTGATGACCGAACTCTGTCCGGACGCTGTGCGAGTCTTTCGCTCCTTTATGTCAGACGCGCGCGTTGTGTTTTATGGGATTTGTTTATTTCACACAATTGTTGTCTCTCCCGCGCTGCACGAGCGCTTCGGTGACGTGTCCGCTCTTGGCCACGCCCGCTTTGCTCCCCGTTGACGTGCCTGACGCGGTCACGCCCTCGTGTGGGATCCGCGTGGACACGCTCCTCCCCCTCGCTCCATGTGCGCGCTCGCGCGCGGCAGGGGCGGGGCGGTTTACAAACGGAGTGACAGACAGACAGACTAGATCAGCCGTTTTCCGACGAATATACGTGATGTTTTGCTGTTTGTTTCGTATTGTTCTGCCGCCTTCATCATTTAATGAGAGAGAATGACGTAAGCTCGCGGTCGGAATCTCGGGTTTCGCTTCTCCCGCAGCGCACGCGCGGATGTGTCGGGTCACGTGACGGGTGGGAGTTTCGCGCGTCCTTGTGACAGATGATTGTTGCGTGAATAAACTTCTGCACGACAGACAGTGTGTGATCAGCTTCCTGTCACGTCATATGCTGTGCATGTACAAATCTCCTGTCTATCTCTCACTCCTTTTTTTCTGTCTCACTCTTCCTCCGCACCGACTCTCTCTGTGTTTCCCTCACTCCATCTCACTCTCTTTGCTCCTTTTTTGGTCTTTTTTTCTGTCACTCTCTCTCGAGCTGTCTTTCTGTCTGTCCACATTTGTCTGTTTCTCCCTGTTTCTCATTCTCTCCATTTCAGTCTTCTGTCTCTCTCATTTTTACCCCCCCCCCCTCGTATATGTTTCTCTCACTCTTTCTGTCTCTCACTCACTCGTCTCCTCAATGCGGCGTTGTTCTCTCTTTCTCTTCACGTCTCTCCCAGTCTCTTTCTTGCTCTGTTTCTCTGTCTCGTCTCTTTTCACTTCATCTTTCTGTCTCCCTCTCTTTCACTCTTTCTAGCTCTCTCTCTTGCTCTTTCTCTCTTTCACCCAATTTCTCTCAGGTTTTGTTTCTCTTGCTCACGTGTTGTCTTACATTCTCTCTCAGTCTGTCCTTTTTTAGCTCCGTCTTTTTATTTTTTTATTCCGTTTCTCTCTCTCACTGTAACCCCCCACCCCCCATCACTCTCTTTTTCTCTCTTTCTCTCATTTTTTTGTTTCTCTTGCTCACTTGTTGTCTTTCATTCTCTCTCTCAATCAGGTTTTCTTTCGCTCCCCCTTTCTTTCTCCGACTCTCCACTTCTTTTTGTCTCTCACTCTTCTGTCTCTCTGTTTCTCGCTCCGGGATTGGCTGAAACCGTCTAGTTCTATGTCCGCACACACACACACACACACACATCTTCTCTGAGGTGATTTACACGCGGTTTACACACACGTGGAGCGCCACCGCTAATCTACGCCGCCTCATTGACCCGCTCTCCTCCTCGCGGCCCAGTTTAGCCCAGCTGATGATGTCATCCGTGCTTGAGGTCAAAGGTCGCCTGTTGTGTGTGTGCGCCGGCAGAAGAGAACGAGCTGCAGGAGCGACGGCGGCGTGAACAGGAAGTGGAGCGGCGGCGGGCGGAGCTCAGCGCGTACGGTCAGCCCGTGCTGATGAATCACGTGACCTGGGGGGAGGAGTCCGGAGCCCTGCCCATCGCCGTCATCCCCATCCCGCTGGTCTCCGCCCTCAGCCCGTCTCCGCCCCCCAGGAAGGAGGCCCACCCCTCGCCCATCGAGCCGTCCCAGACGCACCCCGCCTCCCAGCATGCACTGCTGCCCCAGCCTAGCCCCGCCCCCCGGGGAAGCCCTCCCGATGACCTGCGCGGTCTGGACGCCAAGAAGCGGCCGGGAGGGTGAGTGGGCGGAGCATAATAATAGCCAGGAAGCTGTGCAAAATTATTATGGAATTGCATATTATATATCGAATTATTTCTGTCATTAGTAAAGGCCTGTAAAATCGTAGCTGATTTTTCTCTTGATTTCCACGTTCTAGCGCCACAAGTGGTTGGAATGTGAAACGTCTGGTCTTTCTGGATCGTTTGTTTATTGATTACCTTGAGTTTTGGTTCTAAATATTCTACTTGTTTAATTATATTGCAAAGCATCCGTGCGAGGTGCTTAGTAGAAAACAACCATTCGGTAATTATAAGTTAGTAACGGTTATGAAAACCTTTGTTAGTAAGTGAAGTCTTTAAACGACTCAGCCAGACTCTGGTGACAGAGTTTTATCGAATGTTCTTTTTAAAGCTCTAAAAAAATTTAAGATCACAACGTGTCAAATGCAAGAGTGAATTACAGCTAAAATTATCAAACGTAAATTTCAAGGAAACGGCAAGAAAATGCTTCAAATTTACGTTTGTTTTTTTTATTTCTCGCCAGCAATCTTCGCGTTTTTGTTTGAAACTTTTTTTTCCGCTTCAGATTTTTTTTGTTCGTTTGCATTTTTTTCCGTTCAGATTTCTGGCACTAGCTTCACGTGGGGGCGGTCCTTACTCTGATTGGCTGGTGAGAATGTGATTGTGGGTGGATTTAGTTCAGCGAGTGTACGCCGTGTCATTCACCGCTTTTTTATATTACTATACAATAAACTGTGATTAAACGTAAAAATATCGTTTTTTTTTGCAAAAAACGTTTGCAAAAAAACTGAAATGGTTCACAGTTTCGTTTTTTTGTCTTGTTTTTTTCGTTCACAATCGTCACATTGGGCAGCACTTTGACCAGTTTCTTGTGACGACGCGTGACGCTTCTGATGTTCGTTGATTGTCCGTCTCTAAGCTGCAGAACTTTCTTTGTTCAAAGTAGAAATGAGGAAATGTAATTGAGTCTAAATTAAAAAAGACGTCTGACATTTTTAACCAAAAAAGCATGTGGAGATTTTCGGATTTTTGATGTAAAAAGAAACTTCAAATACCATTCCAGTCAGTCGAAACGTCAAATTACTCATTTATTGGTTTAACGTTTTTCTTTTTAATTTTGACTGCGTGTTGTAATACAAATAAATACTAGTATATGTTCAATGCTAAACTAAATTCTAAAAAACAAAACAACCCCCCGCTGCAAAATGATCAAACGTCAACGACAAAGAAGTTGCGGACCGCTGCTCTACACATCTCACGCTGAAGTCAGCAGGTTCATATGAAGCTGCTTTTGTTTGGCTAGGACGAGCAGACGTTTCCACCAATCGCAGTGAAGCGAGATTTGACGTGACGTTTAGCGTGTCTGACCGATGGTTCTGTGTGGCAGGGCCGGGACCCGAGAAGTGCACAACAAGCTGGAGAAGAACCGGTACGTGTGTGTCTGTTCACCTCCTGTAGAAGACCTAGAGCAGGGGTGGGCAACCTACGGCCCGCGGGCCACATGCGGCCTGTTAAATGTTTTAATCCGGCCTGCCCAACTTGTAAAAATTAAATGAAAGTCCGATTTTTTTTTTTTTTTTTTTTTTAAATGGAAATCCAGTTAATCTGTTATGAAGTGTTATTTTATGTGAAGTGTTGTGTTTTCATGCAACTCTTTTTCGAAAGCGGAACCATGAACACAAAATGTACATAAGAGTTGTACTAGTATATTTTTAACATTTATTTTTACACTGCAAGTCTATGGAATCAGATGCAAATCAGAAATCAAACTTAAGTTTCTAAGAGACAAACTTGAAACTTTTTCCGCTTCAGATTTTTTCGTCCATTTGTTTTTGTCCGTTTGGACTTCTGGCACAAGCCTCCATTACTCTGATTGGCTGGTGGGAATGTGATTGACAGCCGCTTGACCAGGAAGCCCGGTCCCGCCCCTCTGTCAAACGTTAGAACCCAATGTGGCCCGCGAGTCAACAAGTTTGTCCACCCCTGACTGAGCGTCACACACACGCGCGTGATCAACAGCTGTGTGGCTTCCTGCAGGCGTGCGCACCTGAAGGAGTGTTTCGACACGCTGAAGAAGAACATCCCCAACGTGGACGAGAAGAAGACGTCTAACCTGAGCGTCCTGCGCAGCGCCCTGAGATACATACAGGTGAGACACGCCAGTCACACTCCAGGCCCCACCCTGATTGGCTGGCTTGACCGAGTGGCCACACCCCCTATCACTGAGTCCTGCCCACTTCATTCCGACGAGCTGCTGGGTTTGTCGTTTTGGAGTTTGAGAGGCGACTCTCCGACGAACGCAGCTCAAGTGAAATCCCTGCAGGAAGCCCGAAAAAAGATGAATAATGGATCATAGACGGACAAAAGGAATGACTGATGTGGAGAGAGAGGCTGTAGATGGATAATGGATGGATCTGTGAATGTAGATGAATGAATCGAGAGATGGATGGAGGATCAGATGGATCAGTGATGGACGGACCTAATCTGACTGGAAACGGAGGATCAATAGGTAGATAAAGACAGACAGACACAGATAGATAGATGGATGGATGGATGGATGGATGGATAGATAGATAGAGTCATCGATAAATAGACAGGCAGACAGACAGTAGAAGGATAGATAGATAGATAGATAGATAGATAGATAGATAGAAGATAGATAGATAGATAGATAGATAGATAGATAGATAGATAGATAGATAGATAAATAAATGAACAGACAGATAGATGGATAGACAGTAGAAGGATAGATAGATTGATGGATAGATGGGTGGATGGATGGATTGATAGATAGACTTAGAGACCGATAGATAGATAGACAGACAGACGGATGGATAGATAAATAGAATAAGAGACATATAGATAGACAGAAGGATAGATAGATAGATAGATTGTTGGATGGATGGATGGATAGATAGATCAATAGAGAGAGAGACAGACTGGCGACGGATGGATGTAAACCTACACACACACACACACACACACAGTGAAGGGTTTGTTGTTCCTGCTGTAAGATTAGTGTGAGTTTGTGTGTGTGTGTCGGGTCACGCGGCTTCTCTCTTAATGATTAGTGTTGTGTGTGTGTGTGTACGTGATCCGCCGTCATCAGCAGCACAGCGTGTATCCAGGCCACGCGTCTGCCGCGGCCCCTCCCACTCCCTCCCCGGCCAATCACATGACTGCTGCTGACAAGTACTGTGTGTTTTATTCCTGTGACATCACGGATTTACTCGACACTGAGCCGCACGAATGAGAAACATCCGGTTCATCACACACACACATGAATATTTTATTTATTTAGAATATTTAATTATAAGCTATTTTTTCGTAGATTGCAATTTGATTTAAATGTCTAAATCTAGAGCTAAATTAGCGGACGGTTCATATTTTTTTCTACATTGTGCTATTTTAGTGTGTGTGTGTGTGTGTGTGTGTGTGTTTACATACGCACGCACATATAAATATTTTATTATAGGTTATTTTTTCGCTGATTGCAATTTGTTTAAATGTCTAAATCTAGAACTAAATTAACAGACGGTTCATATTTTGTTCCACACTGTGCTATTTTAGTGTGTGTGTGTGTGTGTGTGTGTTTACATACACACGCAGATAAATATTTTATTATAAGCAATTTTTTTGCAAATTGCAATTTGATTTAAATGTCTAAATCTAGAACTAAATTAACAGACGGTTCATATTTTTTTCTACACTGTGCTATTTCAGTGTGTGTGTGTGTGTGTGTGTATCTCTCTGGCTCCGCCCCCTGTGCTGTTTGTTCTCTGGCGCTCATCGTGTTCCCTGCCGCGGCCACATGAGCGGCGAGCACATGGCTAGACGGCCCCGCCCCTCCCCCCGCTGCACTCCAGCCCCGCCCCCAGCTCCATCGTCACCGCCCCTCCTCCCGCTGCGCTCCGGCCCCGCCCCCACCTTCATTATTTACAGAAAAGGCCCAGACCAGTTTCTATTGTGCGCTCTGAGACGGTTAAAACTGTGATCAGATGCTCAGAGCTTGAACTTGAACTACATCAGATCTATAATCTCGCTGCTCATCAGATTTTTCCCGGGGTGGGGTCGTGTAAACAGACCTGACTCACTTCCTGTCGGGCTGATGTGGGTCACTCGGTCATTATCCGACGTGTTTTTCTACACACAGTGTGATTTAAAGCGCTTTTACCGTCAGGACGGATAAGAGGATAACGTGTCAGCACTTTCACACCCTCGCGCTCTTATCTCCTTCACTCTAAATTCACATTTTATTGGTCACGTACATATTATACGTGGTGCAACATGTCGTACATTAAAATACAGTAGATAATATACGGATAAACTATGAATTATGAATAGAAATACAAAATTGTCAAGAATGAAATACAATCAGATAACGTAAAAATACAAAAAAGTGACTCCAGTAAGGTTTTTTTTTTTTTGTAATTATTAGTAATTATTTTTGCAAACAATCAGGCAAAAGCATATCATTATTGGATTGGAACTTTTTATACACACAAACACACAAATATATTTTCTTCACGTTTAATGTATAATAAAAAGTGTATTTTTTTATTTACGTAGATACTTTTACCGTTTTCGTTTTTTTTCAACATTTTTTTTAGATATAACACATAATATAATAATACATAATTTTATAATTTATGTATATGTAAAATGTGTATTATACATGACAGGGTATTTAAACACGAGAATAATTCCGATTTGGACTCTCCTTTGCCTTGTGTGTTTTTTTTCCTAAATCTTACGAGATAAAAGAGCAAAACTACAAATCTGAAAGTGAAACGACAGAAGCGAAAGATAAATGACAGATCTGAGAGCTACGGTGTCACACACACACACTGCAGATGTTTCTCCACACACACATTAGAAAAGGCGTACGTGTGTGGCGGCAGGGGGGCGGGGCTTAAACCAGGGGCAGTCATGTGCCAGTCTTGTGATAAACCATCCCATAATCCCCAGCGATCCCTGACCTGATTCACCACCACCACCACCACCGCGCTGCTGCTGAAACACCCGTCCAGATGTTTCCACTGACACCAGCACACGCTTCAGCGCATCAGGAGTGTGTGTGTGTGTGTGTG